>VXAX01002066.1:531682-611562 GCA_013399835.1 Leptocoma aspasia
TACGGCCCTGTCTCAGCTGTCCCCGCTGCTGCAGCCGTCGGGTGTGTCAGCGAGGTGCCGGCTCGGGGCTGGCGGTGGGTTTTGCCCAGCTGCGGGGGCGCGCTCCTGCTGGATCTCGGGAAGTGGGGGGGATGCACCTGCTTGGCTCTGCTTAGAGTGCCTTTGTTTAAGCCCCTGACAGCTCTGTGGTGCTTTAAAACAAAGAGCAAACAAACATCTTTACCGAAATAAGTCACCCTTTAGGTCTGGAAGACTGCTGTCCCTTCTCATTGCAATGCCTTGTGTGTGTGTGAGAGTGCAAGAGGAGCGGAGAAATCCAAGCACACCTTAACGTCCTGTTTGTCAGCTATGTCGGGAAACTCCTAAGTTGGTCTTAGACGCTCCTGGAGTAATACTGACTTGCCACAAAAGTCAGCACCATTTCTGGCTTGTGTGGGAACGCATTGTTTCATCCTCTCATTGAGCTGAACCTAAAGTTCTTTACTTGAACAAGAGCTTGGAGGGGAGAGAGAACACGTGCCAGACAGTAACAGTCCCCTGTGCACCACTGTACCTTGGGGCTACAAGGTGCTACAAGCTGCAGCAAACCTTATTAGCAAGGCTACTTGAAGCCTCAGGATGGGAGTTTTGGTGCTGCTGTGTGACACTGACCAGACTGGCTCCTACTGCTGGTACTCAGGGAAATTTTATTCACTATAGGTGTGTCTGAAGGGTCCGGAGAGTTGAGCTCTTGCCTGCTGTGGCTCCTGTGGCACTACTGCAGGTTTTGGTAGCACCTGCGGAAGTTGTGTGAGGAGATCTAGTTGTTAATGCTTTATCTATCACTGGGCCCAAAATGACAGCGCTTAAAGTGTCAAAAAGCATTGTCTTGGGGTCAAGTGTGCTGCCATCAGGTTGTAATGATGCTGTCATATACAATGCAGTAACAGTGCAGGCTGATACCTACCATCCACTTACTTTGTCTGCTCGATGGTTCAAAAGAAAAACCTCAAAATCCTAAAAATCTGTATTAAAGTGAAAGAATTTTTTTGTGTGTTTTAAGGAAATTTAATTTAAAAGTGCAATTTAGAGAGGTTATGCTGCCTTGTAAAGATACTGGTAGCTCAGATACGCTTATATCAGGTTGAAGTGATTCAGATGCTTTTATTTTATAAATACTCGTCAGCCAGGAGGCTATGGTAGCTAAAAAGCCTTGACCATGCCTATTCTGTAAGTTTGTTCTGTTGCTTGCCTCAGAATTGATGAACTCTGGGTTTAATGCAGAGAAGTTGTTTATTTCTTAACTTTGAAATGGTAGCTTTTGAGTGAGACCTTACTGTCTGCTTAACAGCACTAAATGCAAAGGTTCAGTTTTTTTTCCCCCAGTTATTTCCACTGATCCCTGCTATTTCCTGAAACTTCCTGTTTTGATCCTTTTTAAAAATATATAGTTAAACCAAAGGCCGAGCATGTTCCTGTTTTTTCTTCCTTCTTTTCTCATCTGCCCTATTACTTTATCTCTGACTTTTGCTCCCCTTTTAATCTTTTATTGATGCCCTAATGACCTTGAATTTTTCAGTTGCCAGAGACCACTAAAGTTTAATGCTGCAGATACAGTGATCTTGGAAGTGAGAGGAAATGCATGTAATTATCAAAACCCTTACTGTAACAGTCATGGATATTGACTTCTGATCTTGTCTCTGCTGTGGATTTTTTTTTCCTAATTTTTTTGTGATTTCAGGTTACTTAAGCTTATGACACTGTGCCTTGCAGATCCATTTGGAAAGACTGCTGCCTGCTACACATCAAATGAAGTTAAAACCTGCATTGCTTTAAGAGAGGAGATAAAAATTGTCAGTTATTACAGCTTTCCTCCATGTATTGCTCAGTAATATGGTTTCACCAAAAGATGTAGGCAGACTGTTCCTGTGTGTATCCATCATAACAAAGTGCTTCATCTAAAAATAAACATAGTGCTAGAGGTGGCTAGGTGGAAAAATAGTATCAAACCCATGCTCAGGGTTTTGTTTTCTCTTTTCGTGTGCTTGTGGTCCTTTCTGAATTGCTGAGGACCTGTGACTTCAGTAGCTGGGCTTTGGGTTTTTTGATCACCTCTGAAGCAGGATCCTGCACTCTGGGATCAGTGGACTGCTGCCTGTCTTCAGTCTATGAGCCAAACAAGTTTGGTTTTGTTTTTTTTTTTTTTAATCTCTTTAATGTAAATGCATTAACCAACTCCTGGTTATGATTGTGGCTGACAAAACTGGTGGTGATTGAGTCCAGTATCCCAAAGTAGTGGTTCCTCCTATTTGAATTCTGCTCTCCTTTTTCTGTTTTGTTTCGGGTTTTTTCTTCCCCATTATTTTCATTCCAGCTTTCAGAGAAAGCTGCTATACACAGCCAGAAAAGGGTATTTCTCTGTTAGACAGATTTGGTTCTCATCAGTATGCAACTGATCTTTTTATCAAATATCAAAGAGTCCAAGCTCTGGTCTGATTTTTGCAATGCTTTCAAGAACTCCTTCCCCCTATTAAATGCTGGTTTATTAATTGGCTGATTTTTTTTTTCAGTGGAGTCATTGGTCGCAGCTGGGCCATGGTGTTTGCTGCTGGAGGCTTCAAAGTGACACTTTATGATATTGCACAGCAGCAGTTAACAAGTGCACTGGAAACTCTTCGGTAGGTAACCTGACTTGAAATAACTGGGGTTGGAATGAAACTGTGGGATTTTTGTAATTATGGATGAGTAGCCATATCTTGTTATTTCAGGGAGCATAGATTTTAGGATTCGAAGAAGGCTTTAACTTAGAAGTACAGGTTAAGATCAGAAGATCTGTGCTTCCAAGTGTTACTGACACTTCTGAAGAAAAATTTAATTTTTAAGTTATTCAAGACCTTAAGTTTAAATTCAATTTTTTAACTAATGCTTACCACCATTAGGTTATTTATAGACAAGGTTTAAAATATAGGAACGTACGAGTTTTTGCACAGAAAGGCAACAAAGACCCTTTCAAAGTAGGTTAAGATGGATTGCTGAGAAACCCTGCTACAATTATTAGCATTTTATAACTAGTTTTTAAGCTCTTAAACTGGTGTTTTTGAGTCCTAGAAGAACAAGTTGCTAGAGTCATTGATCAGTGGTAGTTGAAGTAGGAAGCATCTTTAGGAGGAGTGCCAGTTTGGGGGTGTGAACGTGACATCGCTCGCACCAGTTGAGTCCAGGAGGCCTCCAGCCCTCTTCTGTTGCCCATGGCACTGTTGCTAAAGCCTGGTGCTTTTGCTACTGCAAGAGCTACAAGTTCAAGTCTTGCCTGTCTGCTCCCCTCCCCCAACCTTCAATACCAACAAGTTAATTATCTATTCAGTCACTCTTAACTGGATTTCTTCCAAGTATTTCTGTAACCTTCCCTTGAACTTATATAAATCCTTCTGTGGCCTCCTTACCAAAGGACTTTGTGTTCTGCAGATTTACTGCTCGCTGAATGAGGAGCCATTCCCTTGTGTTTGTATTGAACTTGGCTCCTGAGTTACTTTGATTGACCCCCAGTTCTTTTGTTAAAAGGAACATGTCTGCTTGGTCCTATGCACCCTCTTCTTGCTGGCCCTGAAAATACAGCTTTTATCTGCCTGTGAGAGAGGGTGAAGGTACATTTATAAAATGGTTCTGTGCACAACCTTATGTTGCTGTATCGGCCTTTAATGCTGGATTTCAGATGACTTCATGATTAGCATCAACCTAAATGCATCAGCTCTCCATGGTGCCTTGGAGTGACATAATGTAAGCTTGTGTGTCAGCTGTATGGGGTGTAAGGTGCACCTGAAAAAAGGTTGTAGTGTGTTGCATCCTAATAACTTTCTGTAACAAGCCTTAAAGCAAACAGGAGTGACTTCAGGAACCCCTTGTAGATCAGTTCAGTTTTTAGAGTTCAGAAGTTAAACGGTATGTGATGTCTAGTGAGGTCTGCTAAAAAAGGCTTGATAACAGAAGAGTGGGAAAATCTCTCTCCTCTTTTTTTTCTTTCCAGGTAGATATTAGACCAAACATCTCTGTTGCATCACCTAGATGACACAAACTTTTGGGGTTTTTTCAGAGTTGCTGTGATAGTGGTAACCACGATGAGATTCTGGATTATTAGGTAGCAGCTTTGTGGTGTTCAATACTAAAGCCAGCACTTGCCCCAAATTTTTTCTTTTTCTAGCAGCAAGATGAGGATGTTAGCCTTCCAAGGTTTTCAGCTTGGAAACATGAAGGATAGAATGTCATGTGTAATAGGATAGAGTGCTATTTGAGTGGGTCTGTACTGTCGTGTGCCTGTGTGTGTTCTCCTGTAGGAGTTCACAGGATCACCGAATGGGTAGTCGAAAAGGAGCACTGGAGGTCATCTAGTCCAGCCTCCCTGTTCAAGCAGGGTTTGCTAAAGCTCCTTGTATCCAGACAGCTTTTGAATAGCTCCAGGAAAGAGACCTTACAATCTTTTTGGGCAAGCTGTTCCAGTATTTAGTTACTCTCACAGTAAAGAAGCTCTTCCTCTTGTTCAGGTGGAACTTCCTGTACTCCAGTTTCTGCCTATTGCCTCTTATCCTATTGCTTGGCACCACTGAGAAGAGCCTGGATCCATTTCTTGACACCCCCCCTTTCAGATGCTAGTAGACATTGTTGAGGTCCCCTGTGTTGTCTCTTCTCAAGGCTGAACAGGCCCAACTCCATCAGCCTTTCCTTGTAGGAGAGATGCTCCGGCACCGTAATCATCTTTGTAACCCTCTGCTGGACCCCCTCCGGGAGCCCAGAACTGGATACAGGACTCCAGGTGTGCCTCACCAGGGCAGAGTAGAGGAGCAGGATCTCCTCCCTCAACCTGCTGGCAATGCTTTTCCTAATGCACCCCAGGATCCCACTGGCCTTCTTGGCCACGAGCACACTGCTGCTCATGGACAGCTTGTTGTCCACCAGGACCCCCAGGTCCTTCTCTGCAGAGCTGCCTTCCAGCAGGACACCCCCAGCCTGTGCTGGTGCCTGGGGTTATTCCTCCCCAGGTGCAGAACTCTGCATTTGCCTTTGTTGAATTCCAGACAGTTCCTCTCTGCCCATCTCTCCAACCTGTCAAGGTCCTTCTGAAGGGCTGCACAGACCTCTGGGGTATTGGACACTCCTCCCAGTTCAGTGTTATCAGTGAACTTGCTGAGGAGGCACCTGCCCTGTCATCCAAGTCATTGATAAGTTCAAGGCAAGTTCAGTTGAGTTCAAGGCAGGTTTTGCCTTTTACATAAGATGATCTTAACTTATAATTATCTTGTGTATTTTGGCTATTGTAACACTGGTTAAAAAGCCTAGTTTCAGGAAAACATCATTTTCGTGACAAGAATACAAGCTACACAGTTTCTTCAACCACTGTTTTAATGATTGCATCTCTCAAAATATGGTCAAACTTTTTTGCACTCATTTCATAGCACACAACCTGCAGTAAATCACAATGAGTTACTGATGTGATACTTCTGTAAGAGTTGGAGCTTGAGCAGGTAATGTATGCTCACAGGAGAGCAGGAAGGGATTGTCTGTCTGATAGAGCCAGCTGGTGACTGATTCTCTGAACTTGATGTAATTTGCTTTCCTTTTTTCCTCCAAATAGCAAATACTTTTAGGGAAGTTTCTAGGTTTAGGCGTTTTGTGGTTTATTTTGTTTTAGTATTGGAACATATTTATTCCACTGTAGTCTGCAGTCCACAAATTTCTAGTGTATGGAGGTGCAACTTATTGGGGAGAAACTGAAGTGTACAGATGACTAGTTGTAGTTTCCCTTTTCCAAATAAAACTGAGATTTGCGTTGTAAGCAACACTGGCTTTACTTCTAAAAGGAGATGATACTTCTTTGATGGCAGAAGTGGTATTTAATTGTTTTGTGTTGTTGCCTTTTACTCTGTTGACCCATAACTCATTGCCTTCTATATAAATTCAGAACATCTCAGGGTCTCCTGTAATGGAACAACCTTTTGTTCTGCTGAAGAAACAAACTAATGTACACTGTTATACCACGTTGGACCTACTGAATGCATGATCTAGTTAACTGCCTTGGGAAATGTAACTTTTCATATCCAGCATGCTTTATTTTGCATTGGTTTGAATGCAAGATTGCTAAATTTTGAGATAACGAGAATTAGAAAAACAAGTAGTATCCTATTCCTGAAAGTAGTCCTAAAACATGGGATGTAGGAATGCTTTAGTGCATGCTCCTCTGCCAAAAATAAGTTTATGATTCTTGTAATATGTAAACTTTTTTAAGCAGTTACTATTTTAAGCATAATTATTCTGATAAAGATTGATTAATTACCAGGCTTACTGGCTTAGTCTTCCAGTCTGTTTTATGTATTGCTTTGTTGTATTGGTACTGTATATATCAAGGGCAAAATGCAGCTTGGCTTAGGCCTTCTTTGATAGTCTTACATATCTCCTTTGAGGAGAGAACTTCTAACTAGATGATTCTTTTCAGAACACAGTTTGATATTGAGTGCCTGATGCTGGCACATCAAACTTGTGCTGCTAAATCGTAGGCTTGATTCTACCTTTTGATTTTATCTCTGCCCACCCACCATGCCCAAAAGTGCAATTAACTAGCTAGACAAAACTGCTTCACTTACAGAACTAACTAGAGAACATTTTGATAGGCTTTGGAAGGGGATAGATTCCACCTTTACAAAGGTTCTGTCTGACTGTTCTGTCTGACTGAGTTGAAAACATCTCCAAAAGGAAATCTTGTCTTTTCACCGCATTCCTGTGTGGTAGCCAGTCCCCTGGGCAGCTTGAACATATGATTTCAGTAAGGGTGATTTGTGTAATTGATAAAGTTGTTTTGAGAACAGTTATGGTGCTCACATTTGCCTGGTATGCAGAGTAACAGGTTGTCCAAGGAGTTGGTGCAATCTCCTTTCCTGAAAGCTTTCAAGCTTGGCTACACTAAACCTACTTGGTCTGTTCTTTCTCAGGCTAAATATAAGGGATGTTTTGGTTTGTTGGTTTGTTTTCACCATGCCAACTATCCTCTCATTTATCAGACAGTGCTAGATGGTAGTGCTTTGACTGCTGAATAGTTGTAGTCTTTGGGTACAGCAGCTGGCTGAACTTGAAGAACAGGCCTGGTGTTCTCTTCTCTTCCTTCCCTTCTTGTTAGTGTGGGCAGTATGGTTGGGATTAAGTGGTCTTAATTCCAGTAAGTATTTGCTGGTTGCAACAGTTTGTGCTGAATACACCTGCTCAGTAGTGGCTGTGTATAAAGGTGAGGCAAGTGGGGTGTGAACAAGATGAATTAACTGTTAGCCTTGCTTTCAGGGTACTTCTGTACAGGCTTTTAGAGTATGATTTGTAACCAGAAGCATCCCAGGCATTTTATGTGATTGGGAGTGTTCCCATAGAGTGGATGTCTTATCCTGAAGCAAATACTAGCCCAGTTCCCAGAATAGTGCTGACGTGGGCAGACAGGTACAACAGTAAAACTCTGGAGGTAGATGAAGCATAAACTAAAAAAGGAAGTAGTATTTTCTTACGGATGTGAATTCTTCATTCTTCACAGACTTTACAGGTATTGAGTTAGACTCTTTGAGCTGCACATACAGTACAGCTGCAGAGTGAAGCTGTGGATATGGCTGCAATGATTGCAGTCTAGGGTCATCCTAGGAATGATCCCCTAAAAATTTAGGCTGTCTTCATTAAAAAGTCATCCAGTAGAGGTCAGTGGTGCACTGCTCTATGTACAAACCTTTGTGTCTTAATGTATGGTAAGTATCAGGGAGCACTGGTTTCCCACAGTTCTGCAGCAATCTAATACCCCACGGGAATATAAAGACGGTTTACTGTTTGAAATAGTAAAATCTATTTGTGGAACAAAACAACCAGAATGGCAATAGGGAGATTGGCAAAGGATGCAAAAAAAAAGAAAATTTCCTAGAAGGGAAAGCCAAAATTGAAGTAATGCACGTATTTCCTACTCCATGTTTTAACTGACTTAAATGCATGGCTTCAACATGAAGATTGGTGATGTTAAAAAGAATGTTTTTTGTTTAGGAATAAAAAAAATCAATCCAGGCTCAAATTCCAAAGATGAAGATGGTAGTTTTGAAGGTTAACTAAGAAATGGTATTCTGAGTACACAGTGTATTGTTAGTGGTTTATGACAGAAAAGCAGAAATACAGAATGGTTATCACTGGCAGAGAAAGAAAGATATGAAACAGGAGATGGGTGCTGCAAGCTTTTATAAGAGCTTGGGGAAGAAAAATAGAAGCTAGATCTCTTAGTCTCTGACTAGCTTTTTTGAATCCCTCAGTCACCAATCATGTACTGTAATTTTGGAGAACCTGGAAGGATGAGACAAATGTAGTATTGCAGTAAGAGTGAACAAGAACTTCATCCTCTTTTTCAAAGAAGGAAGTAATTCTGACATGCTTTTTTTTTGGTTTGTTTTGTCTGTGTTTTTAGTTTGGTTTGGAGTTTTTTAAAGCATGTGAGCAAGAGTATGCTGGATTTGGGCAAGAGCACCTGGGAAATGAACTTCTAATGAATGGATAGTAAAGACCTTTTGAATTGTTCATCTTGTCTCACAAGGTGTGAGGGAGCCAGAAGTTTGGATTCTCTAGCTTAGGGCACCTGTTTCTTTCCAGATGAAGCACTGGCATCTTTAGTGCTCGAAACCTTAGGTGTTGGATGAAGTTTCTGCCCAGCATGTTGTATATTCCCTGTGACCTTGGGAAAGGGAGCTGAAGATCCCTGTTTCTTAATCTTTGCCATAAATTGCTTAAGAAGAAGAAGTCTGTGCTTTTCAGCCATCCGTTTGCTGTGTCCTTGATTAAGTTGGTAGGAAGAATAAAGGATTTTTTTCCTGCTGTTACTCATTAGGTCAGTTTCCTGGTGTCTTCATGAGGATGACCAGTTTTTTGCTGAATAATAACCAAAGGCTCAGAGGAGTTCTATCTTGACAAAACTGATGAAAACTGAACTGATTTAACCATGATAAGGACTACATCAAAGAGCTTTAGGTTGATAGTGATCAGACAGTTTAATCCCACCTAATTTCTGTGGCCATTGTTCCTCTAAGTGGTTTATAATGGTTTTGAAAAATGGCTTGCTAGTTCTGGGTGTTTGAGGGCTTTGAACTGTAGAGACCTTTTCTGAAGAAGTGGCATGTCCAGTCCCAGCCATGGTGTGTACTTGAGCGTTTATTTCAAGTTTAGTAACTATTTGAATTTTTCAATACTTGTTCTGTAGTCGTTAAAAAAACCCCAAAATGCAGTGGCATGGTTTTTAGGAAGGACTCTTGCCTGTATTGAATGTATTTATTTATTTCTATACTGATAAAGAGGTGTTCCTACAGTGAGGCTTTGTAGCAAAAGAGCTGTTTGTAAAACTAGATGAAGTATATTAAAGGGACCTTGCTTCCCATTAAATATTAACAAAAAAACCCTCTTGCTGATTGTGCACCAGTTAAAACAAATTTGAAGTGGTGACAGTCTTGCATCTAGGTGTAGATCTTGGAGCTGTCTGTGCTTGAAGAGAAGGAAAACCTTTGATAAGATGGGGGAGGAAGGAGAAATTACTGAAATTAATTTATATTTTTGAATAGAGATGTGTGCAATGGCATGACAGATAGTATAGTACATGGTTTGTTAAAAAGGTTTTTTTAAAAATTGATGGTGGTTTAACAATTAAAAAGTGTTTAAATGTGTCTATGTTGTTTCTGTCAGCAAACAAATGAAAGAGATGGAGAAGTCGGGAGTCCTGAAAGGAGCTTTGGGTGCGGAACAGCAGTTGGCTCTCATTAGCGTTTGTACAGACCTGAAGGCAGCAGTAGAGGGTGCTACTTTCATTCAGGTAAGCAAAGATTTGCCACCTCCTAGCAAAAGGTTCAGAAAGATGATTAAAAGCTGTGCTATGCAGTAGGTGGGCACTGGGGAGTTCAACATCCTGACCCCATAAGGATGTAGTCATGCTTGTTGAAGTTCTTTCTGGCCTGGTATCCTGACATGGGAGATCATGCCTCTTTGCAGAATTTCCTACACTACAGTCCTTGCAAGTTTATTCTGAGTTATGGGGGGAGAGGCCGGCAGCTAAGCTGAGAGGGAATTGCTGACCTCCATGTATAATAATGACTGTACCTGCTAGAAAGATGAATGTAAGGTGAACGTTGGCAGGAGATTTTTGGGCAACAGATTACCTCCTAGGGAACACCACCCATTCTAGAGCTGGGTCTAAAATGTGTTTTTTCCTCTCCAGGTACCTAGTGAAGGCAGGGAGTATGACATGTGGGGTGGCTGTTCTGACTGTGAGGGAGTGCTGTAGCCAAACACAGCTATCCCACAGTGTTAGAGTATTAATACCAGGGTTGATACATAGGTGTGAAATCTGTGCTGCTAAGTGAGATTGGAATGGGGAACAAGCTGAACTGCTAGGACTGATAGTTTGTGGATGCTCATATTATTAATATGCTCACTGGTTTGGACATAATGCAGAGAACAGGCTAATCTGGGATCATTTCTGGGATAAAGTATGAATGAGTTTTTGTTAGGATTGGCATCTTCTACCCTATGTGGCTCCCAGTATTATTCCAGTGATGTACCATTAGCTGCCTCTACATATATTTGTGCTGCACTCTCGTTTACAACTTACACTGTTTCAGGCTCTAAATTCCCAGTCTGATCAGCTGCAACACAACCCTAATAACAAATTGAACTGAAAAGAGCACAGACTTCCAGACATTTTATTCCTCCCAATTTGGTGAAGTGAGGAGGAGAGAGTGGGAGGCAGGATGAAGCCTCACACAGAAGTCAAAGTGTGAATGTACTCTAGATTTTTACAGTGGTACACTGTTTTGTGTTCACTCCTTTTCTTCACAGCATGAAACTATATATTTCCCCCCAGTATCTTACTCCTTCATCACTAATGAGCTCAGAACTTGTTAGTTCATAGTATTGTGTTCATGCATGTATTGCCTACTTCTACTGAGTTTAATTTCCAAATTTATTGTCTAATCACTCAGTCTTGTAAAGTCCTTCTGCAAATGTTTGTGGTTGTAATAATGATGGCCAACTTAAATTTCATAAGCTAACTTTCAGGTCATTTGTGAATGGATGTAACAAAGGGCACAGCTATCTGTGAAACAACACTGGCCAGCCTATTCCAGTGAATAAGAACTGACTGGTCTTCCTACCTTCTGCTTGTGAAGACTGTCTTCTTGTTTCCAGCATTCTCATAGTTCTTCTTGTTTTCTTTTGCTGTTTCAAGCATTTCTTACTACCTGGTATATCCATATAGTGTCCTTACTTTCTCTGTCTGCTACCTGTAAGGATCTGATCCTTCTTAGTGCCAACTTTGTATCTCTTTAGCATTCTGACTTCTATTTTACCATCTTCTTTTGAAGCTGAACATAGCTGTGATGGAGTTCTTGGGTCTTGTTGCTCTGGCAGGGATGTTGAGTTTTGGTATGCTGTTGGTCCCATGAGAGAGGGTCTTTGGTAAAATCTTAAGATTTTTGAACAAGATCTTGCATGCTAGGTCAGATTGCATCAAGCTCCCACCACTATCAGTTCATTTACAAAATGGGCATTGGGCAAATGTTGCAAAATCAAAGTAATTTTCTGTTAGAAGGAACCTGTGGAAGTCCTCTCACCCAACCCACTGAAGGACAAACTTGTATCAACTTGTGCAGAATTTGTGCAGTTGAGTTTTGGATAAACACTTCTGTTCTCTTTGGGTAACTTGTTACAATGTTTGATTACTGTATTTTCCCTAGCTTCTAATTGGAAGTCTCTTCTTGCAACTTCAGTCTCTTGCCTCCTGTCCTACCAGCCTGCACCTCAGAGAACCTGTGTGTTCCTTTCAGGTAGCTGAAGACAGTGGCGTTGTGTTGGTAGTCTCCAAACAGCAACAGTGTCCCTGGGGTAACTCCAGCTTTCTGGCACTATTTTATGTTCCCTTAGCCCTCTTGATGTCTCTAAACATGTAGTTGTTTAGTATATCAATAAAAAGAAACAAAATAGGTGCAGTATGCCCATGGACAACAAGTCATATGTGTGAAACATGGTTGGCACTATTTGTATTAGCTCTCCAAACTATAGCATTAAAGTTTAGTTTGATTCAAAGTGTTAACAAATGCACAGTGGAAGTGGGTAGGCAACTTATTTGAAATAGACTTTAATTTTCTCTTGAAAGAGGGTGGTGGAATAGAATGAAACAATCTGGTCTTGCAGCTTTATTTCAGCAGTGAGCAGACTACTTTATGACTGAACCATATTAAATTTAAGAAATGCTGCTTAGTGCCGCTTTGAACGTGGAAGAACAAAATGTACTAATTGTAATTTCTGAGTGCAAGTGTTCTGACTTTTAGTTACTTAAAAAATAAAATATTGATTGCATTAATCTTAGTCGAATATAGAGGACTCAATTTTCATGCTTAATGATATAACCTACTGATTAGCTTATTTCAACATTTTCATGAGAACTGCATTTCTTTACCCTGGATTTCAGTTGGTTAAATTGTAACTTCTTTTCAAATCTGGCCTTTGTATAATAAAGCTTTAAAGCTTTAAAAAGCTTTAAAAATCTTCTTGATGTTTGCCCTCCATGAATAAATTCTTCAGACAATTGCCTTCTGTAGTTTATAGTAGTTTTCATAGGACATAACTTAAAAGAGAGGGGATAAAGTAGTAAAAAATGAAACTTCCTACGTTATATCAGTGAAGATACAAAAGGGAAGAAGATGCAAGAGATAATTAGAAGGACTGAGAAGAAAATTTAAAACAGTGATGTCTTGAACCTTTTAAATGGTTATATATTCTTTCTCCTGAGCATTTTCATGAAGTAACTTGTCTTGATTAGTGTGCTTTGCAGCAACTTCAGAAGGAAATCAGTCCGTTTTGCTCTCAACCTGAGTATTCACACAAGTTCACTTCTTAGAACTTTCCTATGCTACTTGGAATAAGTGCATAACCTATAGCATGGAGGTGAATGTACACTGCAAGTTTTTATATCACTTAAAGCTTTAATTCTGAAATAACTTTTCCATTAGAAGAAAACTCCATGGAGATAAATTAATGGGTATATTTGTACTATCATGTTCTTGGCATGAGACTATCATGGGTGAGTTAAGTGTTTCTTACTTTTGTGCTCTTTATTTATGCAGCTTTCCTGCATAAATATATGCTGACTTTTGTTTTCTGCCTTTATGTGACTATTGGGTAGAACTACTATTAGTAGTAGTGAATACTGCTATTCAGTAGAACATCTTACTTCTCCTTTGAGTATTTTAGTGGGTATGTGTCTAGTTCATAAATAATACAATTGAACAGAAGTGCAGCACTTGTATGATCTCTTACCACAACACTAGTGAAACAAAACCAAAGGTCTTAAATTGAACAATTTACTAACTGAACAGTAAAGTTTACTAGCTGTCAGAGGAAGATAAGATGGCTAACTATTGCTAAGATGTTACTCTTGACACGTGAGCTGCTGTGTATTTTGGTGAGCTGTGAGGGCTGTCTGGGCTGGTTGAAGATGGACACAAAAGGTGACTGAGAGGTGATCTCTGAACCCATCTGTTGTGCTGTGGCATTGAACAGAGCAGACTGGGCAAGGGGATGAAGTTAAGCTTTTAACTTACACCTTATGGTCTCGAAGCATTTATCCTTTTTACTTTTAAAAGAACTCTGCCTAAAAGCCTTAGAACAGTATTCTTCATTTCCTGCCCACCCCTTTAAAAAGAGAGAGTGTTCTTCCCCCTCTCCTCCTCCCCCCATTACACCTGCACAGACTGTTAAGCTGGTGATAACAACACTGACAGATTTTCAACCTGGTATCTTTCAGATCTTGCTGGCTCCTTCATCTTTTCCAGTTAGACATATTTTTAAAAAACAGTGTTAACAGCTTTCAAAAAGCCTGGTGGTGCATTCAGGGTGCAAAATCAGCATTGACTTTGTGTCTTGTGTCTCTGGTCATAAAAATCAGTTTTTGACTGACTGTTACCAGTTTCTACTCGTAGCTTTTGTTTGACTTTCCTGAGGTCTTTCAAGAACCCTTTTACTTCTGGGGATGAGGGAATGTCTGCAGACAGTGGGTGAAGATATCTTCAGCTGCCCTGAGCTCATAGGCTGGAAGACCATACCATTTTGGAAGCTCTGTTAGTCACAGACCTCAGTAAAAACAAAACTGCTGGCAGGCAGAGTGTGCAAGCATTGCAGTAACATGGCTTCTTCTGAACTGAGCCCTGGATGGACAAACATGGGTCTGTTTACTCTCAGCTGGGCAAATAAAACCTTAGGCCTGGTTTTATCCTACAGAGCTTAAACACTGGCCTGAGGCACCAGAAGTTGTGTTTTGGCTTTTGAGGGAACAGGTTTTAGGCATGGGATGTGACTTGCTGTCTTTGTAGAAGTTTTGAGAAAATTCGTTCTAATTTTGAAGATTGAAATTATTAAAGACTTGCTGTAAAACATTTTATGAAGTCAGTGTCTGAGTTGAACTGCAAGATGATGTTTAGGTAAACAGCTTGCCAGTGTCACTGCAGTGGTGCTGCTGCTGAATGGACTTACATCCTTCCAAATTTTCTAACATTTATTTCTCATCTATTCTGTGCATGTAACAGCTGGTGTCATCTACCATTACGGTCTTGAATATGGTTTTGGTCCTTGTTTCAGGAGGTTGTCATTGCCAGAACTGTCATCCTGCGTGACAACCAATCTTGCTCTTCAGGTTCTCTTCCATTGCTCCCTGGTCCCTTTTCTGGGCTGGTGTTGTGTTTCCATTGCCTTTCCTAGATCACTTTCCCTATTTTTCAGGATGGATGAGATCAGAGTAGAGGAAAACAGAGAAAATCTAGTACTTTGAGAGAAGATGTAGGGGGGCGGATATCAGTCAACTAGTTTGAGCTCTTATTGCCCTTTCCTGAGGGAACAAAAAGGAGCTTCATCTGTAGCAGCCTGATGAACTTGTCTGTCCTTTAAAAGTTTTGTAGGACATGTGAACATCATGGAAAATGATGGATCTTTTCATGCCATGATACTAACAGGAGAAGAAGCAAACTTGTCTTCATTTGCTGGTTTTGTTTTAAACAAAAAAAACCAGCCAAAAAGCCCCTCATAGAACCCCTCAAACTCTCCCAAATTTGCAAATCTGATTTTAGAAAATATAGTTCTGAAAACTAGTACCTCCACAAATCCTGTTTTTTTCTACTAAAAGTTGAAAGGACACTTGTAATTCAGTCATTTATTCTGAACAGTATAAAATGGCAGTAACTTGATATTTTTATTGGTCAGATTCTTCAACAGAGTATATTTATGAAAGGTAGGAAAGTACAAAATGTTTCCATCCAAGTGCTAGATTTCACCTCAGTGTTGTTTACTTGCACAGTATCTTGCAGTCAACAGTCTTTCATGTCACTCAAGAGGTCATGATTTATGAAGCATCAGATTTCACACTCGTATGAGCTCATATGTTCAAGACAAATAAGAAGTTATTGCTCTAGATCTAAAGTGATTTATAGCTGTAAATTATTTTTAAAATTAGATTAGCCTGAAAGTGCTGGTGCTTTACCTGATCTTTTATGACTGCTTTTACTATAAGCTTTTTCATCTAGTGATGAGACCAAAGGCAGGCAGGATCAGTCATACCTAGACAACTGTCTGTCAAAAATGTGTTCACCTGTTCTTAAAATTCTCTTGTGGTGTGATTCCTTCTCCTCCCATGTTTAGCATTTTGCTCCAGTGCATACATAACCCATAGAAAGTCTGTAACTGAAGCCCTGGGATGTGAAACCTGCATGCCTGTACTTTATTAATACTTTTTGTAATTGTGTTGCATGGTGATAATGTGGCCCTCCCATTCCTAACAAACAGCCAGTCTGCTTTTCAGTTAAAGGAGCTGCTGCCCTTAAGATTCCTTCTTACCCTTGGCTTACAGGATAGCAGCAGTTAGTAAGATAGTTCAGGTTCAAAATAAAAGTCTTGGTTGCCAAGGTTGTGTGGCTTGTTTTGGAGTAGCTAGAGTTGGTTTACACCTAAGGAGGCTTTTGTTGCAAATGATATTTTTGTTAATGATTTTGTTTTTGTTCAGGAGCTTGAAACCGTTTTGGAGGAAGTTGTGTACCCACTTGGTGGAATGAGTATCTGCTGTGGGAAGGGGGCAGACAGCCTGATGAGCTCCTGTTCCCCTGGGTGTATCCCACTGGGCTAGATTTCTGCCTCACATCCAAGTGTTTCAGGGTTTGTCTGGTGGTTTGTTTTGGGTTTTTTTTTCTCCTTCTTCTACCTCATTTTAACTGATCAAAATCCTGACACTGCACTGAAAGGTGTGCAACAGCTGGGGGCTGCCTTTCACAACAGCTCTGTGTGTGTCTCATCCCAAAGCCATGCAAAAGTGTGTGTGCCTCCTACCCAGCTGCTGGCCCTGCCTTTATCCTCGAGGAGGGTAGCAACATTTTACAAAAAGAGACTGAAGTAAATATGTTTTCCCCTTACCGTCTTCGAAATAATGAATTTTTTTTGTCACCTTGTCTTAATAATGTCTTGTTATACTGTTAGATGCACATACTATCCACCTCTAAAGTGCCTCAAAATATGCATCTAAAATTATTTTTGAGGGGAGCATAATGGAAAAGTCCAAAATACTTGAAGCCAAGTATTTGCATTTGAAATATGTAATGATTTTGAATTTTGTGAAATTACCAAACCTATTCAATGTATGAAAAAATATATATTTGAGCTAAGTTCTGTTGGTTGACAATAATACCAGAAGCAAAATTGCTACTCTGATTTAATAATTTGTTCTGATATTAAAAATACAGTTATGTCTCTGCTTGTTTCACTAGTTGAACTCCTAGCCTCTGCAGTCAGAATGTCACGTTTTTTAATTGCAAGTGGTTTAGTTCCCCAGGTTCATGTGTGTGACTCTTGTTTACTGACTGGAGTGCACTTTAGTGTCTGACATGGACGACAAAAAAAAAAAAGCTCAAGTTTCCTTAATAGAAGGTGCGTCATTACTCTTCCAGAATGAGATACACACCTAAACCCTTCAGGAACAAACCAGCATATCAACACAAAAGACTAAATAGAAATTATAATAATTAGGATTGAAATACTAATGATAGTAGTGAGCATTTTAAACACTTTTGCTTAAAATATAATTTGATGTGGATTCAATAAAATGGTGACTGAAACACAGCAGTCTATATGCAAGATGGAGCAAATAGATGGAATTTTGCTTTGGTAACTTCAGTAACCTCAACTTTGCAGTGATGTTGGAGGAGACAAAACTGGTTGTTTTGGCAAATGGCAGGGTTTAATTTGCAGAGAGCTTATTTTAGCATATGTACTTTTTTCAAAGAGGCTTTTACAAGAATCCTTTCTTATATTATTTAGATGTGGTAAAATTATATGGAATAATTAATTGCATTTGACTGTACAGTTGCTATCTATAGATAGTAATTTGAAATCTCCATTTCATTAAATTTACAGGTCTCCTTTTCAGGTATTTTTAATGTCTGTCTTAAACAGCATTCAGGTTATATGTATAAAAATCCAGAGGCCAAAGCTTTTTGTACATTTATATTAATAGGGTTTGTTTTAGAAATACAACATTCTCAAGTGACTTGTTAGATTGAAAGTAAAATAATTATGCCTGTCTTTTCTGTGAAGTTCTTTTTCTAGTGGATTATAACTATAGAAGATAATGGAAGTATTTGTAGAAATGTATTAGCCACGAAGCTTTCAGAAAAGCTCCTTTTCTGACATGCAGAACTCTTTGTCTGTTAATCCTGTGAAGTTCTTTATATTCCCACAAAAAGCTGGACATAATGTGGTTCCTGTTGCAGGAGTGCTGACAATCTGCGTCCAGCTTGTGGGATAGTTTGGTGCTTTGAAAGCTGCTGCTATGGCCTCATTCTGTGAGAGGAGAGGATTGCTGTCACTTGACTATGGGAACTGTTCTGCAGGAGTGCCTTAAAAATGTCAGTTAAATCACAGCACTGACAAGCTGAGGGTCTTTAAAATGCTCTAAGTTTTATATCTGTATAAACAGAGCAGGGGCTTGTGACACGTTTGGAGATCCTCACTTAACTGCAGAAGATGAGGAGGATTCTTGTTCCAGTCAAAGTGGTTGTGGCTTCTAAACAATTTACCTGCTGCTTAAAACCTTACTGAATTTACTGGGAAAGGGGAAGTTGCAGAACTCTAGAAAATAATTTTCTGCCTCAGTTATGGTTGGGCAAGGGCACAGGGTGCTCTTGCTGTAGCAGCTGTGGCATGGCAGTGAAATGCAGCTCTTGGGGGTTAGTTGTACAAGACAAAGGTGAATAGCTGTAGGAGGGAGATAGCTGTGGGAGAGGAATAGGGTGTTTCTTGCTCTCCCTTGGTTTGGTTACGGAGCCCTGAGAACTTTTGGGTCAATATTAGCAGGAGCACCAATATGGGAGACTTTGTGGTAGACGTCTACTATGGATCACTTGATCAGGAAGAAAAGGCCTTCTTCAGAAGCCTCGCATTCACAGGCCCATGTCTTCATGGTGGGGCTTCAACCACATCAATATCTGCTGGAGGGACAGCACAGGAGAACACAAAGAATTCGGAAGGATTGTGGAGTGCATTCATGGTGACTTTAACACAGGTTGTTGAGGACTAGAAGAGAGGACATGTTGTACTGGACCTGACAAACAAGGAAGAACTGGTTGGAGATGTGAAGGTCATGGGGAAGTCTTGACTATAGTGACCATGAGATGGTGAAGTTGAGGATCCTGAGAGGAGAAGCAAGACAAAACTGGGATTACAGCTCTAGTCTTCAGGAGGGACAACTTTGGCCTGTTGGGCCAAAATCTATTTGGAAGAATCCCATGGTATGGGATACACTCCTGCAATGAAGATGGGTCTAGGAGAGCTCAAGACAGGTGTATCTTCACTTGCAGGAATGTCTATATTATCATAAGCCTTCATATTAAGATTGCCAGGGAAGAAACACTTCCTTGGTTATGTTTTGCATTTGCAGCAGACAGCATCTAGTCAGGAGGCAGGAATTCATTGTTGTGCAGTTTCAGTCTTCAGTCTTCAGACTTTCAGTTGTCTTTATTCAGCAATTCCTTATGCTGGTGACTACCATCAGACTCCATACTTGTTATTGGGAAGGCTTGATGTTGCTCCCTGTGACAGCATCTCCAAATGATCTTACAGAAAGTGGCTTGCTTGTTGCTGAGTGGTTGCTAATCTTGGACCTTCTGCATGCTAGTTTAAATATCTGGCTTTCGTCGTATACTGCTTTTGTAGGATGTTTATTTATTTTAGGATCATACCACTGTGTTGCAGGGCTTTGCTTCAGGCCTTATTTTGTTTCTTTTGCCTCCCAGTATTAATAAATTGCTCAGCAGCAATTCTCATTGATAGTATAAGGAAAAAGTATTTTGCAAGACAGTGTTTCAGGGAGTGTTTTTCTAGAAATTATAGAGGACTTGCTACCTTGGCATATTTGAGAACGGATGGGAAGAACCTGGGGAGATGCCAGCATTTAAATACAGGAAAATGAAGTTGTGCATTTAGATGAGTGTGGATGCACGTGGGAGCACAGATGGTGCTCCACCATGGATGGCATGGTGAGAAAGGCCTATACAAAACCACAGAGACACTGGATTTAAACAGATAAAACTCACTGGCTTTCCATGTACTGGCATTTCAGGAGTTGTGTCATGTGAATGCAGCTTCTTAATTATGGGCAACTAGACCTCAATCACCATGTGGTGCATCAGTTAGCTAGGAGTCTACCATGTGTTCATCTTTGTGTAGTTCCTTAAGAGTTCATAAACTGGTTCAAGTAGCTGCTGTGTGTTCTCTGAACATGTATTTGAATAGTGTAATTCCTATTACATCTAAGCCTTTAATTCAATACAACACTTCCAGGAGATGGGTTTTAAAAATTAACAGCTGCCATGTTCTGATCAGGCTCTTAAAAGATGCCTAATAAAGTTTAAATTAGAAGCCAGATCTGTAGCAACCTTGATTAGGTGACCAGGCCTTGGAATAAAGGTTTACTGTTCGCTGCAAATGAGAAGTATGATCTTCCCTAAGAAAAGGGCACAGAAATATACAGTGTCACTTAAAATGCATAGTGGTGCATGCTAACCTTTTTGCACTGATTGTTTGAGAGGAACTGTGGCAGCTTTAAACCCATATCTTACCTGCTCTCTATTTGATCTTCTCTTTCTCATGGTGAACAGAATAGCTTCAGACCTCTCCAGGCTCCATAACTGACAGCAAGTGAGGTTCCTGTTTAATGGATTGTTTAGAGCTTAATTTTCCCCCTGTTCTTCAGGGAATTGGTGTCTCTGAGAAAATAATTGCATGCTTGAGAACAGAAACTTTATTGCAGTGGTCCAGCAACCTGAATACAATTGTGACACTATGCAAGAAACTCCAAGCAAAGCAAATGGCCCATTCAGAAACCTTACGTAACCATGGCAGGTTTGAGTTTCCAGCAGATTTGAGTTTGCCTTTTTGATTATCATCTGATGTGAGAGCAGGCTTAGAGTTTCAAGTTCACAAACCTATTGAAAGCAGCTCTTTTATTAGCTTGAACAGTATCTGCAGAGTTCTCGTCATCTTTGGCTTCACTAAAAGAAACTATTTAAACTTAACCAACAAGCAGGGATTCTGGAGCTATGAGCAGAGTATCATTTTGTTTTGATAAGGCCATCTAATACTTCGGGCTCTATCTGAAGTTCTTAAATGACCCTGCTTATCTCTTCTGCATTATGGAACCTTTAGTACTCTTCCATGCAACTTATTTTTTAAGACTTCAAATTACTTTTAACCCCTTTTTTGGTTTAAAAACTCTGACCCTGGGCATTCTTGCCACAGAGTCTGTCTGAAGCAGCAGATGTTAAATGTAAATTTTGGATTACATCAAATTTGTAGCCTTTTCCCCTCACCTTGCCGTGTGTAGTTCAGCATAACAGAAAGGACAGAATGAAGTACTGGCAGGTGAGAGAAGGTTAGAGTTGGAAAAGAGCAGGTATTTTCTGTGTGTTTTAAGGGGAAGGCTAAGGTTTTGCAACTTTAGGATTCTGTTTGGTTTTTTTTAAACTCTTCCAAAATCCCTTAAAAATAGGCTGGCCTTCTTCCTCCTTTTCTTCTTATAGGCTGAAGACTTTTCTGTTGCTTGTGGGATCCACTGTAGTTATTATCCCATGTCCTTCTCCTCCCAGACTAGTGGATCTTTGCATGCTCTCCTTCAGGCATCTCCTAGGAGATCACTTTGGAAATCTAGTGACTGTAGGTTGTGGCTCTTGACTCACACACGTGAAATTTCACACAGTAATGTAGAGCTGAATGTGCTCAGTAGCTTTGGTAGAAGTTTTGATAGCATTCATTCTACTTCAGATGGTCTTCAGAAGTCTTTCTCGGTGACCCTCATACTTAAAATGCATAAGTATCTTCATTAATTTTAACTCTAGGAATTGTTTAAGCATGGGTTGCAGAGATGTACCTTGGAATCTCCTGCCATAGTTCTGGAGATTGTAAGTTTGTCTTCTTTGGGGATACACCTGTTCATTTCCATCTTGTCTGGGAGAGAATGTAGACTTCTATCATGTGAGATTCTCTTTAAAAAAAAAGTGGAGACCGGGTCTTATTCCTCTGTGTTGTGTTATCTCCCTGGGTGAGTTAAAGTCTGTATTTTAGACAAAGCAGAATATTTTCTTTTGCATTAAATCTCCTGCAAGATGTGGTGGTCCGTCTTCTGCTGTACTAAACTCTTGGGCTTTCCATTTCTTCAACTGTGGGAAGAAATTTTTGTGTTAATGGCTCACTGGTATATGTAGGCTGATTAAAATAGATGGTTTGTGCTGAATTCCTAGGTGTCAATCTCGGATGGTATCAGTGAAGTCTGAGATGCATAGGTACTATTGAACTACATGACTTCTAATACTGTTTTTTTGGTTTTATTCCAGGAATGTACTCCAGAGAACCTGGAACTGAAAAAGAAGATCTTTGGTCAGTTGGATCTTATTGTGGGTGACAGTGTTATCTTGAGCAGCTCAACCTCTTGTCTCTTACCCAGCAAATTGTTCACTGGCCTTAAACATGTCAAGCAGTGCATCGTGTCACATCCTGTAAGTAAGATGGCAAGTTTCCTTTTTGTGTAAACTGCATCCCAAACTCCTTCCTGCAGACTGAAAGACTCAGAAGGGTATTTGGGGCTCTTGTTAGTGTGCAGGGCCATTGTTAGTGTGCAGGGCCAGCCAACTTTTCAAAAAAACTGTAGTTTGGTTATTCTGCAAGCAGCAGCACTAATCTACAAAACTGAGAGGATGTAGCATGTTGCATACTGTTGGCTCAAGATATGTTCTGTGTGAGATGTTGTGCTTATATTGTTGTGTGTTTCTCAAACTACTGGCTTTTAAAATGTAGGAATTCTGTGTTTTGGGTACAAACTCATAACTTTGGTACTTTCTTCTTGTGGTATTGTCAGTCTTTTCTAGTATCCTTTCTTAGCTTCTGTTGGGTAACAACAAGAATCCAAACGCTGAGCTGCGTGTGCTTGTCAGGCTATATTGATAAAAGATGGGAAATTTAGACTCCAGTTTCTTCAGACTTGTGATGCAGTTTTTCCTGCATTCTTTAAAGATTTTAATTCCTGAAAGAGGAATTTAGGAATGATGAAATTGAACAAATTGGGCTTGGAGCTGAATTTGCATGCTTCATGACCAACTGGGACAGGGCAGTGATGCAAAAATGGAATGACTGGAGGTAGCAGCAGAACCTCAAAATGGTCAAAGGCACTTGTGAGCTGCTGTAGAGGTCTCTTTGGAACTGCCAGACAGCAGTTGATCACATCTCTCCTCAGCATGGAAGAGCATTTTATCTTGATCATCACTGGGATTCTTACTGCTTCTGTTTTCCACTATTCAAGAAGCTAATGAATTTGCTAACCCAGTCTGGTGGTCAGCTGATCAGTTAAGAGGACTGTTATCATGAAGAAAGGTGCTGCCCTGGTCTCTGCAGTTTGGTAACTACATTATGTCTCTCCAGGGCATCCCTCAGACTGTAAGTAAATATCAATTCCCTGGTCATGCTCAAGAGTACAAAAATACAGCACTGCTTTACTGTAGTGTCTCAACAGCTACCTGTAGGCTAATGCTGTAGTGTCAAAGCATTTGGTCAGTGCCTTTCTGACACCCCTCCACCACCACCATCGTGCCTTGGGGTGCCTGGGTGGCAAGGGGAACAAAAGGCTTGGCTTGATTTGGTTTGTTTCTGTATAATAAGTTTTCAATCCCTTTTAATTATAAAAAAGTCAAATTTCAAAATATGAATCTGTGCCTAGATCTAGCCTTTCTCCAGTCTAAAAATCAATAGTTCCTTATCTCTTATTTATAGGGTTGTAATTTTCTCTAGTGCAAGAGAAGAGATAATGTCTCTTTAACATTTCTATATTAAGTAACTATACAATTTCCTTTTTTTAACCCGTTAGTGGCTGCCTGACTGTTTGTCAGTCTTTGATTTTACTATGCTCTTTCTTGTTTTTCCAAGTTGGTCTGTACCAGTTGACTTTGTTTAGTCTGAACTGCAGTCTTTGTAGGAGCCACTCCTGAAACCAGGTTTTATCAGATCTGGAAAGGTAGTCTCTGCATAAACATTTTCTACGTTTCTGTTGTAAGGATACGTATTTTGTCAAAGCAAATGCTCTGGAGTACCTTAAAATGTCTAATTGTTCCCAAATGGCTTTGCAGTCCAAATGAGAGTGTTTTCTTACTAATCTCAGCTTCACTTAGCTGTACTGAGTGTACCAAAGAAGCTGTAAACCAGTGTACTCTTCCAGGGGCCTTTCTGCATCTGCATCAGGAAACATGCTTGCTTTGTTGTAGTTGTTGGCTTTGGGTGGTTTTTGTTTTGTTTTATTTTTTACTAAGATTTTGAACACAATAGTAGGATTTAGTGGCTGCAGGAAGCAAGCAGCTGTGCAAAACACTGAAAACAAGTGTGGAATTTGATACATCAGAAAAATTAAAAGGTAAAGTTGTAGAGCCTCTGGCATGGGTGAGGGTGTTGAGGTTAAATGAAATGAAGTGCCCAAAGGGCAGAAGCAGCTCATCCCTTTGCTTAACACAGTTCAGAAATTAGAAAAAAAAAAAAGCCCACAGCACAGCTGTTTGATAGAAATGCATACAATACTTATGTTACAATACAAAACAGGTACAGCTGTTCTCTGAAAGCAGTTTCAGGCAGTGGATCAGTAGAGGTCTGCTGCAGGGTGGTTCTCTTCTCATGTACTGTATATGCCTGCTAGGTCACACAACTAGAAATATGGGGCTAGAGAAGACTGTGCCACTGAGTGAAGTTCCCCGTTGTACAGGAAACGCTGCAATCAAATAACTTTAAAACTGAATTAAACTCTCTCAAATTATTTTTTTTAACTCCATTACTCCTGTTAGAAATTGTTTGTGTCTTCTAATTTTTGTTCCAATCTTATTATTGGTCCATTAAAATTAGTATTTATGTTTGTTGACAGCTTTTGTGTAACAATTCTTTTTGGTGTTTTCTTTGTCATCTCCTTTCTTAGCTGTGACTTTGTTAGACCAAGGTGACCTTCTGTTCCCTGAAACACTTCTCATTTTTAGAAACTTTCATTTCCCCCATTCCCTATATCATCTATTTTCTACCACTTTCTGTTTTTACACATATCTATTATCTCACTCCTGAAAAATTGTCTTCCTGTGTCTCCTCAGTGCTCATGAACACACCCGTATGCTCCCTGTGCCAAGTTCATGAAATGGAATACTTCAATAAGATCACTGTTAACACTAATCTTCAAAGACATTTTTAATGGCCTTAGCCTCTCTCAACAGTTAACTTGTCCTCTTTCTGACTGGAACCTGTGATATACTTAAGGGTTAGAAAATCCTCAGAGAATGTCATGGTGCTTGCAGTGTTTTGGGTCTTGCTCAATTGCCTGGCACCACTGGATAGTGTCTATCCACCACACTGTTCTCAGCTTTGGTGGTGGCACTGCCAAAGATACTGATGTGAGAGAGGCTATGTTGGGACACAAGGCCCTCTGAAAGGAACGAAGTGTGTTACATCAGTAGTTAGAGCAGATGTCAGACCTTGCAGAAAAGGGAACCATGTAAATACTGGAAAGAAAGAACGTGCAGGGAGGAAAGGCTACTTGCACATTCCTGTGACTAAATCCTGTACTTGCATTTACAAGAGCACAGTTAAGAGTAGTTGACTATAAGGGAGCATGATGAAAAAATCAGTACTTAATTACCATTCTTTAAATGTCAGTGTTATTCCTGGTGGTAATTTATTATATGTTAGCTCCTTCTATTGCATGGAACTAGATGGAGAGCTGAATTTAAGACCTTTAAGAGTACAGCTGAAGGACTGCTACTTTGGAAAAGAGCACGCAAGCGGCGTTACTGTCTGTAACACTACGACCTGAAGAACTTTTAGCTGTTTCCAGGATGTTCTTTAGGATTTTTGGTTTTTACTTCAAAAATACATAACACAAAGGTCTTGACTTGATGAGAAATTACATTTGGGGAGAGTCAGAGAGAGGTAATTTATTTTTTCTAAGTACAATGTTTGAAAGTAACCTGTTCTGCAACATTTTCAAAGTATGTTTTATGTGATATCTGTTACTGTATTTAGCATATATTTACAGGCTTGGGCCAGTAGCTGCTTATCTGTTAAGTGTTGCATCTTACAGGTGGTGTTTAGCAATACTTGTTATAAAGTTCCTGACTGTCTAAAAGGAAATGCCTTGCTTAATTTGGAAAGACAGGTGGTGACCATACGTCTTACAACAACAAACAGCCTGAATATTGAGCAAACAGTTCATCAAGTCAGAATAAAGTCTTCTAGTACTGTTTGAGTGCTGTTATCTCTGGTGTAGCTCCATGAGTTTTGCTGGGGTTAAACAGAGTTTGATTTAGTGCAAGTTTAATTATTTCTTTTAATTTGAATTAATGCACCAGCTTTTATTGGATTGGTAAAGTCTTTCAAGGTCTGAATGTCAGGCTTCCTGTGTTCACAGGAAATTATCCGAGTTAGTGCCAGCTATAAAGATGCTTTATATTAACTTGTTCTGTTGGTGGCTGATGTTCCTCTTTTGTCTTTCTTCTTGAGGTAAATCCACCTTACTTTGTGCCGTTGGTTGAAATTGTTCCTCATCCAGAAACAGATCCTTCTACGACAGAGAGAACATATGCCCTGATGAAGAAGATTGGTCAGTCTCCTGTCAAACTAAACAGAGAAATTGAGGGGTTTGTTCTGAATCGACTACAGTATGCAGTGATAAGTGAAGCTTGGAGACTTGTTGGTGTATGTATATCTTTTTTTTCAGTACTTGGTCAGTTCTGTAGATGTGATAAGTGAGATTGTATATTTAAACATCCCTTAAATTTGTGTCACCTTTGTTCAGCTGTCCCTTATGAACATAAAATGTATATTTAAATGTAAATTAAGCCCAGTAAGAAGTGGTGTCAGTTATAAAAGGCAAAGACTGACAAAAGAAGGTGGTATATGATGGTAAAAATTATTCTTTATCCTGCTTTCTTCTTTCAGAATACCGTTATTTTCAGGGCAATCAAAAGAATTATTTTAAAAGCACAGGAATCAAAATACCATTTTTTCTTTTTGTAGGCTTCTCATAATTTCCTGTTTGTTTTTTTCTAGTGTTGTTGGCCCACTGTACAGTGGTCATGAAAATATTTTGAATGGTTTTCTCTTCGGCCTTTCAGGAACTGCACTCATAAGTTTAACTGTTACTTGATATTTGTAGGTAAAGACAGATTTCTCCTCCTCCTGCCCATTCAGACTTCTAGCTGAGAATCATTTGTTTGTGTGCCTTCAGCTTTTCCCACAGTTAGCTGCTCTGTGCTGAAAAGCATGATCTTTCATCAGCAGGAGCTGAGTTATGAGTCATTTGCTATTCACTTGAGAAGAGTTTCAACTGGGCTTTAATAGGACTTAGTTTTTTGTTGTGGAGTGTTTTGAGTTTTCAAGCTGTTTAAAACAGCCATGCACACAAATACAGGTAAAGATCTTAAAACTAAGGTAACATTACTGTAAACAAAGCAACTCTTTTTCCAAGTGTTTAAACAAAGTTGCTGAACTGATTTTGCTTACCTGCTTTCACTAGCAACATAATACAATAATATAAAGGAGGTGGTGAATAACAATAAGTAAAATGGTGTTGTGAGGAAGGAACTGGTCTACTACTGGAGATGTTTGTTTAAATTTTTAAAATGGCTTCTGTTGTTAAACTTTTAATACAAAGTCTCAAGTTTATGATAAGAAAAACACCTTCAGAAAGCTGTAGTCATGTTGGAAAACATAGGGTAGAAAAGACAGTAACATACAATCACAGAATAGTTTGTGTTAGAAGGAACCTCTGGAGATCATCTAGTCCTACTCCCCTACTACAGCAGGTTGCACAGGATCATGTCTAGGTGGGTTTTGAATAACTTCAGGGGACAATATTCATTCTTATTGGGAAGACTGCTCCAGTGCTTTGTCACCCTCAAAGTAAAGGATTTTTTTCTTCCTATTCAGGTGTAACTTTCTGAGTTTATCGTTTGTGGCTGTTGTCCCCTGTGGACCAGTCACGCTTGGTCAGCACAGGCATTCAGGTAATGCCTCAAAAATCTAACAGGATTCTTTCACATTTATGAGAGCATAAACTCAATGGTGGAAGCCACTGCCAATGCTAAAAATTTGAATGGATCCAGGGATCATCTAGACACATTTATGTTGGACTGTGCAGAAGCAACCTCCAGCTTTAAAGTCTCAAAGACTGGACTGCTGGGAGCTGAGACAGTGTAGTACATATCCCTGAAAGTATCATTCTCTGTTTGGTCTTGCTGTGGAAGGAATTTAATAACGCTTCACGGGCTGCTGTTGGAAAGGAAGTACTGAATTGAGGCAAACCTTTAGTATGAACCTGTTGTATGGGTGCTTTTGTGGCAGTGGTGGTTATGTGAATAGTAATAAAATAGTGCTTGAAGGACTCACAGATAAAGAAAGTTGCTTTTGTTGTAAATCAAGGTTTCCAAGTTGTTCTGTCCTTGTATAATTTTATTGCATTTCAGCCAAATACACATTTAAACAGTAACAACTTTGGTGGGCATATTTCCATTCCAGAAGCCTGAACAATAGCAGCTGTCAAGGGTGTATAGTTTCAGCTGTGTGACTTCAGGTTGCACAGTGCCTTTGATGGCAGGAGAGTCACTGCAGATAGGTGAGAACTGCAGGCCTGGGCCAGTTTGTGTGTTTCAACTGTTGTGTTCCCAACTTAGCTATTTTTATTGCAAGTCATGTTCTTTGGGTGTGTTCCACTTTCCAAATGGGGAAACATAATTCTTGCTTCTGATTGTCAAGTCACTTTCCAGTTCTTACTATTGAAAACATCAATCTCTCCAACTCTCAGTCTTTGAGGGACACCTAAAAATCAAGTTTTACTCACCTTGGTAACATCTTGAACAAATGTTTACTCTGAGAAGCACTGGGGGGTCGTTGTGTTGTTTTGTTGGTTGGTTGGGGTATTTTTTGGATTTTTTTTGGTCAGTTGAGCTTATTTCATTAAAGAAATTTGTGGAAGTTTCTCCTGTAGAATTACTGATGCCCTGTTAAAGTCATTTGTGGTAGGACACACATGCAGTACAGCTGTACTTACAACATTTATCTTGAAAACTTTATAATAAATAGGCTGGTTAGCTTGCAGAATATGTTTTAGTTCCCAAATCTGTCTGGGAGACTGACAACCTGCCAGTCTTTCTCTTTCCTTTAGAAGTGCTGTGTTGGGATGGATGAGACATGGGTGAGGAATCATGTGATGGGAGAAAGGCTCTGATACAGAGCATGGAAGTAAAGATGTGGCAGTGTAGAAAGAAATGTGGTAAAGCTATCTGCTTGCTGGATGTTGTGTGGGGCTCACTGACTTCTGCCACGTGGGTCCAAGAGTAAGACACACTTTTAACACAGCCAGAAATCTGAGGTAAGGCTCTGCCAGCACATAGGGTGCAGGCTCAAGACTCCACATGGTGCTCAAATTGCACATGGCATGGATGCCAGAGCACAGAGAGAAGCATAATTCAGGGCAAAGAGATTAAAGTCACAATGAGAAACCTGAGTATTGGCATACAGTTTGTCCTTGCTGAAGGTGCTGGGGTTTCCAGCTGCACAGACATGGGAGGCTGGGATTTTACAGCTGGGCACAAAACGAGTGCTTTGAATGCAGGACTGGACTGAATGTGAGAGTGGGAAGTGTGGTGGTAAAGTGGTAAAAAACTAATAGGCTTGAAAGTTGAGATCCGATTTGTAGGAAAAGTAGAAGAAAGAAAACTCATTTGGAGATGTACAGTTGAATGCTGAGAACTTTGTTTACGTGGATAATTAGGAATGTAGATTACAGAAGGCAGAAGTTTGACTTTAAAAGAACTTAGAAGCAAAGACCATGGATTCATTGATGGGTCTAAAAGATGTAATTCGAGCAAGTGCTTCTCTTTGAAGCAAGAGTGCTACAAAGGGATGTTTCATTTTGGGTCTGAGTTAGTCTTGTGACAAGATGTCTTTTCAAAGATTGCTTTGACTTGCAGGTCACAAGCATTTGGGCAGTGCAGGAGTTTGTGGCAGGAAATTTTTGTATCAGTTATCTCTGTCTCCTCATGCTCCACATTTATTCCATGGTAAAGCAGATAGTGAGAGTACTCCCTTCTGTCTCTTTAAGGTCATGCATCTGAGACCTTTTTGTGGGACCTCATAGCCTATCTAAGACTGGCATTCGTGTAGGTTTCTTATTTATATATTCAATTGTTAGGGCGCTGGTAGAAATGTTGC
The DNA here is from genome assembly GCA_013399835.1 of Leptocoma aspasia. Lineage (NCBI taxonomy): Eukaryota > Metazoa > Chordata > Aves > Passeriformes > Nectariniidae > Leptocoma > Leptocoma aspasia. The sequence goes on from VXAX01002066.1 coordinate 561,509, forward strand.
AAAGCTAGTAATGATGATGAGAGTAAAAGAAGTACTGTGAGATGTTGAGGTTGAAGATCCTTATTCCTCTCTTATCAACCCTAAATTTTTATATTACCAGTTTGAAACCATTAGAATAACCTTTAGCCAGTAACAGGAAAAATACCTCAAACTGCTTTCTCTGTTATTCTCTGTTACCATTTATTTACTTTCTCACATCTCCATTGACAGTGGTCACTGGTGTGTCTGATTTTGTTCTTAATTCTTGGAGCAGAAGCTTACTGCCTTTATTTGCTTGGGAAGCACACTGTGCACTGTAGACAACATTACTTTTGTACTTTTACCAGTACACTTTAGAGTAGTTTAGGATTATGTTGCAAGGGGTATTAATTAAATAGCTTGACTTTATCTTGTTCTGAAGGTAAAATTTTGGTTAACATAATCCAGAAAATAACAACCAAACAGTTTCACCAACACTTCAGTTCAAGAGTCTCAAGCCTTACTCTGAGTAGCTATGATTGTCATTTAACTGTGGATCACTGAGTGAAATCTTACCTTTTTGAAATATTTTCCTAAACATCACCTGGAATTTGCAAGGAGGTAATAAAATACAGCAGCAGACATAGCAGGTGGAGCATGACAGTTTTTTAACCTTGATATAATTTAGGAGTTTCAGCTGCTTTTAGGAACACATTAAAACTGTCACAGGTTGGATTGTGTAAGTACTCTACTTATCTCTGTATAAAATTTTAATACTGTCTTAATGTGGGGTTTTTTTCTTTAAAAATCCACTTTTTAAAGTAGATTTTCTTTTATGTTGTAGTCATTGTAAAACATGAGAAGAACAGGCAGCTCTTCAATTTTTGTTAATCTTTTGGAAAATAAATTCCTGGTTTGGCTATGTATACATTTTAGGGTTTTTTTGCAGCAATCAGGTGCATTGGCTTCAATCATTAATTTATGTACCTCTCTTTTCTCAAGTAACTAGCTTAGCAGAATTGAAATGCTGGGAAGACTTTTAAAGTCCAAATTCATTACTATTAATTATATTCTAGTGTTATTCAGAGGATTTTCCAAAAGATTGAAGATAAGGTATAGGATTAAACATTTAGTTACAGTGCCCCATGAAAGGGTGAATATCATAAAAAGGAAGTTTAAAGGGACAGGAAGAAAAATAGTTTTGATACTAAGTGTTTCTTACAGGGTGAGGTGAGTGAGGGTGCTGTGGAAGAAGGAAGATAAAGGCCAGCAAAGCAAGGTGGTGTGAAGTGTGTAGGACAACAGGTTTCTTAAACATTATGAAATGGAAAGACGTAGAGGGGTATAGGAGAAAAGTCATATGCACAAAATGACAGGACTGGAGAAAGATCTCATCAGGGTGTGGATAGAAGAGACTTGATTGAAGTGATAGTGAAGAGGAGGGTGTTAACAAGTACTGCTGAGACAGAATGCATGTATTAGTGGCAATCAGAAAAAGAAAAGGAATACTGGACAAGCCTTATACAGAGGATAAAGTGGCAGATTTGGAAACAGAAAATATGTGGTCCAGGAGGCAGTGAAGTCCAAAATAACTCTTTAACAGACTGGAGTGAGTAGAACATGATGAATTGGTGGAATCGGAAAAAGTAAGATTGTGATGGTTTTTGGCCATTACATTTGGGATGATTGCAAACCAAGTCCATGACAGAAGTTGCGATGTGGGTGTGACTCAGATATGGAAAGAAAGACTGCTGATTAAAACCAAGCAGGTTGGGTCAGAGCCTAATGCTGGAGACTGCAGAACCACCACAGGTTTCTGGAAAGGTGAAAAGGGTCCCTGCATAGGGAGAAGCACTAATAAACTACCAGAGGCTCATTAGGAAAATCCTGTTGTATCACTGGAGGTTAGAATCTCTAGGAAAATGAGATTGTGGAATATAAATGTTGTTGTAAGAAGTGTGGAGGATTGTGAGTCTAGATTTTGAAATTTGACTGGCCATTGGGATCACTGAGGATTTGGGTGGAATTTAGTTTCAATCTTAATTCTGTAGCTGTAAGAGCTTCTAGTTACCATACTTCCTCTTTCCTCCGACAAGTGCTGGAGGCAGAGGCTTACCAGGAGGGTAATCCAGGAGGAAAAATCCCCTTGGGAAGATTAATTCACACCTACAGTTAGTGAACTGGATAGGAACTCTTTCTTGTTTAGTTCTTAGCATGAACATCAGTCCTTGTGGAAGACACCTTGCTGACCTTGCAGCCTGGTGAATCATTCCACCAACTTCTGATCTCCTTTCCATAAATGGAGTCATTCAATGGAGGGAGTAGGGTTATTCCCTAGGGTAGGAAGATCTAACTTGTTTATCATTTCTGTGTTCTTGATTTATGAAGAGAAGAAATAAAAAGCTTTTCTTTAGAAAAGACTTTTTGACAGGAAGAAGCTGAGCTCATTTGTATAGAACACTGTATCCCTCGACTGAAGGGACCTGTCATGGTTTCCTTCTGGTAGCAACAATTTTTGCCTTTTAGCAGCTGCAAACATCAAATTGCAGCTATAATCAAAAGACCAAGAGCAAAGCACTCATCTCATGATTCTGAGGGCACCTGATCTTCAAATATCTCAGGACTATAATAGCTGAGGACTATGGTATCCAAAGAAAATAAGTTATTAATTTGGAAATTAATTTGGAATGATTCTGAAGTGCTTCAAGAGCCTGTTAACTCTTTTAACATTATGTTTACAGTTTTTAACTGCTGCAGTGGTTCAAATGCTTGTCTGGAATTTGTGGTTAGTCTTTTGTCCACAAATCCATGTTAACCAGGGGGGGCAGGGGGGAAACACTCATCAAGCACAGCTTTACCAGCACAACTCATTGTTTGGATGAAGCACCCCCAACAGAAGAACTTTTGTTGACTTTGCTGATGTTGTTCAGAGAAGTTGCGCTGCCATGTCAGGGGAAAAAGCTTTCACAGAACGTACGGTGCCTGTGTTAGTTACCCTGATGCTGGTCTGTAATCTGAATTCTGTCTGAGGTTTTTGTTTAGTCCTGTCTTTACGCAGACCTTTCTATCTGCCTCTAGATGAGTTACTTTACCACGTCCATGCTTTACCTTTAATTTAAATAAAATAATGCTTTCTTATCCCTGCCATTTTATGGCTAATTGTTAGGAGAACTGTGTGTTCCATGTATGGTACATAGATCTTAATAATTATGTCAGTGTTTCCTTTTCAATGTAGAGTTCTACAGCAGGGATTCAGAGAGACTTTGTTTTGATAGGAACAGTGCCTACTAACAGGTCGAGTCTTGAGGTTGTCTTATAGAGGTCTCAGTTTAAGCCTGAGATGATGAAACTTGATGTCTGTGGCCAGCTGTAGAAGTTATGTTGACTTGTGGCTTTTAAGTTTCTTTTAAAGTAGCAGTAGATTATGTAAATGATGGACACAGGAAGACACTGTGGGTGAGATTCAGCTCATTGAAGATGGGATATCAAAAATGTAGACAGTGATATCTAAGCTTCTTACTCATCTTTCAGTCGGCGAGGAGAATTAGGCCCCTTTAGGACACAACTCATCTTACCTACTCTAGATGACTCCTTTAGGATGCTTATTTCCTTTTTCTCCCTGGTGATTATAAAGAGAGTCTAGATGTCTAGCTCAGATGTCAATGTCTACTACAGATCAGAAGAGCTGTCCTGCGTGCCCGTAACTCTATCCCATGACTGTGTGATACAAAGGGGCATTCAGACAGGGCCCTGCAAGAGAGACATTTAACAGAAAATCATGTGGTTTTGTCCAAGCAGATGAGTATTCTGAAGCTTAAAGGGGCTTGTTAAGGAAGAGGCACTGAGTAGGCCGAGCACCTCAGAGTAGGGTGAAAAGATAAATTAGAAGCAGTTCAGTATCTCTTCCACCTTCCTCCCCAGAAGGAAATGTTTTCATGTCTCTGGGAATAAAGAGGACAAGTTCTTGAAACCATGCCTTACCTGATGAAAGTGGTTAGAACAAGTCTTCATTAATTCATATCTTTCTAGTAGGTGGAAAACAACCTCATGTAATAAATAGTATTTTTCTCAAGTAAATCTGTTCAGGTAAAGAACTGTAAATAATTTTTACAAGCCTTTCTGTGCTTGCCCCAGCCTGATGGAGGCATTGGCTTTCTTGTAAGGGCTGCATGTGGGTGGAATAGCAATGCTCAGCTTTTAACATGAGAAGTGCTTCATTTTGCTTGCTCCGTATCCTACCAGCTTTTGAGATGTGAGGCTGTCAATGAACTCGAGAAACCTGGGCAGGTTGAGGCTGGGTAGGTTGAATGTTTGGTGAGTTTTGTGGGAGGGAGTGGCAACTGCATTGCCTGCGTGTTTGGACCCAGCCTTTTTTGCAGGTGGCCTCAGGAGCAGTACTCACTGGTGCACTGCCGTTCTGCTAACTGGGACTCTGCCCAAAAATCCAGAACTAAGAGAATATGAAGGAAGATGTGACATTTAGCCAAAATTAAAAGGGTTGGTATAATACTTGGATTTGATATAAACTCTTTTGGCCATGTGCTATTAAGAGTGTCATGCTTGTTTTCATCTCCCATTCCCAGTTTCTGGGAATAAGTCCTAGAGATAAATGACTGCTTATGCTGAACCATAGGAGAGCTTGCATAATAGATGGACATTTCTGGCACACAGTTGTGTTTTTCTCTTTGCAATCTTAACTGCTATTTCTAGCCTTAGTTTTTATTACTTCCTTAATTTTTTAATTGTATACAAAAAATGGGAAATTTTGCATTAAAAGCAAACATTCACCAGTCTTCCTTCCTGTTACTTTTGCTGCTTAGGAAGGAGTAATATCTCCTACTGATCTAGACCTTGTGATGTCTGATGGATTGGGAATGCGATACGCATTTATTGGACCTCTGGAAACCATGCATCTTAATGCAGAAGGTAGGTAGTGTAAAATGTTATGAATATGTAGGGAAGGCTTGCTTTGCACAAGACTCTGGAAATGTTATGTAACAAACCAGGTTAGGATTGCTGCAACTATGACTTGTCTCTTTTTTTAATGTAATGATAAGGAAAACTTATTTAAAATGTGAGGTCAGTGGAAGGAAATGGATATTGATTATCCTCTTACAAATGATCAGATGAAAGATGACAACCTATTAAAACACTAGCTATATAATAATTTTTTCCCAAGATTCATCCCATCATACTTTGATAACATTGCTGTAGCCATAGTTCAGAACTGTCTGAATGTCAGGTAAAAAAACTATTGAAAAAGTTTAGCTGATAATCCAGTCAACACAAAATCACTTTCCGTAGATGAATACTCCTCTGCTGCTGAATTTGTAGCAAAGCTACGGTGTAAATATCCCTGGAGCTGCTGGGCTTTAAGCTTATATCCTGAGTGAAATAAAATTGCTTTTGTCAGCAAAATCCTGTGCATACAAAGCTGACTTGACGAAGCAGTCAAGTGACAGTTTGACATGTGTCTTGCATAATTAATACAGATTTTTAGATGTTTTTGGAATAGTATATGTGAATCCCAGGTAAATAAAAAGTGAATTGCTTAAACTGAAATAAAAATTATGGATCAGCATCACAAAGGTTTGAGCAAAGACTTTAACAAAACACAAGAACTTCAAAAAGTTAAGATCTTTATATTATGGGCTGTGTATTTATTTTACTTTTGTATGGTCCCTGACATGGTAGGTTCCTGCTCTGCTGCTGGATCTTTTAGGCAATGCTGCAGTACACTTGTGCGCTGAACCACTTCCACAACAGCACCTTGTCGGCTAGTTCAGTAACTTGGATTATGAGAAGTATTGCTTCACTCCTGCACTTGCAGATACATTGTCTCTGAGCCTAGAGCTGCTCCTGTTTGTGTGCTCACAGAGTGATTCAGGCTCTTGCTCTCATCAGACAATTTAAATCAAAATTGCTGATGTCAGGACATGTGATGGCTTATGTTCATAGTTCTGTGCCAGTGCCAACTTCTCTTTGGTTGCTCAGTGTTGCTTCACATAATGTGGAATAATATGGACCTCCTCTTCATTGCCAAGGATTTGCTTGACTAACCTGATCTGCTTAGTGGACAAGGAAAAAGATACTGTCTACCTGGACTTTAGTAAAGCCTTTGACACCATTTTCCACAGCATTCTCCTGGGGAAACTGGCTGCTCACTGGATAAAAGACTCTCTGCATGGTTGGGGCCAGAGAGTGGTGAGGAACTGAATTACATTCAGCTGGGGGCTGGTCAGTAGTGGTGTCCCCCAGGGTTCAGTGTTGAGCCCAGTCCTGTTTAATGTCTTCATTGATGATCTGGATGAAGGGATCAAGTGTGCCCTTATTAAATTTGCAGATGACACCAAGTTGGGTAGGAGTGTTGATTTGCTGGAGGGCAGGAAGGCCCTGCAGAGGGATCTGGACAGGCTGGATAGATGGGTCAAGACCTATTGTATGAGGTTCATCAAGGCCAGGTGCTGGGTCCTGCCCTTCGATCACAACAACCCCAGGCAGCACTACAGGCTGGGGGCAGTGCCTGGAAAGCTGCCCAGTGGAAAAGGACCTGGGGGTGCTGGTCAATAGCAGCTGAACATGACCCAGTGTGTGCCCAGGTGGCCAAAAAGGCCAGTGGCATCCTGGCCTGCATCAGCAATGGTGTGGCCAGCAGGACCAGGGCAGTGACTGTCCCCCTGTGCTCAGCACTGGTGAGGCCACACCTCAAATCCTGTGTTCAGTTCTGGGCCCCTCACTGCAAGAAAGACATTGAGGGGCTGGAGCGTGTCCAGAGAAGGGCAACGGAGCTGGGGAAGGGTCTGGAGCACAAATCCTGTGAGGAGCAGCTGAGGGAGCTGGGGGTGTTCAGCCTGGAGAAAAGGAGGCTCAGGGGGGACCTCATCACTCTCTGTAACTGCCTGACAGGAGGGTGCAGCCAGGTGGAGATCAGTCTCTTCTCCCAGGTAACAAGTGATAGGACAAGGGGAAATGGTTTAAAGTTGCACCAGGGAGGTTTAGATTGGATATTAGGGAAAAATTCTTCATGGAAAGGGTTGTTAAGCATTGGAACAGGGAGGTGGTTGTGTCACCATTCCCTGGAGGTATTGAAAAGACATGTAGATGTGGCAGTTAGGGACATGGTTTGCTGGTGAACTTGGCAATGCTGGTATAACAGTTGGACTTGATCTTAGAAGTCTTTTCCAACCTAAACGACTTCATGATTCTATGACAGCCTTCTCTGATGCATTGTACTAATACTGTTTTTGTTTTTTTTATTAGTGGAAGGAAATGGAGGTAGGTACAAGAAACTGCCTCTATCCTTTTCTTTAGCCTGTCACCTTCACCAGCTTCACAGCCGCTGCCTTTTTTCACAGCTATAAGATATTAGTTACCCACAGTCTTTAACTCTTTGTTAATCAGTGAGGCAGGATGAAGGAAGCATATGAGAGAAAATTGTGGAAGAATCCCTTTTTTTTGTTTTGTTAGGGTGATGTGACATTGTTGTTTGGATTTGAATAAATTTATTCCAATTATTTTTTCTAAGATCAGTGTTTCTTATTTCCCTGTGGGATGCATACATCAAGGTCCTCCCATGAACTTCCAATGAGCTAATGTCACTTTTTGCCTCTGTTAGTTCTTACATTCTTTCCTCTATATTCATAAATGATCCTATCAAACCTATTATCTAGGCCACTTTAGGTTACCATTTAATCAATGCATAAATATTAAGAATGCTGACTATATGGCAGTGAGCCAACAGCCTTGAACATGGAATAAAATGACAGCGTCAAGTCATTAAAAGGACCAGAGACAGCGACAACAGTTTGAGGACTGAATTGCAACAGACAGGAAGGAAACTGCTTTGGGGAGGAAAAAAGCATACCCAAATTGCATAATAATATGAAGTTGATTGTTGATTTCAGCAAATAAAATTAATGTTGATATCTGTTTCAGATTTTGAGTTTGTCCTCTTATGATTTCACATGCCAGCATCACAACAAATGCTGTTAGGTCTTTTACAGGGAAGATCAGTAGACTTCACTACAGTCAGTTTGCCTGTTTACTATTGTTGGGATTATGTTAGCAGACACAGCATCCCACCTCTACATGTACTAGGCAATCTGTGAATATGGTGAAGGTGATCCAGCTTCAGTGAGATTGTATCTCCTAATCTCTTGTTTCTTGAGAAATCTCATTTCTTCTTTTTTTTTAAACCCTTGCAGGCAATCTTCTGTAGAAGCAGAGACTAGATTATCATATCTTGTGTTTTACAGGTTTGCAGCATAAGTTCTTTATATATATTTCACAACTGTCTTAGATCAGTTATTTTATTAGTAGGTTATTGAGTGAGCTATAATTGGAACTTGATCTAAACTGCCAGTATTAGAGAAGAGCTGGATGCGGGGGGAGGTTGAAGGATCTTTGTTGCTGTTTTCTGTCCCTTATTTATATAAACACCATTCCAGGATTATATTCTACCTGTAACTCACTGAGGTATTCATACAGGTGTCTGTAGGAGTTATGTGGAAATTGGGGCTGATGTATGGTCCCCATAAAGTAAGTACAAATATCCAGTAAGCTAGAAATGAGTCTTCATGATCAAAATTGCATTTCTCGTACAGAAAGTGGGAACACTTGCTCATCATAGAAGCACCTGCCAGGTGAATTGGTTTTGGATAATAGGAGCAGAATGACTGTGCCATGTGAAAAGCACAAAATATGAAAAGGAAAAAGTGGAGAATCAGAAGTCATAGTTCAAAGGGAGGAAATTTTACTTGTTTTATTGGGCATGACATAGCTAAGTGTGGTTTCTAAGAATTACTCTAAACAGATATGCTGACTGGTTCAAGAGCAGAGATTATTTCCATTGCTATGGCCACTACTTCAGTGCTGCTGTACAGGGAGCAAACCAAGCTTTAAACCAGTTCAGGAGCTTTTGTACTGCAAGCTGGTCAGCAGGTGTGAGAACGTCTAAGGCAGTAACATCTAAGAAAAGGAAGATTGCCTTCTTTTCTGTCCAGTGTATGTGTTATGCTTTAGGATAATAAAATAGCTCAACCCAATTCAGGATGCTTGTAAGAGGGTACTGCTGAGGTGAAGTATCACAGTGGTATATAATCATACAAACCCTTTTCATTTTCATGAAGCCACCATATATTTCATACGTGTTTACATGCATTCAGTTCCCTTCCCGATATGCTGAAGAAAGCAGTTTATTGCCCTTCTAGAACTGCTGTTTGCCTCTTTGGAGCTGCAGGGCTTTTCTGTATAAAAGAGTTTATATGCAGTAAATCAAGATGTGAATTTTTCAGGATACTGGCTGCTGTGCATCAGTTTCCTTCTATGGGCTCTTAGGTGTAGTTCTCTGCTTTCTGAAAGGAACACGTGGCTTTGCACAGGAACTCTTTGTGCTTTGTTCCTCAAGTCATTATAGATGGTTCCCAAAGAATGCATCTTGATGCATTAATGAAAGAATGTGTATGATCACCAAGTGGCTCAGACTGAGGAATTCATCCCAAGTTTGAAACTGATCTAACAAAACAAGTAGTTCATAATGACTCCGTTTAATTCCTTGATCCAGCTCACAGCAGGCCTGCAGAAATACTTGTGCATTGCTGTTGAGATGGTGACACTGGCACAACAATAATAAAACTTTTTTTGGTGCTACCATTGCTTCAGTGTAGTTCGAGGTATTTGTGTGACTAGAGCCATAAGTGAATTCATAGGGTAATTAATGTAGTGTACAAAATGTCCTGCGAATTCACACCCTAACTCAGAGCATGCATCTGTGTTCAGACACACCCTTGATAAAGATAGGATTACATTTAGAAAATTGCCCTTGGAGCTGTAATGTCTAGAAATGTAATCCCTCTATCATTAAAAAGGTTTGGGACTTTTGTTTCTCTGAACATAATCTAACCATGTCAGATTCCTCCATGATGTTCCCTTTTTTCTGCTAAAATATGCCTTTTTTTTCTGTTGTCATCTATACTCATCTTTCACTGCAGCCTCTTCTTAGATTTTATGTGCTAAAGTCAACTCCACCCCAGTCTTCTCAAATTGTTGAGGCTATTGCATCAGTGGCTTGACCATCATGCCTCGTCTCTTTGAGTCATTACAGTATCTTAATATGCTGTTCATCAGGTTGAAAGTCATCAAGTTAATACTCAGTATGGTGGAGCACCCTCTCTTTGGCATGTTCCCTGTCCATGCCAGTGACACTTGCTCCTGACTCTTGTTCTCTCTCACAAGTGTCTCAGTGCTTGCCAGGCTGGTTTACCAAGTTTGCTTGCTTGTATCCTTCAGCCCTCATACCTTTTGTCTTTCTTGTGAAGAGAAAGGTATGAGACAGCATACAAGAAGCTGATACTTTAAGATCCTTTCAAACTATAACGCATGAAATATACTACGTTTTATACTGTTGTGTTTTCACTTCTCTTTTCCTACTGCTACAGTCCTCTTTATGAGCTTCACTTGAGTCTTCTCTCAGGCCAGTGAAGCACTTTATGCATGTTTCTAAGCTAAATATCTGTCCTGATTTCCTTTCCCTTCATCAATACCGTATTCCTCTTGGTGAATGCAACTAGAGGCATTGCAGAAGTAACCATGCTTGCACCACACCAGTGCAAGTTCTCAGGTAAGGATCTGCAAACCTTAAGTGTGATTATTAGAACAAATTCTTGTGGGACAGTGTCATCTTGACGTTTTATGAGTTTCCTGGGTGCAAGCCTGCTGAGGTTTTTCTTCCCAAGGGAAAGCTCACTTTCTCAGCAGGAAATTCTATAAACATATGTCTGAGCTGTGTTTTCAAGGACACAGGTGCTGTTTTTCTGCCCTGTCTCCCAATATGGGAGATGTGGGTTTTCTCTCTCTCAACCAGTGATGTGGAGAACTGTTATCACTGAATTGTAAGCATTCTGGCATTCTTGTACTGAGCATGAAGAAGTAAGCATCTGAGCTCTGTACCTGGGCACATAATAGCCCAAGCCTTCTGAACAATGGAGTCTTCTTAATAAATCATATTAAGCCTTCTGATATTGGAGTCAGAAAGTCCTGTTTTGCCGTCGGGCCACAACAATAGGACAGTTCATTAGCAGTTTTGGAAACTGCCTGGACTCTCATAGAAACTTAATAAGCAGCAGCTTATTCCATTATTGGAGCCTTGTAAGTATGGGCAGCTGAAGAGCCTTGAATCAATGCCTTTGTCTACCTTGTGGTAACATGTTCTTGTAACAAAACTGTAGAAGTCAGAAATGCTGAGAGAATTTGGGATTTTGAAGGAAGATAGAGTATTCCCCTTTTCATCTCTATAATCCTGCATATACTGCCCTCTTAGAACTTGCTGTAACTCATTCCTATTCTTTCACTCCTTGCCATAGCTGTGACTAAGTGGTGGAAGGAAGATTCAGGAAACTCCTACCTTCCCTGGAGGTGTTTCTGTTTTGTGTTCATAGTTCTCAGTTGCGTGCTGCAACATCTGCCTCCTCCCATGGCCTCTTTCCTCCAACACTGATGAGGTGAGTGTGTGCAAGAAAGGGGAAGGTTTAGACAGGGAGCCAGCAAACCACACAGACAAGAGGAAGCTGTCATCCTCATCCTCTGTCCCAGATGCATCTTGTGTCATTCTTGTTCTCCAGTTGGAGATAGTGAGGCACAGCAGTGCCATGCAAAGAGAGATGGTTGTTTTTATCAACCCCATTTACCATCTTGCTGTTTTTCCATCTCCCAGATGTCTGTTTCACACTGTTTGCCAATGCTAATTCTTCCAGCTTAAGTTGCTCTCTAGGTAGTATCAACAAGGATTAAAGAGATTCTGTCATATTTGTTTTCCTTCTTGTCCCTGTGCTCTGGCCAAGGGCTTTTCTCCTCCACCTTTGCAATAGCCCTGACCCTTAAACCAAAGGACTCCTAAGTCTAAAGGCCTGGAGTCAAATATTTGCTATGAGTTTTCTGTTGAAAAGCAAAATTATTTTTTCAGGAATATTCCCTATTGCTCAAGTGCCAGCTTCAAGAAGGCATTCAACTAGTTGATCCTGATTACTGGGATTAAATTAAAGTTGCATTTCACACTGGGAGAACTTTATTGAGTTATTAATTTTAAACTACTGATTTTTTTAATCCTTGAGTGAGATTGTGTGTGTAGTCTAACTTTTGGTCTAGTGACTTCACTTGAGACTGGAAAGAAAGTGCCCACCCCCTGCTTGGCATGCAGCATATGTGCCTTCATGTTACCATATCAGCCACAATGTTGATATCAGCTGTACTAATGCTGCTGCTCTTCTCTAGACCCCTAACTTTTCTCACTTTTTCCTCTTTTGCTGACTTTGCATGAGGCTTCTTTTCATGCATACAATACACGCAGTGGGTGAATTGTGCTACCCAGCCTGCATTTGGCACATCTCTGCTGCATTGATGAGCTACACCCACCCAGAAATTGTTCTGATTCATTCAAGCAGTAGGTGAACTGCCAGTAGGAGCTTGATTTCCAGGTCTAGCTGGCTGAGTGAGCTTTAAAGGCCATGTCCAGCTCAGGAGTTCATACTCAGCAGGTAAATGGTTCAGCCATATCCAAGCATTCAGCTTTCCCAAGATACTAATGCACTCGAGGCTTGTGAAAAAGATTTCTGGTGCACAGTCTTCTAGTCTACCTTCTCATTACTACCACAATCGAAATTACTGAGATCTATGGTATTATTGCATGAGCTTGTCAGATGTTCGAAAGGTTCCCATTGAGTTTTGGGAAAGTACCAAATCTAAACTATTTGGTCTAAGTGTCATAGACCTGTGTCAGCTGGGTAAACACCAGAATAACTCGTGACTGACAGTGTAATAACTAATAACTATAATAACTGACACTACTCAGTTTGCCATTCCTTCTGTTGCCAGTTGCTCATGGGGATTTGCTTGAATTGCTATATTCGACTGAGTTGCCTTTGTTTATTTTGTCATTGTCCAGCTGGCAACAGCTGCTAGCAGAATAAATCTGCACTCTTCTGCCTGAGTAATTTCTACTTTTGCATCTGGGAACATTCTGTGATGTTGCATGATGTGGGAACATTTTTGCTTAGACTCCTCACTGTTAGAAGGCAAAGCTCACATGAGCAAGTTGCATGTAACTATCTTTGTCTTGTGGTGTGTGCATGAGTCTTGTACAGCATTGTCTTGTGTTCCCAGGATTGCTCACATGGATACCATACTCCCAGTAGGTCAGTCTGGGTTGGCTTCAGGTGCCAAAGTCTGTGAGCCCAGCTGTTAAAATGTAATAGGCAAACACTTATGCTAATGGCAGGATATGATCAGAAAACCCTGATAAGCAGTGATCCTTTCCAGAGTGCTTATGGAAGTGGATGGTGGTCTCTGCTTCCCTCCCCCAATGAAGAGATAACATGATATCACAGCCTGTTCCACATCCCACAGTAATGCTTCTCTTCCTGAATCTCACTTCCTGCCAGGGATGTTTTGAAGTCCACTAGGCAATCTGGAGGTTTCTGGCTGTGTGTCAGTCAAGAAAATTGAGCAAAATACTAATTCTCTGTATAATTAGAAAACCAATATACCTGTATGACTAGCTGGCATTCCTTCTTGTGTTAGGGAAAGCCAGATTGTGCCAGGTTGTATTCTAGGAATGCATATGCTCCATGGGTAGATAACACAAGGAAACAGACTAACTGAATGCTGATTGTCACACACTTGGCACCAAATGTAGGTTCAAGCTATTTAACAAGGCTGCTGTTTTTCTCAGAGCCTCCTCGTTCCTTCAGATACTGGAAAATGTTTCTAGTCCATCTTTAAAAGAGTGGAATACTCTCAGATCTCTCCACGTTGCTCTTATGCATGGATATAGTCTCCTTTTCTGTCCTTTCAGTTGTTTAGCTGATGGTCATCATGACTTCAGAGGGCTGAAGGAAGTTTAGTACTTCCTTGAGGCTTTGTCCTTTGAAAGTTCTTCTTTGGCCCAGAAACAAGAGTCTTCTCCATCCCCCTACTGACCTCAGAGGCCTTTCAGAAACCCTGTACTTCAGCGATTTGAGGCATGTTGAGCAGTCTAAGTGGTGTAGTTTGTGGTACCTAGTTGGCAGTAGTCAGAGGTATTCATTCATTCATTCCAACCTCAGCCATTTTAGGGTTAGACGGGTGTGACTTCTAAGGTATTGATATCAAACAGTAGTGCATTCCAGGGAACTGTTGAGGAAAGAGATCACTGAATGACTCGTGACCTGATTTGCATTCTTTTATGTGATAGTCAGGCCTATGCATTTATAGTTCCTGCATTTTGTGGTTTGATAAGACCATGAGCAGTTCTTGTTCATATTTCTCAGTCTGTACAATGTCCTGAGTCTTCATGGAAGAGTTGGTAACTGTAACTGCTTGCCTTTGTCTTACGCATGTTTCTCCTCTTTGCTTTGATAACTAGCTAATTAAAGTAGAATTAAGTATGCAAATTCTTCAGTCTTTATGGTTCTCAGAAGCCTTTAGTGGATGTCCAGAACTTCTCAGATCTGGGGTGATCATCAGGATAATCCACATAGGTGTGATGTGTTGGACTCAATGATCCCAAAGTCTTTTCCAACCTAGGTGATTCTGTGATTTTATCAGTGTCACCTTGCTTACTGCCAGACAAGCAGTGCTCATTTACTGTTGTGATGCAGTTCCTGATGTCCTGATTGGAAAAGGTTTATCCTTATCCTTTTTTGATTATGTGGTAGTTAATAGCACTAAAAAGTCTACTAGATATCTATGTCTGGCTGTGCGACTGATTTTTCTTTTTGGTGCATGCATGATTTCATACTCTCTAGTGCCTCAACAATAATTGTTTAGAGATTCCTACTGGAGCTAATGGAAGCTGGGTCTTTCTGTAATTCAGCCAGGGTTTACTTGACTGCCATTTCACCTGTTATAACCAGTTAGCTGGTTCTCAAGTTCTCTGACCACATGTTTTAAGAGCTTCACAGATCCTGTGTGAAGGTCCTGAGGTCAGACCAAGCTCTCAGGGTTTCATATAGTCTTGAAAAACCCCAGATGTGGAGGCTGCACAACCTCTGTGGGCAGCCTATGCCAGTGCTTGAGTGTCCAGTCTGAACCCCTTATATCAAATTGTGCCTGTTGTCCCTTGTCTTTCTGCTGTCCAGCAAACGTAAAGAGCCTGGCTCTGTGTGCTCACTGACCTCCCCACAGGCTCTGCTGCAGCACTGGGGAGCTGCTGGTAGGTTCCCCCAAAGCCATCTCTCCTGCAGGCTGAGCAAACCCAGATCCCCCAGCCTCTCCTCACATAACAAGGGCTCCAGGCCCCACTGTTTTGGTGGCTTCTGCTGAAGTTGCTCTGTTTTATCAGTGGTTTTTTGTAGTGGGGAGCCCCAAACTGAATGCAGTATTCTGGATGCAGTCTAATAAGTGCTGAGTAAAGGGTATTAATCACTTCCTTCAGTCTACTGTTAATTAACTTCAATCTGTTAACACAGCCTAGGTGGTTGTCCCTCTTTGCTGCCAGGGCACACTGTTGGTTCATGTGCAGCTTGCTGCCTACCACTACCAGGAGTTCTTGGAGTTGTGTTGTTGCAAGGAGCTCTTCCTTCTGAGGTGCAGGATCTTGCATATGTCCTTGTTAAAGTTTTATATTGGCTCATTCCTTCAACCTTTCTAAGGGCAGTCCTGCCCTTCAATGTACCAGCTGGTCCATACCCCTTTAGCTCTCACTCCTACCCAATTTGATACTATTCACAAACATTATGAGCATGTTTTGTACTGCTCAGTACAGTACTGGTCTCAGAACAGCTTCCTGCAATACTCCATTTTTGCTGGCCTGCAGGTGGAGTGCAATCCATTAACCACTGCCTCTGAGCCTACATGTCCAACTCATTTTTTGTCCATCTAGTTGTCCAAACAGACAGACCCTAATGTCCTAACTTTGATACAAGAATATCATGAAAGACCATGTCAAATACCTTTCTAAAGTTTAGGTAAATTATATCCACTACTTTCCTATTTTTCACAAACAATTAGTTAGTAACAGAAGGCAACGAGGTCAGTTAAACATGATTTACACCATTGGAGACTACATGCTGATTGTCACAATCACACTCTCATTCCTGTGTCCAGGAATTTCTTTCAAGAGGACTTGCTCCTTGATTTTCTCAGGGACAGAAGAGAACTTGATTGGCCTGTGATTTTTTTTTTACCAGGTTTTTTTTTTACCTTTTTTGAAGATGGGTGCAGTATTTACCTTCAGTCATCTGAAGATCTTGTGATGACATTGGTGCATTGACTGACTTAATGTTTAAAGCACAGTAGAAAGCAGACTTGCAAGGGCATGCTAGTAACAATAAGGGCTATTACTAACATTAGAAGTCCTTCTTGTAGCCCTTGACATCCTTGCAAGTTTCAACTGGAGCTGATCTTCGGCTTTCCTGACACCATTCCTACAGGCCTAGGTGATGTTTTTCAATATTTTCTTTACAGCCTGTCCCTGCTTCCATCTCTGTATGACACCTTTTTGCACTGGAGCTCATCCAAGCACATCTCTTGATATGTGTATTTTTCTTCCTGAATATCAGGATGGACTGTTGCTGCCCTTGGAGGATGCTGTGCTTTACTGGCCTGGCCACAGGCTGTCACTCAGCCAGTTGCCCTTTCCATGGAATAGGTCCACAGATCTCAGCTGCCCCGTTACAGAGATAGCACATCCCCTCCTTGTCTTTCCTGTAGTGTGTATCTCTCCAGTTGTGTGAGCCATCCCCACACACCGCAGTTGCTCCTGGCTCCTGATACAAAGTTTTTCTCACCAGGTGGACCAGGGTTTTGGCAAAGATGGCTTTTCTCCACTTTGTCAGGTGAATCCTGTCTCCCCCTAGAAATGCTCACCCATCAGAGAGGGTTGTAAAAGCCAAATCCCTGTCTCTAACCCCAGTTAAGGGTTGCAAGATACTGATCTGCAAGATCCATCTGTTCCTCCTTTAGCCTTTTTCCTTCACTGGAGGCCACCTGTGTCTCCATGCCTTTGATGCTTTCCCCCCTGAGCCATGTTCTTCTTGATACACTCCAGGTTAATAAATAGAAATAATGACAGGAATGCTTCAAGGTACGACACACACTGACCAGGAGGAGAGGTGAGAGCACTCTCCTGGACCCTGGTTAGGGAAGCTTTCTGGTCACAAGTGACAAAGCATGAGTATATTCATGGTTGTGCACTACACCCTCACACAGCACACAGCATTTTCTGCTGGTGTGTGACATTGATTGGTTCTGCAGTGCAGCTGTGTACTAAATAATTTTTCTGTGAGCCTTAATGGAAATGGGGTAGATAGAATCCATTTTTCCTTGATGACAATTAGGCATCTTAATCATAAGAGCAGACCATTTTTTGGGTCTCTGATTTAAGACAATGCTCAAGCACAGGCAGCCTTACTGACTTTAACTAGGAATTTCCACTGAAATGTAACTTTCCATTCTTATTTTCAGGTGTTTCGGATTATTGTGAAAGATATGCTGAAGGAATGAAACTTGTTCTAAACACCTTTGGGCCAGTTCCAGAATTTTCAGGTGAAACTGTGCAGAAAGTAAATCAGGTAAATATGGAGTTGATAAAACAGCAACATTCAGAACAAAGAACGTTAGTTTTTATTTTAACATTTGTGCTATTTCAGTTTACTGCTGGAGGTATCTGTAGTCTGTATTTATTGTGTGAATGTACTTTAAGGGAAAAGATCAGTATAGCATGCATGTGAGTCCCTTTTGAAAGCACTTGGACAATACATCATGGGAAAGTGACCTAGCAGTCACATTATTACCAGTAACATTATTACTAGACAGAGGAGTCAGCTGCTAACAGCTGTGGGTTATTGGCATTTAATCCTCCATGCTAGTCCTTACCCCTTCCCTCCTCTTATCGTATTATTCTCAGCCTCCTTTCCTACTTGAATATTTGTCCTGTGTCTTCCTCCTACTCCATCTTCCTGCATAAACCTGTGTAGCCTTTTTTCTTCTGGGTGTTCTTTTTATACTTTACAAACCAGAGTTCAGTTTGTAATGTGTGCAGAGATACATGTTTAAATAAGCATGTGAGCAGTCTAGTAAGGTTACTTGCAGTTTTAAAGATAAAATGTGTTTAAGTGCTGTTCTGGATTGGGATCTAGTTTACGTATTAACATTTCTAAGCCCACAATTTGTTTATACTCACTACACAGTAATTTTGAATGAACATAGGAATCAGCTGAAGTATTGGGATTTCCTAACTCTGCCTTTTCAAAGGTGCCTTTTTTAATGATTCACTTCAAGAATATGTGTAGGGGTTGACTCATTTCATCAGCTGTCAGAGATTAATTCCAAATATGGAGGCAGCCTGTCTGGAAGATAGTATTTTGTGTTCCTAGTTATGTTAATGCATTTTGAGGAAAGAGATTCTTTTATGCTTAAATAACGTAGACTGCTTGTAATAACAATCAATAATAGTTTTGGAGTCATTCACAATCAGAAGCATTTAACTGGTATGAAACAGTTTGGCTTTCTTTATAGAAGGCTGGATTCCACTTCAACATCTGCTTCTGTGTCTCTGTTACCTTCAGTCTTCAGTGCTAAAGATGGGCTTGCAGGGATCCTCTATTAGAGTAAATCCTTAACCATTTCTTACCTTACTCCTCCATCCCTCTCTCTGATTTTTTTTATGGAGTGACTTCAGCTTGCCAGTCATTGGTAGCAGGTCCATGTTTTACCCAGTTTCTCAACACTTGCCTTTTAAGCCTAAGACCTCAGATCCTGTTTTGGCAAAGATGACCTTGCGGTTCTATCTGCACTCTCAAAACAACTTTTTTTTTCCCTTGGCACTTCTAAGACAACTTTGACTATGCACTCAGAAATACTTTTTTTTCCTGAGTTTGCTATGTGTCTTCCCCTGTCATTTTTATAATAACTGGTATTCTTAAGACAAAATGTTTTATAAACATAATATCCCTCACTGCATTTATGGGGAACCACACACAGGAATCTGGTTCAGAACACATTTTCAGCAACATAAATGGCCAGGTTGTCTCCCTTCTACTTATCATCAAGATTATCATCAAAGAGACTAGACAGTGACTGTGTGGAGCAAAATGAGGGAAGAGGCTGATGCTTTGTTGTTTCTGTAGTCATCTTCATTGCCACATTCAGGATAACCTTATCCAAGTGGGAGCATTTTTATTTCCATACAGGTTGGTTCCTTTCCAGTCACTCATGTAAAGAATTAGTGACCTATTTCTTGTGATAGCCTAAATGATAATTTGTGTGCATCGTGACTTGGTCTGACACAGAGAAAGGAAAAATATGCTGATGAAATATTTTTCACTCAGAACATGAAATTTAGTCATCTTAAATTTTCTCTTCCAGGCACTGTCTGAAAAAATTCCAGTTGTTCCAAAAGTCCTGGATGCCAGGAGAAAATGGAGAGATGAATGTCTCACTGGTCTTGCTAAACTGAAAACACAAATGAAATCTGACTGAGATGCACCTCGTCAAACAGGAGAGACCAAAAGAAGAGCAGATCTTCATAAAAAGCAGAAATTTTTGGTCATGCAGAAGAGGAGGCTGAATGGGCAACCAATGATATATGCACATGGAGACCAATGAAACATTTGGTCCAAATCTGCCAAATTCATGAATGACTAGAAACAGTTATTAAATAGTTCAGTTAAAATTTATCAAATTACTATATAAATGCATTAGATGTGTAAGCGTTATGTAGCTTTAGCAACATTAATATTGTGCAATGCAGAAACACAATCATGTTTTAAATAATGCATTTTTTAACTTGCTTAGGAATTCAGCACTTGAACAATATTTGCTAACGCAGGGATCTGAAACAGGCAAACATCAGCTGTTTGTCACTGGAGAAAATAAGCCCTCCCCTGCCAGTCACTGTGACAGTGAGGTTAATTTGTACAGCAGTGACTGCAGATAGGAGAAGATTGTATTGAGCAAAATGGATTCACCCTACTGTGAGCTGAGACCTCAGCAGCAGTTAAGGGTCATTTCAGTTCATATCTGTTACTGTTTCACAATGTAGGGGAAAGAACTGCTGT
This sequence comes from Leptocoma aspasia, assembly GCA_013399835.1. NCBI lineage: Eukaryota > Metazoa > Chordata > Aves > Passeriformes > Nectariniidae > Leptocoma > Leptocoma aspasia. The sequence continues at coordinate 581,497 of VXAX01002066.1, forward strand.
CCTTTCCCTCCCCTTGGCACTTCTGTACCTGTATGGTGATGTAAATGTGAGTAAATACAGCAGAATTCCCTTCATCCCCTCCCCCTGGTTCTGTAAGACTTACCAAAGACCTACTTGGTCTTCAAGACCATGCACTTGAGAGCCCATGGCTTTGCTCATGATGTTTGATGCTGGCTGTTGGCATAAGTAAGTGCCCACTTTTATGCCTTGTCTGTGAGAAATAAGAGATCTGGATTTAGTAGCTGGTTTGGGAGACATTATGTGTATGTACACAGTAGCATATCTGTCTGGGCTTTTTCCAAGACTTTCTAAATGATCTTGGGGAACCAGTTCACCTCTCTGCTGCCACATCTGTTTTATACATTGGTTGAAGCAAGATCTGCTTCTTTAGGACTCAGCTGTAGTGAATGTAACAGCTGTAACTGAAGGAACCCAGATATCTGAGTTGGAACTAGATGATCTTTAAGGTCCCTTCCAACCCAAGCTATTTGATGATTTTGTGATCTGCTCTTCTGATCCCCTACAGAGGGAAAGATGCAGTGGCTTAGATGTAGCATTTATGCTTTACTGCTGCCCTTCCCTCAGGAGATACAACATCTCCACACAGAAAAACACAGGATACAGCTGGAAGTAGGATCAACCTCACGTGCTGCAGTGGCATGTTTTGGTCCACTGCAAAGTGTTATTATGAACATCTGTACTCTGTAATATAGTTGGACTTTGAACTTAGCTGGAACCTTGGGGCATTACTGTTAATGCAGATAGTAGGAATAACTTGAAACAGTGCATTGCTCCCACCCTGCTTGAGTTATGCAGTTCTGAATTTGTGCTAGCTGGCCATGTAATTTCACAGTACAGATGCAGAAATTTTAAGTTGTCATTCTGCTAATTCTCCTGTGTTTTTTATAGAGGATGCAGTACATAAACAAGCTGTTGTTTATTAAAGCTGTAACTTTACTAGTTACCATTTCAAGCTTAGCAGAAATGTCTACATGAACATACAAAAGCCACTTACTTGTGCTTAGGTCACAGTAAAAGAGACATAAGATAATTTGTATTGCTCAACACAAGTGGTGGGCCAAGAACACATCTCTGGATGTAAAACATAGGATGGGAAGCATAGTGCAGAGGTTGTCCTATGCTTCTTTATAATCAGTAGAGTGAACAGGAAATTTGTAAGCTCAAATTATTATTTTATCCCAATACAGACTTAAAACGTTCATGTTTCTTGTCTTGTTTTTTATTGCCACAGTGACTGGCTCAACCTGCATTTAGATATCTGAGAGGTCAGTCCTCACTCCTGAGGCCTTACTAAGCAACAGTAAATTAATTATGAGGTTGATTTCCTCATTTTGTCTATGGTTTTGCATTTCGGACAAGGCTGAAGAAGGTTCAGATTGCATTCAAGATTTGACCTGTTTTCCTTGTGGGCATATGACATTGTCATAACTAATTAACTTGCAGTCCTTCTGTTTACTCTGAGATTTTTTAAAACTTGATCATGTCATGAAATATTTGCTGCTGTCTTTATTATTTGCTTATTAATAAAATATTATAATGAGGAAGGTATTAACTTGTGTGCTCCAGTGTGATTGATGCTTTAGAGACAGAGCGTTTCTGTACAGTGAGCAACTGCTCCACAGGGTTACAGCATATCTCACCTTGGAGCATCAGCTCCCACACAGGTTTACAGCCATAAGTTGAGGAGGGGGAAGCTTCTTGACAAAAAGTGTATTTTAGCTGACATTTGCATTGGAGTTCCAGCCTCCAGGAGACACTTTTTGCCCCATGAGGATTAGTCAGGCAGAGGCACAGGTTGTCCACAGAGGTGGTGTAGTCTCCCAACCTGGAGGTTTTCAGGTCCTGACTGGATGAAGTCCTGAGCAGCCTGGTCTGACCTCAGAGCTGACTTGCTGTGAGCAGGAGGTTACAGCAGAGACCTCCTAAGCTTCCTCCTGGTTGCATTTCCTGATTTCAAGTTTTATTTGATTCTGGATAATTTTGCATCAGAAATGTTGCTCCAGACACAGTCAAATATTTATTTTATTTAATTGTCAACAGAATGAGTAGTAGTTAAATGTTCAAGTAACTATTTCATGGTAAACTATGAGATATTTTGGAATAATTTATCTTGTGGTTTCTTTTTTACACAATTGCATATTTTAAAATCCTGTATTTTTTTTTCAGGTTACACCTATTGAATTTTCTAAGGCCATCTTTGTTGCACTGTGTTTTTCTCTGTTTCACCAATTTGATATTTATTGTTTTCCTTATTGCATGTATTTTCCTGTAAGTTACTGCTGCTTATTGGAAGCAGTGTCCAATATCTTCATATCAAAGCCTTTGATTTAATGCCATTAAAAAGAAACTATCTATGATGTGTGCGATAGGAAGAAAGGACAGATGCAGGGAAATACTCAATTGCTTCACCGAGGGAAGTCTCCAATACCTCTGTTTCCTAAATCTCTGAGTGTAATGGAGTAGTTTGCAGCTTGCAAAGCAGCTGTATTAATTTACTTTCCCTGTTCTGTAGTTGTTTCCTGTTCTTCTGTTAAGTCATGATAAGTTTGAAAGTTAAAATGTGAGCATTTTTCTGATTGCACTATTATCTAATTGGAATGGTATTAAACTGTGTTACCCTATCTATACCATCTTTTAGGCAAAGAGTGAACTGTGCTTCATTAGGGAAGCAGGAGAAGTGCTTGTGGTGCTTGTACAAAAACAGAAAAAAATCATTTTGAGACAAAGTGATGTCATTGTCAGTCTCAATTTCTTGAAAGATGAGATCTGCTGCCAGTGCCTGTATAGTTCCATGTCAGGATTGCATTGCCATAGTATGGAGTTACAAAAAGGGGTTTGAGAACCTGTAACTGTGGTGCCATTGCAGGGATGGAGATACAGAGGACAGGAGACCTCTCTCCATGAGAAAAGGAGCCCAGCAGATGTGAACCTAACAATTACTGGAAGTATTAGGAGGAAAACCAAATGATCTTCTGCTTTCAATAGCCTGCCAAGCACAAAGAGAGTGTTTCACAAATTAATTTGTATCTAGTTAGAGCAAAGAAGTGTAAGTGAATATGTTTGCTCTATCTGCCTGCTCATCTGCTCTGTTCCCTCAAGCTTCAGTGTGAGTGTGTGTGTGCATGCACGTGTGGGTGCTATTGCAGAGTGGAAAGACAAAAACTGACCCCAGGGGAAAACTCACATTTGATTTGGTAAGGCTTTGTATGTATCAAGCCAACAGCCAAGAATTTCTTTCTGTTCTTTTCTGTGATTTCAGAAAGGAGTTCCTCCCTTCAACATGTTATTCAGAGCTAGGCAGGGGTCCAGCTTAGAGCACATCACTTAGAGGAAGTTACCTATGGACTGGTATCTGTTATAGTTCATTTTTTGGGTAGAACTTTCTTCTCTAGAAAAGCTACACAAACCCCTTGCTTCTATTACAAAGGGAGATCATAAGAAACTAGCAGTGTTCTAGTTTTCTACAGAGCAGTACAACTTATTTTCTTAGCATATTCAAATAAATGCTCCATGGGGTTGCAAGGATGGATTGATCTTCACAAGACATTTAAATGGAGAGATGCTTGGAAGAAAACAGCACTCAGTGTGCATGAGATTTCTTCTTGAATGTGGGTTTGAAATGAGGTTTTAACATGTGGCTTGGTACACTCCTTCCAGCTACTTGCATTTCACATCTGTTTTCACAAGAAGCTTTCTCAATCTCTCTCAATTTCTCTTACAGAGATGTGTAAGATGCAGAATCATCCACAAACTTGTTTCCTTTTATCTATAGGTAGAAGATAGTCTAACATGGAAAAGTTAACTTAAGAGTCCATAGTTTCATGTGGATACAGGAAAGCTTTATGCTGAACTTACTTTTTTTTGGCAGATTCTATACAATAAGAGCTGTAAATTCACCTTAAATTGGATGTTTGATCTGTTTAGCTTAAGCCTAGATGATGACACTGTTGTAGTTTTAACAGACTGCCCAAGGCCTCCACAAGGGTCCAACACCTCTGTGTCATCACAATGGAGATGCTTTCCAATAGAAAACATCAAAAAGGCTCTGTAATTTAAAACACTATGAAAACCCTTCTTTCCATTCACAATGTGTTTAAATTTTAACATCAGGTCTTGCACTAATTTTTCCAATAACTACTTTCCACATCAAGCCACAGTTGCTTATTCTTGGTCTGCTTAAACAGGTAATGCTCCTAAGGAATACAATGGAGGCATTTTTTGGCAGCCCAAGGAGAAAGTGATGAGGCTGGAAAATCCTCACTGTGACTCTGATATCACTGAAAAAATGAGGTTGTTGTTTATGAGTCACCTTTACTGCACGCTGTGTTGATGTGGAGCTTGTTGTTTGGTTTTTTTTATAACCCCTACTTAATGGGGTGAAATCTGCATACTAAGTCCTCAGTAGTAATATAGAAAGTATTTCTGTGCAGTTAAAAACATATTTCTGGAATTACCAGTATAACACAAAGGCAGCAGTCACAGAAGTGTGTAGTTTTCCACATTCCAGAGCACCTTGCAACTACAAAACCAGATTTTCTGATATTACTCAGCAATGCCATTTCGAAGCCATGCAGTAATGGAAAGATGTAATTGTGCCATTAATGGAAAAGAGCAAATTGCATAGCCAGATGATTTCATGGAATGAGCAGTGCCTGTTGTCCATGTTGTACTGAAGTTTATGGAGTAGCATGAAGTCACATTTTGTGCTTCTACAAACCAGACATGTTCCATTTGCTTTTGATTTTCCTTCTTTAGAAAGAAAAGTCAACTACAAACATCATCTCCGCTCTATCAATATCTGTATCAGTGCATAGTAAAGGGTGATTACAGAAGTCTGACTATAGCTTCAATTTCTGAGACATCTCATACTACTCCAGTGTTTTGTTTACAAAACAAAACCTATGAAAAATAAGGATACGACTGCAGAGAAAAATAGAGAATACAATTTTTCTTACGAAGATGTAGGTATTATTTATATTATGGCAAATAAAATCAGATTTAATCTGATTCTAGAGTCCTGGTAGTTTATTATAAGGGAAAACCAGTAGGTAGGGATTAATGCAAACATATTTAATCATCAGTAAAAGGCAGGTAGGTGTATTTGTTGCACTATGTAAACAGTGCTTACTGCATCTGAAGATAGCTTTTGGTTTCAAGTCTCTTCTTAAAAAACTACAGTCCAGACTCCTCTGGTGTGTGCTGCCATAAAACATGCTGTAACAACTATCCAGACAGTGCCCACAGACTGTAGCCTTGGGTAGTTACTGCCATGTCCACCCTGCTGGCAGTCCCCATGCCTATGAAGAGCAAAACAAAGTGCAGTTTCCAGCTGCCACCTCTCCTGTGAGCTGTGGGTGAGTTTCTTGCCTGTCCCTACAAGGACTTTGCTCCGACACGCTGCTGCTGGCTGTGCTGGTCCAGGTCAGTAAAAGGCAATGTGGGCAGCCTTGCCCACAGTCCTGGGCTTTGTTCTGCTTCTTAGGCCAGGTCAGTCTGTGCTGGCCTCCAGTGTGGCTCGCTGCCCTGTTTCTGTAGCAAAGGGCTTTTGGCTGTACTGCCTGTATAGGCCAGTCTGCCCAGCTCCTGGGAAGCCTGTTGCAGAGGCTGGAAATGGATGTTAACAGCTCATCTTCAATTAACCATTTTCCAGGCTAACAAACCTGGACCATTCACCTATAAAATCAATTTTTTCCTTCCAAGACAGTTTATCTGTGATAGCTGATACCCATCTGCCCTGGTGCTGTGGTGGTCCAAGCTCTTTTCTGTGATCCCTGCTGCAGCTTTTCTGATTTTTGCTGATGTGGATTACTGCCAGCTGCCATCTACCTGATGGCATTACGTCAGTCTGAGGAAAGCTGGAGAACTTTCCATGACGTAAATATTCATCTGTCAGCAGCATGGGAGCTCTTTTGCCAGGATGTGTGTAGTTTCAGGACCTTCCTCTGGTGGTGATGTCAAAGGTTCTGAAATTTTTGTTAAAAGGTAGAGGTGATCACCACTGGATGTTAGAGCCTACAAGGAGGGCTTTAACATGACCATGCTCATGATTCATGGGTAATTTAAAAACCAGATAATTTTTAAGCTGCCTAATTAGAGCAATGTTGAGACACTTCTAGAACAACACATGATCACCTTGTTTATAGCAGGAAAGCATAAAGACCAGAACTGAAAACCCAGCTACCATGGGAAGGCTGGTTTGTTTAGCATTAACACCACAACTGTCCCTTACTTTTGGCAACACTCAGTGAGCTTATTTTCAATAGTGGCACTGAAACAGTGTTATTCTGGTTGCTTCTCATCCTTTTAGTGTGCATTTCCTCAAGAAGTTTCTCTGAGGGAAGGAAAACCTTGTATTTAGCAGGCTTTTTTTTTTTTTAATTTATGATCCTTTGCATGATTTCCAAGCTCATGTAGCCATATGGGTATATTCTATACTTTGTAGTATTTCTTCTTTTTAATTTCTTTAAGCTTTCCTTTGAATTGTCCATTCACCATCCACCTCTCTTTCCACATTTGTTTCTTCTGGTGACCGTTCATTACTGACGTTTCTCAGCTGCTGAGAGGATCATCTTTAATTTCAAAGCTACACATGGGGATTAGCTCCTACCCAGATGTTGTACCAACCTCCCACTCCAACCTCTATAAGCAAACTCTTTGTGGTGAATACTGATTATTTTCACTCAGTAGATTGGATCCAAACTCTGGATCTGGCCATCTGGAGCTTGTTTCATCATGGCTGGTGTCTCTAGGTCATTCCCATTGCAGTTCCCCAGACACAGCCCAGCTGCCCATTGGCAGAAACTCCTCTGACTCACACTCCTCCCAGGACAGTGCTGTGTGCTGCAGGTGCAGGAGTGCCAAACTCAGCCTTTTCCTAATCCTCTCTGTTGACAGCAATGTTTGACTTTTCCAATTTAATCTCATGATAGGTTCCAAGATGAAGCTGCTCCCTATTTTATGTCTGACTCAGTATTTATCTGTCAACTTGGTGCTTGTTGAGATCATTGGTGATTAACTGCTCTGTAAGCCTTAAAGTTATTGGCAGAAGGCCTTTCTAGACCACAGGGATTTTATGTTTGGATCTGGAAGGCACAGAGAAGTAGAAGCAGGACCTTGTGGTCAGCACAGTCCCTGTAATGTGGGACATTATATTCCTTTTTTAGCCTCACATGGCAGCTCTCCCAACCCCTGGCTCCTGCCTGTTGCCTTTTCAACTCCTTGCATCCTCCCTGAGAAGCAGAGACCCCACACAGGTGATGTGTGTTGGATGTACCAGTGCTCACTGATGTAACTTTTCTGAGCCCTCATTCCCTCCAGCTCTCACTTCATATTCTTTCTTCCTATTGCCCAGCAATGGGATACATATTTGCATGTTTCCAGGCCTGTTTGGCAAATATTGTCCTTCCAGTCACTGATTCCAGTATTCTCAAGGAAACCTTTTTATTTTTGTTACTTGAACTATTATTTTCACGTGTTTTTAGTGGTATATTCAACAATTTTACCTGGAGAAAGCACTTATGGCAAATCTGCAACAGCTCTTCCTCTTTTTTTATTCCTTTTGTGAGGAAATTATGAAATGCCTAATATATGCTTCTACTTTTGTGAAGGTTTGGAATGGAACCAGCTACGGTTCACACAATTCCACCCTTGGCTAAAATCCCCAGTTTATATACCTGGGAAAACCACAGTAACTGGGTGGAGAAAGTATAGTCTCCTCAATTAAAATGCAAGCTGACTTAATGAAGGGAAATTTATTAGGGGAGAATTTTATGACAGTATATTTTCACCTTTGGCAATAGTCTCACACACAGCGCAACAGACTGCACAGGGCTGAACAACACCCTGAGCACAGCCCACACTGAGGGAGGCTGCACTGGGGGATCCTCGGATCTGTGTCAGCATCTCCCTTCATTGCCCAGGAAGACAGGCAATGGTCCTGGCCCACTCAGTTTCTTTTTGCTTTGTGCCTTCTCCTAGCAGCCTTTCTGTTTTTTGGGGTTTTTTGTTTGTTTGTTTGTTTGTTTTTTCATTTGTACTTTTATACAGTTCCTGCCCTACTACCCCATATTTCTAATGTTGTTAATCCATGCCTGTTTGGATGTCCCTTACAGTCTCCCTCATTTTCCAGTTGCCTTCTTAATGCTCAACTGCATCTTTGCATTCCCAGTTTTCCCTCAGTGGAGGCCGGCAGTGCTCTGGGTCATTCCCTGGGTGGAGGCCGGCAGTGCTTTCCTCCCAGGGGAAAAGGATTGGAGATGGCAGAGGGAATGGCTGCAAGAGCTACACAGGAGCCTGATCTGAGGGTGGCACCTTGGCAGAGGTCACTTACTCAAGCCATGGTCTCAGCCCTGAGCATGGCAAGTTAAAAAATCTTGACTGGGATCTGATCCCCTGTCAGCTCAAGACCAAGCAGGTGTATCACCTGCTGCTCAGCCTCCCACATCTCCTCCTTCTGATGCCCATGATTTTGGCTGACAGTTATTTTAACTGTGTGCTTAGTCTTGAGCTTTGTTCCTTTTTGTGGGCATGGAGACCATCTTCACATACTTATCTACACTCTTGGGCACACTGCTTATGAAATAGATTAAATAATATTTTTCAAGATTTTACAAGGTTGTATGAAGCTCGCCTTAGCTGCAAATACAAGTGAGTTTCATCCATAGCTTAGATTCTTTTAAAAAGTCTTCCTAAGTGTAAGTTAAGCAACTAAACAAGTTATTTAGAGCAGTAACAGAGGTCTTTGAGTTCTTTTAGGAAAGGATTGATACAGATCTCTTGGAGATGATGCAGATATAGTTACTACAAATCAGAGATCCTTGATCCCTATAAGCATGCAAATTAGAAACAATTAAAATATACAACATGGCATAATGCTTAATATAAGCATACACCCAATGCTCATGTAGCCACAAATTAGTTTATCTAAAGAGACCAAGAGCAAGATGAAAAAAAGGTGGGGTGACACTTGATCACAGTAAGTAAAGTCTAGCTCTGAGAAAGTGGTTTTCAAAGGGATATTTTGGGAGCATTTTAGGTCATTGTACAAGGAAAAAAACACCCAAACAAACCAAAACCACAAAAAAAATCCAAACCCAAACCTACTGTAAATAACAAGACAAATATTCAAGGAAGCAATCCAAGATAGAGTGGTGGTGGGCATTTTGGAAATACGGTAAAGCTACACAAACAATACATAATACAATCATTTTCCAGAAGGGTATGAGCAAGCCAGGGCTGCTGGGACATCCCCATTGCACAAAGTAATGAAGAAATCGCAAGAGAAGACACTCATAACTTTTAGAAAGGGGAAGCTGTGAAGGAAATAGGAGATAAAGTCAAGAGACAGGCATGTTGAAATAACCAGGGAAGGACGACTCAATGTCAACACTGAGGCTATGACAGATGAGAGAACAGAAGAGGGAAACAGGACATGGATGTGAAACTAGTGGGGAAAGGCTTCTGGAACACCAGAAAAAATTTGCAAAACCAGGAGAATGTAAATAGGTACCGACTAGCAGGTTTTACTGCCCTTTCCTGATTTTATGGAAGGTCACCTCAATGCTTCCTTAGAGATATGATGGGAATCCGTACTGGAAGCAGCCTTGGTGAAACTTGCTGTCAGTGGATTCACATCATTTTGAAGGCAGCAGTGAGCAAGGAGGAGCCAGTCAACCCCAACAGTTAGGCAGGGAGCTGGGGATGCCATGGGGTGGTCATGCTCATTCCTTGCAAGAGGCATCTGCTTCAGGAGGCAGCATTTCACAGGGTAAACAATGTCATGCAGACACTAAAATGTCAACACTGTCATAAAACAAAATGAAGGTTTCAACAAGATCACAGTTTTTCAAGAATTAGCAAACCTTCAGGCCATTGTCTGAGGTAAGTACTAATGGAGCCAAGGAGTTGTGGAACTCCTGTGCTTCTCATTTCCATGAGCAGCAATTTGGCATTTAGGGGCTGGGAGAGCTATTCCCATGGAAGATCTGAATGCTGTTCCTTGGTCACTGCATGTAAGACAGTATAAATAGCAAACATATTTAAATTAGTGCCAGCTCTCCATTATCCTGCAAGCATCAGTCCTTTCACCTTAGATTTACAGCCTCTCATCTCCAGTCTTCATCTAAGGCAAAGGGCAGAATGTTGTCATGCAGGAATTAATAAATAACAGATAGGTGCTATGTTTGCAGGAGATGGACTCTGCACCAATAACTCCTCCATGGATGATAACAAATGGAGATTTGCTCAGCCACCCATGTTGGACAGTACACTGGTACTGGAACCATTCTTTGAACCTCTCTTTGGTGTCCACGTGCAAATGTCTCCAATCCTGTGTATGATGGGTCCATGGGTGTCATTCCATGGAGTGAGGATGGCTACAGCAGGCAAAAGGCTGGGTAAATAGAAGATGTAAATTTGAAAAAAACTGCGCAGATTAAAAGGATTGGTTGTAAAACAAAGTGAATATGCTGTGAGATGAGAGTACATAATGGGCTGCAGCTGAAAAGATCACAGTAGTGATATATAAAAAAATGTCCTGAATTAATCACTTTCTTTGTGTAAGTATTTATGTTTTGCAAATCATTATCACTTAGCAACCTACACTGTCATTTTTACTTTTTACAGACTTAAACTGTTTCCTGGGGGTATTATCTCTGTCTGGCTCAGCAAAATTGAAACAGTAGCTCACTTAACACTGTCTGTAAGTAGATGGAAATAGTTGGCTCCAGATGTGTTATGAATTGTGCTTAGAAAATTAACATGGTTTAGATCATAGAAAGTGGGGCATATTTGCTGTTCAACACTTTCTTATAGAGCAGTAATCTGTGTTTAGCTTTATGGATCTTATCGGATGCTTGTTCAAGCCAAGCCACAACTCTTGCCAAGAATGCTTTATGCCTTGTTTGAGGCGACAAAATGTAAACCAGGAGGAGACCTGGCAGGACTGCTGGGTTCCCTCTCTGCACTGAGACACCCTGCTGCCAGGGACCCCCGCCACAGGCACTCAGTGCAGGGAAACATCACACCCACGTTTGTCTAAGGACTCCTGAAAAATCTTTCTGGAAAGGAATTCTCCAGCCTCTCCTCACACTCCACACCTTGTACATCTTGGAAATGTTCCCTAGTAGGTTGTCAAAGCACTCTTTGTTGCAGAAGGAAAATTGATTTCTTCATGTCTTTGTCTACACAGATAATATAAAGCAATCATCTCCTCAAGAAAGCTTTATATGTTAGAGGATTGTTTCCATCTCTGTTCCTAAAATTCTTTCCTTGGACTAAATGAGCCATGTTTTTCATTTTGAATCCCTTGGTGTATAATTCTCTTGATCCTTGTGCTCCTTGAACACTTCTCACTTTGTCCAGGTCTGCAAGTACCATGTCCAGACCAGGACCCCACACTCCAGTTAATTCATGCAAACATCTTTAGCCTCTATTAAATCACACCATATCAATGCTCATTTCTGTTTTAAGAGGAGTGAAGATAATGTGTGTCCTTTCTCAGTCCTCAGACTGATTTGCTGCCATGCCAGAGTGACCCACACCATGCTCAGTGGTGATCCCAGCCAAACTCTGGCACGCTCAGACCTCCCACCTGGGCTGCCTGCACCTCTTGCCCTTCCTTTTGCATGCTGTTATTTTCAGCCCTATCTAGATGAGCAAAGGGTGAATCAGTGGAGAACACAGGAGTGGATGATGAGTGGCTTTGTCCTTCTCTTCCTTCCTGAAATCTGCTGCCCAGCACTTGTGGCTGGCAGGGAGGGAGGACTGGGCTGGGCTGTGAGTCATCCTCCATTCCCTGCTCTCTTCCTAAGCCAGGAGCTGTGTGTTCCTTGCCAGCTGCAAGCTATGGCCAAGGCCCTGGCCCCATGCTTGTAAGGAAAAAATCTTCCCTCCCTGTGCATATCCACTGCTGTGGCACAAACATGGCCCCATTTAGAGCAGCACTCCCTTCCCTTTGCTCTGATGGATGAGCCCTGCACTCCTCTGTGTCACTGCTGGCAGCAGATGCCTGCTGCTGTCCTGCTGCACAGCCTAATCAATGGCCTCACCATAAATAATTTCTGCACAAAAATGGGTCCAAAACTCTGAAAAAACCCAGCAGTTGTCCCATGACATTATGGATCCACAATGTGAGTGTTTACAGTTCCCGTGCTGATTGATAGCAAGGAAAGTTTCAACACTTGAACAATAGCTGCATTAATGCCAGAGGTACAGACCTGAAGGGAGAGGTGAACTGAGGGGTTAAACATTAAATAGCTTTCAACTGTTAAAAATAACATGTCTATGGCCATAGCTTTCTACTGGGAGCTTCCTTTGACACCTGAGCCTCTCAAACTCACAAGATATTCACGGAGAGATGCTCTCCATCAGGGCCTATCCACACTCCAGCTGTAGTGGGGCAGGACAGACCCTGTCTGGGTTAGGCTGGAGGAGCCATGCGATAGGAAAGCAGGTACACACACCTGGCACTGCTCCAGTACTGCCAGCATCTGAGAGTCGGAGGTCTGTGGTAAAAATCATGTGAGCTTTCATTGTCAAGAACACTTTCTATTTGTTGTTAATAGTTTGGGAGGGTTTTTTATTAGTTCTTTATATAAGAGCATTTGGCTAATCTAAGATGACTTTTTATTTCCACTATACACAATCTGTAGGATTAATAATGCACTGTGGGAGCTGGTTTTGATTTGACTTCTTCTGCTTGCCTGTGCTGTTTGCAGAGGTCTTTGCACTCTGCAGGTGACACAAGCAGCCCTGACTTTTCAAAGAGGGTATCTATCATCAGTCAACACTCATAAAATCCTACAAACTCATGATCAGCATTTCATGGCTGTGCCTTCCACTTTGCTTGGTATTTGTAAATAATTTTTAAGAAGGTTCTGTATGAAGGTGCCGAGGAAGAAGTGCAAGAAGGGCTGGATACACTGCAGCAGTATTTTCAGATTATCTCTTTCTTGTGAAATCTAAGCCCTCCTCATACATGAACGGGTGAACCCTGCTCAGCATCTTTGAGTGAGGGGAGGCTGTTTCACCTGCCCTTCACTCCAGGAAGAGATCATCCTTCTCCCCTGCCCATTGGTGCTGTGGGGACCCACCAGAGCAGCAGGTAGCGAAGCTGCCCCGGCTCTAAGTGGGCCAGTGTGGGGCCATTAGTCATCACGCACCGCATGCCTCACTGCCTGTGCCTGGAGCAGACGTGTTCCACTGCCTTCATGTAACCCCCCCAGAGGGCTGGCTGCTGCTGGGGGCACCCACCACCCTCACTGCCACCAGCGCTCAGCAGTGACCTTGTGCTGCAGGTGACACTGGAGCCTGCCACTGAAGCCTGCCATGAAGAGGCAGAGTTGCCCGTGAGCCAGATGCAGGAGGACCTGCTGCAACAGCGCCAGCCCTGAGCTGAAAAGCCCACCTGGGGCAAACCCCCTGGTCCTGGCTGGTAAGGTTAGCCCTCTGTTCCCACTCTCCCAACTGGGAGTGCACCATTGGGATAGAGGGTCACCATCAAATTTTGTGTCAAAAGACACGTGAGGCTCAGACCTCCCTTCGCCCCCCAACCTGCAGGCTCAGTCCCATCTCAAGCCAACAGTCCTGGTGGATTTTCAACAAGCATGAAGGATTGGTTTTGTCTTATCCTGTGTGTGCAACCATCAGGCAAGTTCTTATCTTGACTTAACCTACAGGTACAACCACTCTGGTCATACTGCCAGCATATTTCAGGGGTTTATGTCCACACCCCTGTGGTGTGTGCACTCCGATATCCCTCAGGTCGTCTTTCATCATCGGTTACGCTTCAAGTCTCTGCAATCAGATATGGTTATCTGAGCAACAGGGAGAAATATTTACCAAAATGAAATTTAGATGGGAAAATGGGGAAGAAAGAATAAAGGGAGGAGAAAGGAACTAAAGGTGAAAACTCAGTGTTGTTTGAAAATTGCACTTATGTTTGTTGGAAAATGAATGAGTTTCACTTTTGCACCTTGGCAGTTCTATACGAGGAGATTTATCTCATGCAATATATTCTTTGCCTTCTAGTTTGCACAGAAATTTGATTTTTGAGATATTTGGGTTTTTTTTCTTTCCCGCACATTTAGCTCCTATTAATGCTGAGGGAGGTTGTTGGTGGGGATCTCAAGAGAACTTGGATTGTGATGAGCCAGGGATGTTGAAAGTCCAGTTCTAGATAATGTTTCTACATTTCTACTGTTCTTCTGTACATCCATGAATTTTTTCCCAGAGTTTCCTCTTATGAGACGCTGTCTTGGCTATGATCAACAGGGGCTGGCTGAGATCTGCGTACAGATTGCTGAGCTGAGGTGTTGCAGCACCTGTGTGACCAACCCAAGTACCATTCACTTGCCAAAGCAACCCACTGGGCCAAGGAACACCCCTGCCTCAGGACCCTTCAGTCCCTGCATGAGAAAACAACCCTGGCCACATCCTGTGGCCATGACTGGGCAGAGCAGCTCAGTGACCTTGTGTTCTTCTACCAAACTCTTTGGGGATCGCTGGCAATGTCATTTGTCTCCCTGGTGTCCTGGTGGGAGGCTATGGAGAAGATGCTAAAAACAACAGCTTCGTAGATCATCATCATCTATTGCCATCTCTGTGCTTCAGTGTTGGCAAGGAAATCAGGTGGGATAAACCCCACTGTGGTCTCCTGCAGCACACAGCTCTGGCAGGACAGACAGTGGCAGAATTTATAATCACATTTTGCTTGTAACTGGGAAACAAAGAAAAGGAATTGTGATAAAAGCAGAGCAATCTTGAGGCAAAGGTGCCCAAAGTCTGTCTCCTCATCCTGTGCTGACAAGCTGCTTGATGTTAGGGCACTCAGGTTGCCTCCTCCATGCTCCAGAACAGAAATTTCTGCCTCCTCATGGCAAATTTAGCTGGTTAATCACCATCAGCTTCTTCAAATTCCAGAAGTGGAAAGCTGCATCTAAACTCAGTGCTGTTACCACAGGTACTGTCCACAGTCCTGTGGGGTTCAAATGGGATTCCTGCTCTTTGCAGTCGTTCATCTGGCTCTTCTGGACACACCCTGACTTGTGACTGCCATCTCAGCACTTAATTAAGGGGCTAATGGACATCTCCTCCTGCTTCTTGCTCAGTGTGGTTCTAATGGCAGCCTGGACCCCTCAGGGAGGGAGAGCAGGAATGGGTCTCCTCTGAGATCTTTACAACATTAAAATGTATTCCCATATCATGCTGTTGCCTTGTAAATATCTGATGTGGTATGGGTTAGAGACATCTTTTGTGGACATGAAAAGTGTTAAAATGTACCTATTTACTCTGTTGCAAATGCCACGAATTCCAAACTTAGAAAAGTATCTTGGGCGGCATGAATTTTGCCCTTAAGCACTAAGTAATGAGCAAATTACTACTTAAAATTAGTGTCCCATACTTGTTAGGATTTGTTTTCTTCAGTAAGTTCCTTTGCTCCCTCCTCACTATGTGTATGTCTGATGTGTGCCATTATCCTTTCAATTACTGCAAACTTTCCACCAGGCCCACAGGGATCAGGGTGCTCTGTGCCAAGGTTTTACCTTGGGAGATTGTGACCTGTAGGACAAGAGCTGTGGATGAGGACTTGGAGTACTCCAGAGCAGTCTGGACGCCTGTAGGTACAAGCTGAGTGTCACCACCAGCCCCCAGGCAGCCGATGCCAAGGTTAAAGTACCACCCTGACTTTGGAAAGGAGAAAGGAGACAGATCAAGGTCACACATAAGTAGTTCATGTAAAGTTTTCTTTCTCAAAACTCCTTCCTGCCTCATGCCACAGGGTCCCCCAAGGAAAGGTCCCAGGGAACACTTGTTCTCTGGGGTTAGGCTGGGAAACTGAGCAGGGAAGCCAAGTGGATGTGTGATTTCCCAAAAGGGTTTGGAAGACCCCTGCATTCCCAATGGGGTCAACACATGGGAGGTGATCTGTGTCACAACAAAGCCACACAGGCACGTGAAACAAAGGCTGGTCCAATTCCCTCTCTGAGCTCTACTACATGCTGATGAGATGGACTCAGAGCCCTAGTGCTTAGCATAGGGAGGACCTGAATGCCCTCAAAGATGGGGGAGAATTCTGATGTTTCAGAGCTTGGGCTTTAGTTGGATTGCATCCACTTCAGTAAGGCTGTTTTCAGGACAATTTTTATTTTTAATAGAAGAAAAGGAAAATAAAATAGGCTCCTTGAGGGAATAGCAGAAGTTGAAAGGTAGGTCTTAGCACTATTTGACAGAGCAAGACTCTAGGCAGCAAATCATCAAGATGAGAAAATATTTTCTACTCCTGTGTAGCTTGTGGCATGGTTCATAGCACAGGTTTTAGATGCACAAATTTCAGTCCTTTTGCTGACCCAGCAACTGCCTGTGTCAGCCATGGCTCTGCACCCCAGAAGAAGGCAGAGTCTCTCCTGGAGGTGAGACTCAAGCACTTGCAGCAGCCGGGTCTTGGGCTGCTGGGTAAGGATGGTCCTGGTAGAGTATGGGCCATGCTGGGAAACATCACAGAAGCACCTGACAACCCAAAATCCTCTGGATGTCTGTGCCTTGCAGCTCTCCTTCCTGTTTACAGTTGGGATGTGGATTTTATGTGCAAGACTCATCTCTCATAAAAACAGGGAAAGAGCAGCTATTTAACTCTGCCTTATACTGTGGTTTTGCAAATTTACTATTAGTTTTATAGATAGGCAATGACTTTTATTTCCTCATTGGTGTAGTTATTTCATGGCTGAATAAAGAGCAGAATCGTATATGAAGTACTGGGTAAAGAAGAATTCACTCATGTTCAAGGCCCTGATGATATAAAATGTACACAGAAAACTCCTCTGCTCACATAAAATACAGAAGATTTTAACAAAAAAGTCTCATGTTTCCCTTTTAAAAATTCAGAGTCTCTTAAACCAAGAAAAATGCATCCATGGGAAGGGAGTGCCAATAATAACAGGCCTGCTCTCACATCCACTGGAAAAATAGAAACAAGCAGCAGTTTCCCCTGAGGGAAGAGGGATTCTGGAAGTTACAGAAATGTTTATGCTTGTGAAGAGTTAAAAGGCTTCATAGGCACCCTGCTTCCCCCTCATATCCTGAGCACCTCAGGGCAATGCATCAGCCCTGTGGCACAGGGAAACAGCCCAGAAAAGGGCTTGTTTTCAGCAGCCCCATCTTCTGCAGGGAAACCGAGGAAACACCAGAACAGCAATGTGGCTAAGTGTCAGAAGATCTTGCCCTCCAAAATTCCCAGTGGGGACTATTTACCTATTCTTTCTGTGCAGGAGACCACTGGTTTTTCAACAGCTGAAGCCTTCACCTGCCCAGGTTGAAAACTACTGTTAGAGGATTTTCTTTGTTAAATTTAAGGCAACTCATATAAAAAAGGAATCAGTCTGAGTTAGATGTGAGTCATCCTTTACACACCAATCAACCTTCCTGTTCTCATTTCTGCATTTGAATAATTTTGTTAAGCTTGCATTTAAAATCTTTCCATAATGTGGCTTTTGGTTTGGCACAAAATACAAAGAATTATCCTGCTCTATTAACATCTATATTCTATGAGAGCTCCTCCTGCAAATGTTCCATGTAATCTACACAGGCATCGATCCTAAATTAAAAGACAGCATCAAAATCTAAGTCAGCTCTTCTACACGTTATTAAGTGTCCATTTTGGTTACGCTGTTGATGGTTGCCAATCCAATTTCATACCTGCCTGTCCCTTTTTTCTAGAGTTCCTATCCTGCTGGCAGAAGACCACATAGATAACCAGAGCACAGTATAACGTATCTTTGTGTCTGCCTTTAACTTGGCTTTCATATGAATTTTGTCTCATGTTTTCATAGTCCAAAACCAATTTCCTGGCTGTTTTCACTAGGTGGAGAATAATCTACAACCAAAGCAAACCTGGTTTCATGGCTAAGAGGCAAATCTTTCGTCCCCTGCAGCCACAGGACATGGCTGACATCTTGACCGTGGTGGAAGGACAAAAATTTTACTGCATGCCATAAGGGAAGGAAGAACAGAAGGCAGTTTCCAAAGGGTGACCTCCCTTCTTTGCTCTACACAGCAAGGCAGGAAGATCCCACAGTGGGAGGACACGCATGAGGCTGGAGGTTTGCAGCCATAGGAGATCATAGCCAGGCTGTGTCATCTCATCCAAAAAAAACAATCCAAAACATCCAAACTGCTAAGTGCCAGAATTTCAGAGATGCTAGCCAGTGCACACAACAAAGGGGATGACTGCCAGGACAAAGTAAGCAGGAGTCCATTCACTGCTTGGTAGAAGGTTGGGATAAATGGGAAGAGTCCTTCCTTAGGAGAAAAACTGGTTTGCTGAATGGTGAAGAAAGAGGTTCTCCTGTAACCTAAATGTGTCTAGCACAGACTCAGTGGGGACCTTTAAATGTCATGGGACAAGGCCTCCCACGAGCTGAGTCAGTTTGGTAATCCCCACACTGCAGATTACCACAGAGACATGCACCCAAAGCAGCAGAAAGAACTGGAGATTGCGTCCCTCATGAACCACAGGTGCTCCCCAGGTCTTCCTGCTGCCCCAGAAAATAATGTCATCATGCCAAACCAGGCAAAGCAGAGGGTGTGACTGTCCTGCATTGCCCAACCTCTGCCCACTCAGCTGACGTCTCCCTGGCCATGCTGGTGAAGAAGAGAGGAGAGGGCTGGATGGGCACCTAGACAGGATGAGCAGGTTGGCATGTTAGCCCATGGTTACCTAGGAACAACTGTGGCCTGGGATGGTTTTTGATGGGATAGGCTGTCCCTAGGTCTGATGGGAGATGCTGGCTAAGCAGAGATCATCCCATTCTGCTGAGCAGGAATTAGATGAGAGGCACTCACTGGCCACTGAGAGTCAATAGTGTTGGCTGAATGAAAACTCTTAGGTAATACTAATGGGCTCAGCAGACAGGCCAGAAGGGTGCTAAGGGTCGCTGGCTGATCTCAGCACCATGTCTCTCACAGCAGCCCACACGCTTCAGGGGATAGAGGACACCCCACAGGATTGCTGTAATGATGTCCTGTGGGGCAAAGGACATATTTCTTACTTCTTCTGGTAGGATCTCAAACAGGCCATGAGGTATGAGTTGTACCTGACCAAATTAAAGAAAGGCTGTGATTTGAACTGGGACTATTCTGACAAAACTGGCTTGACTACCTTGACCTACCCATCTGAGGATCCTGGCACTAGAGGAAAAATTATCTCGGTGGCTTAAATTGATGGGAACTGAGAGTTATCACAGGAGGGATGAAAGCTGGAAAAATCCCTTTCTCCTTTCTCTTTCTGCAGGGACTGGCAGCCTAACTTGGTGATTCTCTCCTGAAAGGAAGAGGGGAGGTTTGTCAAGACCTTCTTTAGTCACTCCATCTCTATAACTTAATTCTTTCAAAAGTTAGGCAAGTGCTGGGGCTGGGGACAATGGTGCTTGAGCAGGAAAATGCTGCTAGCTTTCTCATGTTGCAGAGTCCAGTTTACTCAGCTTGTGTGAGGAGTGATTAAAGCATTTCACATTTGAGATGCTCCTGTGGGCACGTGCTGGGAATGACTCCTGTTCTAATCCAGTAGCTGACATAGCAAAATCTTGCACTCAATTGTTGCAAATCATTAAATCAAAGTCACAATCCATTTGGATAACTCATGGAAACTTATTATTATTTTGCCACTGCTTGCTGAACTGCTTAGATAATCAAAATGCTTGTGAGAACAGAGGAAAAAAAATCTTGCTCTTGGCCTAGAAGGTGCAAGGAGCAGTGACACACCCCAAGTGAGAAGCAGCAGGATGTGTGGGAGCAGGGAAAGAGGACTTGGGAGGATATGAGCCATGAGACCCCCTGGAGTTCCATGGATCTCATCACAGTTAAACATAATGTTTTTAAGGCAAGCTCTTACCTGCTCTCTCATTTCATTCTAAGGTGCAAGGGAGGTAAGGAGGAAGGTAATGTGAATTAGTTCTTTTAAATAGCCAGTAAGGGAAAAGCCCTTGCCATGGTTTGGAAGCCCAGCATTCCTTAAGATAGAGACAATATAGGATACTTGGCCCCGTTGTCTGGGGAGACACGGGAAGATCTGGGAGACCCTGCTCCTTTTTCAACTTGGAAGTCTGGGAGTGGGCAGCAAATTAATGGAGAATATTTCTTTTAAGTCACGAGGAGAAATGTGAATTACTGCTGAGATTTCCATTCTGTAGCAGCAGGAAGGCATTTTTCCACTCTGGCCAAAGATATTAAGGAATATTTGGCACATGAGGACAGCACTGACACTGTGTATTTCTATCACAGGGGCTTGAGATTGATGCCATTTACTCATTAAGGCTTGTTTCTGCAAACATGTAGGTAGGTTACCTGCTTATTCAATGGTCCCTGTGAATGATTTTGTGCATTTATGGAAACATCGATTTCAGACCCTCACAGCCTCAGAGGCATCAAGGAAAAAGTACACCTGGAGCTCTGAAGATTGATATTAGTTGTGACATTTCCAATAGGAAGGTAAACGACAGCATTTCTCAGACATGATCATTTACCAAGTGAAAATGTCAGTGTAACCAATAATACTTGAAACTATTTTCTCATTACTAATTATACCTCTGAAAGTGAATATGCAGCTGCAGTTACCAAGTGATGGGGCAAAGTCAAAGGTCCATAAATACGCTTTAACCATAATCATCCTTTTTGCCAGTGGAAACCACAGCCTTCCACAGCTGAAGTGTATAAAAAAGCATAAAGAATATATGAAAGCAGTGACACTATGGAATTATGCAGGCTCTAAACAATCATGGAAGAAGAGAGCAAAACATTTGAAGGAGACAAGTCATTTGATAACTTGGCAGCTAATTCATTCTGACTCCTGTGCTACATTTCTTAAGTTCCCACACACATTGTGTTTCTAAGGCTAAATCCTGTAGGCCCTTATCAGCTCACAGTAAGGGTTGTTTTACAGAGCCTCTGTCCTGCAGAACATGGTTCCTTGTTCTTCGCACAGCTTGTAAACACTTTTTGGCAAAAAAAGTTGGAGTAGAAAATAAAAGGCAAATCTTAGAGGAAGACAATTTGTTTAGTGGTGAGTCTGGGTCCTGTGACAGGGAAGTAGCTAAACTAGAGAGTTATATATATTTACTCAGCCTCACTGAGCCAGTAAAGCAAATGGACAACTTGTGTGTTTATATAGTTTTGTATTTATAAATTCTTTCCCAAATTCATGTCTTTTACTGGCTGTGAAATAGAAGCAGGTACAAATGGTTAAACTTTTGTCCAAATTCTGCTGTTATCTATACTCATTAATTTTCTATGACCTGTGCAAAACCCCCTGACCTAGCCTCTGAAATGTGGCCTCTACAAGATGCCTCTTGTGAGGCCCCTCTTGCTTCTTGGAAGCTCACCTTCTTTCAGAAGAGTCTAACAAATACTTTCCAAATTAGGGCTATTCAACCACCCCTGCCCAGAGTCACAGAACATAATTACCAACATCATTAATCTGGAGAATTTTCAACTCTTGAACGCACTGTGGTGACATTTGCTGATGGTAGTCTTAGCATGCATGGGAGGGACAGGGCTTTTTGTTAACATGTGTCTCTAAGGTTATGTGTGTAGGATAAGGACTTTTCAGCTCCTGTACTAATGTTAACTATGGGTTGGCATGTTAGAAATTGTCCTGTGTCCTTTACCACAGCTCTGTAATTTGAAATGCAGAGGAAGGAGAACTACAGGATTAAGACAGAGGAAGACACAAAATTCTTCAGATTTCCAAATGTGGAGAAAAGAGACCTCAGCTACCTCCCAGTGCATAACCAGTTCTGCCTTTCATGACTGCATCATGACGAGCATCTCACAATGCACTGCAATTCTTCCCTGCATGCAAGCACATCAAAATGGCTACACATCCGATTTTGTGTTTGTTTCTCAGTTTGAGATAAAAATACTTGTATAAATAATCTTGTAAAACTTTCAGCGTTTTTATCTCTTGTATTTATTAGAACATACTGACACCACAATAATTATATTACTGCAATGATACCAGCTGAAAGTTCTGGTGAAATGACTTGCAGAGATCCAATTTCATTTCTGAAGGAAGTGTGCCTGATATCAGTGTTTTCCCAAAGGGCAGAATCATCTGAAGTGCAGGGTGGGGCTGAAAAAGGGGACAACTTCAGACAGTTATTAACATTTTAGAAAAAGATAAAATGTTTCACACCAAATAAAGGCCAAAGGACACAAATAGTGTTTAGCCATCTGTGCAGTACTGGTTTTGCCACGGGAGTGCTTTGCAATTACAAATGGAAAGGCAGACTGTACATTGAAGGGCAGTCCTCAATTTTTCTTAACACTATGAAAAGCCTGGAGCATCCATATTTTGTATATATCAACTCAGTGAATGCAATCACTATCATAGAAATGTCTTACCAAACACAGAAGATGGAAGATAACAAGAAGAGTCTGGCACCTGCTAATTCTGTTTCTAGTTTTAATGTTATTTTAATTGCCATCACGGAGAATGGAATGAAGATTCTGAGGCCCAGTCCTGTTCTCATAACATTTTATGGGAGGTTTGGCACCAGCTTTCATGGGAACAGGACTGGGTGTCATACCTTCATATCCCAGTAATGTGAGAGGGATTGCCAGTATCTCTATCATCTGCAAAGTTTGATGGCCTCTGTAAATTAGAAAATGTGCAGAAGCCAGCAGCAGGAGAGGTACTGCAAAGATGAATTCAAAGGGAATTGCCTATACAGGGGAGAGAATGGATGTTAGAGCAGCAGAAATATGGCTGAGTTGCATTAACTAGGGTACAAAAAAGCTGATTATTCTGCATAACATGCTGGGAGAAACTTAAGAGAACGGCACTCAGTTTTAGGAGACTGTAACAAAAAGAAATAAACTGAAATGCGAATGAATTTAAAAAAAAAATCACACCAAGAACCCATAACACACCAACAAAAAAACAAGCCCCAAAACCCAAAGAATGAGGTCTCCTAAAGCTTCTTCCAAAGTTTTTAGGTATTTGAAATCAGTGGAATCTGCCATATGAAACCTAGAACAAAAGAGCCCTAGGAACACAGTGCATGAAAAATACAGTGCAGGAATACATGCATGAAAAAAGGCACAGAGAGATTAACTCACTGCAAGTGACATGGAAGACCCTCAGCCATGCAGTGTGGGTTTCTTCACTGAAAGGATGGTCAGGCACTGGAACAGGCTGCCCAAGGAGGTGGTGGAGTCACCATCCCTGGAAGTGCTCAAGGAACAACAGGACATGGCACATAGTGCTATGGCTTAGTTGACAAAGTGGTGTTCAGTCAAAGGTTGGACTTGATGACCTTGGAGGTCTTTCCCAACCTAAATGATTCTGTGATTCTATAAGTAAAGACTCCTTAGAGACTTGAGGGGAAGAGAGGTGTCTTTGTAGACAATGAGATTCTCTCTTTAAGAAAACACTGACACACCAGTGAAAAAGAGAGAGCCAGAGGAAGGAGGGGAAACACACCCTATATCTGTTCCCAGAATACAGAAGCCAGATGTCAGCCAGCAACTGAATGATGGTGCTTACACTGGCGAGACAAGCACTCATTCCTGGACCTTCTTCCAATACATGAGAATGAAAAATGGACAAATAAAGACAGTGCAGATGAACAGGAAGTATGTCATGGCCAACAAGGCCTGGACAATGCAAAGCCAGGAGGGGTATCTGCTCACACAAGATGTGCATACTGGACTGACAGCACGGGCAAAGCTGACCTCATCTCTATGCACTGAAGTGGTCATGGAGAAGTCTGGGCTCATGTTGATCATTAATATAAATTCAGACTTACACCTTGACACAATTACTTTGGAGAACAGTAATTCTGTGCTTGAACAAGTGCATGCCTGCTCCCAGACTGACATCAGATGGAATGTGAAACAGAACAGCAGAGAAGAGAGGACAAGATTTACCTCTATCTCATGTTTCTGCTGAATGGAGACATTGAAACACAGAAAGATAAATTAAAAGAGATCTAGGGAGATTGGGGAATGAAGTAAGGGCCAGAAAATGGAGAGTCAGCAAGAAACCTGAACCACCATCAGAACATCTTAGGTGAAAACAACAGGCTAAA
The DNA here is from genome assembly GCA_013399835.1 of Leptocoma aspasia. Classification (NCBI taxonomy): domain Eukaryota; kingdom Metazoa; phylum Chordata; class Aves; order Passeriformes; family Nectariniidae; genus Leptocoma; species Leptocoma aspasia. Next base: position 605,598 of record VXAX01002066.1, read on the forward strand.
GATAAGGAGCAATCAGGGAAGATATCCTTACAGTGGACACAGAAATCTCAAAGCAAGTGAATAGATCTGGGGCAGGGAACAGATTAAAAAGAGCCAAGAGCATGCCAGATAACATGCAACAAGAGGAGGGACGGGCTTCTGGATGATACGTTAAAGGAACAAAAAATGGGTACAGGCAAGTAGTGGAAATGAAGGAAAGAAAGACGGCACTGACAAGTGCTGATGCCTGTGTAGGATTCCTGGGCAGAATAGGATACAAAAAAATCCCACTATAGGAAGGGCAATCTGTCATGCATGAAAGAAGTGAAATGCAAAGCTTTCAGGGGAACTCAAGAGCAGCTTTAGAGGAACCAAAGCAGGGATGGTTACTGTGAGACACATTGGTGAGAACTCCAGGAGGAAAAGTGGAAGTAGTCCCAGGGCTAAAGACAGGAAAAAGCAGAGGAGAATGGAAAGGAGAATTAGATGGTGAGTGAGAGTAGCTCTTTGGGTAGGGGATGAGCTACAGGAATAGAAAAGGGAAGCAGTAAGGTAACAGAGGAGCAGGTCCCAGGAGACGTGCAGGTTGGTATAGGACAAGGGGCTGAGGTAAACAGCACGGATTAGAAGCCATGAGCCGTGCTGGCAGCAGGAGCTTGCTTATTCAGCAAGTCAGGCAGTAATTAATTAAATCAAGTCAGGCAGCAATCAGTCAGTTAAATCGGGTAACAATGACTCAATTAAGTTGAACTGGGCAACAATGAATTTATTACATCAAACCAGGGAACAATGAACCAATTAAATCAGCTGGAAGCCTCCACGAGTCCATCCAGAGCCTGGGCTAGGTGCCACCAGGGTGGGGGACTTGCTGCAGCCGCCTGCTCCAGGAGAAACATCACCACAGCAACTGAGCATTGCTGCTGACAGCCTTGCTTGTCCCCCTCTGCCCAGAGCAGAGAAGGACACGGCAGTCTACAGCCAGTCTGATGAAATGTTTGTAATAAACCAAAGGGGTGGGGAGATGGAAACTGTCAGCTTCCAAATTAGCAATAGCGTTGCAGAAATTACTGGGCTGCCTCAGGATGAAGAAAGCTCTGCCTTTCAAATCAGGCTGATGCTAGATATCCGGAGCTGTCAGCTTAAGAGATGGAGAGGCTTTGATGGGTGCCTGACAATGGGTTAGTCTATCCTAGCTAGCACACAGGAGAGGTACGCTTTCCAAGACCATCCTGGAAGAGCATGGCTATGTACTAAAACAGCTGCCCATGCCCATTTTGACATTAAAAACTGTAAATTATGTGGATCAGTGTGAGTCAGGCTGGTCATGTACTGGCAATGCTAAGAAGCATTTTCATCCCCTTTTGTTGGTTCCCCATATCATTTGGGATTGAGAGGTTTTTTTGGGTTTGTTTTCTTTTTTTTTGCCCTTTTTTTGTTTGGTTTTTTTGGGTTTTTTTTGTTCTCTCCTGTTCCTTCTTCTATCTCTACAAGTAGGGGACATCACTAAGATCACCAAGTTACCTTAGCAGGAAAGTAGCCGGTATGTTTCTCTTGGGACTTGTCATCCATATCAGTAAACTGAAAATAAAAAAGGGAAGGTCTCATTGATGAGGACAACCTGAGGTCAAAAAGATGAGGGAGACAGCCATCTGCCCATTATTTAAGAGAAGTGCAATCATAATCATTCTCCCAGGCCTGTAAGGCCCTTGCAGGTGAAAAAAAACTACTACTTTTCAAGGCAGCACAAATGCTTAACGTGCTGCAATGGTTAATAAACAGAGATATTACATGGGCAACCTTTATCATACTACACATTATCATTAAAGTAATTATATTGAAAAGGAAATGACTCTTTGGGTGTTTTTTCTGGCTAGATGATGTCCTGGGATTTGCCCAGAGTGTGTAAATCAGGGCCAACACAATCCCTGTAGGAATGCTGAACAGTAAATTAAACTGAAAATAAAAGCTGAAGAACAGCTTCCTGAGCAGCATACAACAAAGATGGGCTCGGTCCAATACTTAGTATATATTATCAGTACCCCATATGTATGCCTGTTGTCCCCTAATAAATGTGCCACAGGACAGTGTGAACTTTGAGACACAGTGGCACAGTAGCTTCACACTGAAGGACTAGACACAATTTTCTTTTCCCTGCTCTGAACTGCTAAATAGTCAGAAGGCAAAAAGAGTCTAATTAGAGATGTGAAGGTTTGGAAAGGAAACAGAAATTTTCAAGAAGAAAAACCTCCTGCTTCCAGTCTGCACCACAGTGTTTGAGCAGCCGTCTGCCATGCAAAAATGGAAAAGAAACTTCCTGGGGTTTGAGTTTTTTCCTCCTCTTTTATCCCTTCTGAATAATATTAAGACTGAGCAGTTGGACTCGTTCTTGTACAAATATTCAGTCTAATGAAGGACATAAAAATCAGGTTAAAATTTCAGTCAACAGTTCTAGTCATTTCAGACTTTGGTTTATTAGTGCTCAGAAGAAAAACTTGACCTATGTCAATATTTCAAAAAGCATAATTTAAATGGTCTACAGGACAGTCAGTGATTGTGATTATGACCTTGACTGTGATTACGACCTTCTAGATGATGACATGCACTATCAAAGAGGCTGACCTTATCTTAAATTTGGGCTTTATATCTAAAGCTCCTTTTGGTCAATAGGATATTGTGACAACCCTATTTAAAAAAAAAATATTTTCAAACTGCATTATTTTGTGAGGCATCTAGTGACACAAAATTTCTGAACCCTGTAGCTTTAATTTTCCTCTTTGTTTATTTGTCAGTAATGGATGGGGTTTATGTTTATCCATCCCTGTCTTCTCACTTTTTACCTTAAAATCATGTCAACAAAGAAAACATACTTATATGTCTTATAGTGCACTGCAGGAGAAGGGGCTGGCATAATTCAAAGTAATCAATTCACATGTATTTGTTTCACAGTTTTATCAAACAGTAATTTTTATATGCTAGCTAAATCATCACTATATTTTTATATACCAGCTAAATAAAAGATTCCTCATCTGTAAAGGAATAAGTACAATTGAACTCTGTTTACTAAGTGGTCAATTACTAAATATGTCATTTTACCCCCGTAAATAAAGATAAAACACTGCGATTAAGACTAGGACTTCCAGTCCTTAAATTTCCAGCACTGACACATGTCCCATTCTTTTTTTTTTTCTAGTGTCCCTTGAGTCATCATTTATAATCAAAGAGGGTGCTGATGCTACTGGGTCAGAGAAATATCATTCAGCAGATGAGAGATGAAAAAATTACCCAGTAGAGGAGAACCTGGTTTCACCCTGCCACTCATTCACCTGGTGCTCCCCACCATCTAGGGAATAGATAGTTTGGTACTATCTAATTTTGGAAATACAGAATATCATTTAAGACCTTTATTTGCCGTCAAAACTGGGTGCTTCTGCCTTGGGAGAAACACCAGGTGTTGGCCTCCGACTGTGACACTCCCGAAGGCAGTGCGGTGAAGACCTGACACAAGGCAGCTCTGAGAGCTCCACACTCTGCCCATGACTTACCTGCTTTAGGCTTGTCTGCTTTTAGGCAACAGTGAGACCCATAGGGCCTTGTTTCCACTAGCTTTTCGTGGAAAAGACCTTCAGGATCATTGAGTTCAACCTTTGACCAACACCATGTCAACTGAACCACATCACTAAGCGCCATGTCCAGTCATTTCTTAAACACTTCCAGGGGTGGTGACTCCACCACCATCCTGGGCAGCCTCTTCCAATGTCTGGCCACCTTTCCAGTGAATAAATTCTTCCTGATGCCCAACCTCAATATCCCCTGGTGCAGCTTGAGGCTATGTCCTCTTCTCCTGTCATTGGCTGTCTGGGAGAAGAGGCCCCACCTCACTACAACCTCCTTTCAGGCAGTTGTAGAGAGCAATAAGGTCTCCACTGAGCCTCCTATTCTCCAGGCTGAACACCCCCAGCTCCCTCAAGCTGCTCCTCACAGGACTTAAATTTTTGATTTATATTTTCACAATATTTATCTTACTGCAAAAAAAAAAACCCCGCCAAACCTGTTTTTGGTGACAAACACAGCCTTGAAAAAAACAATACAAAAAATCCTCTGCTGCAGCTAAACATAACCAATGTTTAAAGTATTTCACACCTTAAAATGACACATTTCACTTTTTCAAGGTCACTGAATCAAGCAGGAAGGTGACTGGAGAGAGAACAACACAGGAGTTCCAGATGTCTCTTCTAAAGCTTTCCCTTTTACAAAGTGCAGATGTGTGACTGGGCCCAGAGCCACCTCCTTTTCTCACACACGCCATACACATGGACCTTGAACATCATCTGAACACACAAGTCCCACAGAAGTCAGCGAGCACAGGTAAATTCAGCCCTCGAGTATTTATTGCATGTCTAGCTCAGCATCATAGACCTTGGGCCTGGTCCTACAGCTGCTGCAGTGAACCAATTTCCCTGGGTTCCCCCTGCATGGGGTACAACTAATGAACGGCCCCAGAGCTGATCCAGCTTTGACCAACAGGTTGGATTACAAGGCTCCTCAGATCTCTTCCAACATGAATTTTCTTATGGTCCTAATGTACAGGTTCCATAGATCTAACTGCAAGGGTAAGAAAGGGTGGGAGGGAAGATGAGCAGCAGAGAGACAGAGGCTAATGTTTAAAGCACAGCTGATGTCAATTTCTTACCTTTCAAGTATTAGATTGTTTGTGCTAGAATTCCTACCTCTTCTTCCTGAACGTGAAATCAAAATGAAGTAATTGATTTTTGCTAAAGATTGTCCTGAGGATTATTTGTATTCTAGAAGGTGGAAAGACAAGGCAGTAGAATTTAGTTGGAAATCATTTATCATTTGAGTCCTTATACTCCAAACATGCACAAACACATGAGTTTTTCACCTGAAGTCTGAGCAAATGTCCTGTTTGTCCAGTTGTGTACGTTTTCTGTGGAAATTTAGTTAAGAGGTTTACAAACCATTTATTTAGTTTGATGTGCCTGTGCGCAAGACAGGGTACACAGTTTTGGGCAGGGATTTTTGAACCTAAAGTGAATTGTTTCCTCAGCAACTGTATTCCTTGGAAACAGAAAACTTTCCAAAACAGGTCTTTGCGCTGACAAATATGCACAGCTCCGTGAAAGCCTGCGAGTCTGCAGGGCACTGCCGTAGCATTTCAATCGCACTGAGGAAACAGACCTCCGAAAGCCAGAAACTACTGGCTCTTCCCTCTGTGTTTGCCCAGCAGCTCTTTTAATGATTTCCAGGAGAAAAGACACGGCTTTTTTTCTGTCCCAAGGCCCTTCTGAATACCTGGATTCCTCAAGAGGGAAACACCACCCTGTTATCTTAAACAAATACGCGTCTCCCTTGAAAAAACCTCCACGTATCTGCTGTTACCTTGATCTCCCTCCCCCTCAGGGTCTCCTCCTGCAACCCCAAACCAGCCCTTTCGCGGCGGGAAGCGGCCCCGGGGCGGACTCAAGCCTTTCCCACCCCTTATTTTGGCTCTTTGCTCCTCACCTCGGAAGCCCCGGTGGCCGCAGCCCCCTCCGCGGGGCACAGCGGCGGGGATGGGCGCCGGGCCGGGCCCCGCCCCGGGGTCCCACCGCCGCCTCCACCGGCGGCTGGAGGAGCGGGGCGCGGGCAGGGGCGGGCGAGGGGCGGGTTAACAGCGGCAGCAGGTGAACGGGGAGGGACCTTAAAGCTGCGGGGCGGCGAGGCTGGGGCCGCCCGCTGCGCAGCCACCGGCGGAGCCACGTTGATCGGCGCAGCCCGGCCGCGGCGCCGGGAGCTCCCGGCGGAGTGACCGCCCCTCAGCAGCGGGCGCCGCTGAGGCAGGTGAGGGGCGCGGCAGGCAGGGAGAGAAGGAAGGGAAGGGAAGGGGCGCGGCGGGGCAGGTCCCACCGGGCAGCTGAGGCCGTACTTGTTGCGCTCCAGCGCGGGGCCGGGAGCTCTGGTGGTGCTGCCCGCCGGGGAGGGAGCGGGG
>VXAX01002066.1:611581-655919 GCA_013399835.1 Leptocoma aspasia
CGGGGCCGGGCGCGGAGCCGCCGTGTGCGCTGCCACCCTGCCCCGGCAGGATTTACCCTGCCCCGGCAGGATTTACCCTGCTCGGCATGGGCGCTCTCCGCTTCCCGGCCCCAGCTTCAGCGTCACGGGGCGTGCTCGACCCCCGCGAGCAATCGTGGTTGGGAGTGCTCGTGTCTCTGTGGGTTACGCGTTTAATTTACAGCGAAATCTTCATTGACCTCCCAGCAGCTCTCTGTAAGCGCGTTATGTGAAGTACGTACGGCCGGCTACGACACCAAGCAAAATCAAGGCTCCTGCAATTACAGGTAATTTACGACACGCCCATAGATGTTAAGGGAGCTGCGGGAAGGTAAACAGCTTACATCAGTAAAACTGACAGGTCCTGTGAGTGTCTGATCACACACTGGAAACATTCCGTAGAATTACAGGGGGAATAGGAAATGAGGTGTGAGTCAGAAATAAATGTATTTCTGAGTATCGGGGCTGGATAAGAGCGCACAAAGAATGAGTACTTGTGGCCTTAAGTAAAACACGAAGGATGTGCTGGAGTAAGGGCAGGAATGCTTGCTTAGCTCCTGGCGCTAGCTAATAGCTGGGCATGTTCTGGGCATGACTGGCTTTTCTGTCTTCAGGCTTTCTTAGATTGGGTGTTACTTTAACAGCCTCTCATGTTGAAGCATCTCTCCCCTGTTCTCAACAGAGGAAATTATTTCCTTGTCTTGTACCCCATTAGTTTTCACCATGTGAAAATACTCTTGAGACAACAGGCAGAGGGTTGCAAGAAGGAAGTGGCCTTTTGTCTTAAGAATGTTCTTTTAAACCGAGGTTTTACAAATTTGATGATTAATGGCTGTGTCCTGTATGAAATACTGTGAGGGTTTGGGTCCAGATTTGGTTTGGGATCACCACAGTGTATGTGTGTATACTAAGTCAAAAGCAGAATAAAACATATTTTCATATAACTCCTTTAATTTTGTTAAAGTTATATAATTTTTAATGTTTTTTGGCATCCACTGCTCAGTCTGGAAAACCTACTTGGCCAGATATGTCCTTTGAAGAGCCCTAGAGAAAAGACAGTAGGCCAAAGGATGTGCATATGATTGGGTGAGATCTGTCTTAGAGAACAAGGCAGTGGTGGGACAAGCCTCAGCCTGGAAGAAGGCGCTGCCTCCATGTGTCAGCTAGGCATTGCAATGTAAATTTCCAGGTGGACTTTTCAGCACATTTCCAGAGCCATGATATTACATCTGTACTGCATGTGTCAGGGTTTCTAGGAGACTTCAGACAGACCCCAGAACTGTTAGTCTCATAATTGATAGGATTACGTATCTCAGAGCTTAAATATGGAACAGTAAAACTCCATGAATTAGCATACTTCTCTGGAGAAATTGATTCTGTCCTGACAGGGCCAATTCTCTCGATTTGCTGAAGCTGGGCCTCTGACAGGGTTGCTGGTTTGCATCCCTTAATGCACAACCCAGGTAGATTATTTGGGCAGCCTCATTTATTTTGTGCAAAAAAAGTAATTGTACATTGAAAAATGAATAGCAGACTATCTTAGTAGCTGGAAAAGTAACAGCACTTTGAGTTATACGTACAAGTTCGTAACAGTCACTGCATAACCTCGGTGGGTACTTGTGGGTGAAGAGGATGCTTTTACAAGTTGATTCTTGTGGACAGTTCCAGTTACATCAGTGGTCACAGACACTGCATGAAGTAGGAGCATGGGCTGAAGCTGTTTTTTCTTTTGATGTTTTTCCTTGTTATGTTCCTTGCTGATTTTAATTGTTACTTAATGATGGCTGATGAGGTATCTGAAAGGAGGACTGTGACTCTTGCCTGGCTAAACACCAGTTTGTGTAAGGAAAAGCTGGAAGTGATGATATATGAGGCGAGATTATGTGCTGTTAAAATGGCAGGAATGTGGAAAAAGAAAAGCACATCTCCTATTAGTTGATAAAAGAATGTTGAAACTAATTCTAGTCCTTATCTCACACCTGCATTTCTTCCTGTAATAGAGTTTTAAAAAGGAAAAAGTTGCTTTTGACTTTACTCTTGATGAATAAAATAACAAAATACATGCTCAAGGAAAAGCTGCTGTGTAGTGTAAAATGTTAGTGTTTATAAGTTTAATCAGTGTTTCCAAAAGGGTTTGAGTTCTGTGTGTGAAAGAAGACAGAGGCTTATTAATTTTAGAGGACAGGAGAGACTTGCAGAGGGGATGTAGACATTTGCCTAGATGTAGGGGAATGGAAATAGGAATTAGATAACAGGCTTAAAAAAAAAAAAGTAACATTAAGAAGTCATAACTAAAAAGTTATTTTGATGACCAGAAGCAGAGGACAGTATCTCTAAAACTTACTTTAAGATATGGGAAATTGGATACTTGTATCAGCGGAGACATAGTCCTCAGGAATTCGGCTTTCTTCCAAAGTGAGAAACTTTAAGCATACTTTGAAGGAAAGGTTTACAGGGGAAAATGGCTGAGACAGACTAAACTCTTAATAGGACTTGTGCTGTCGTGTTATGCCTTCAAGTGTGACCTCTGATTTCCTGTTTTGTACAAGTGGAATGAATTTTGTGCAGAGATGTTCTGGAGGATAGTAATCTCCATTTACACTTGCAGGCTGGTGAAATAGGTATGGATGTTTCCAAGCATCCTTGGAAAATTACTTTAAACTTATGTGAGGGCATGAATATGGGACAGTCATAAGGCTGTCATTGTGGACAGAAGCTGAACGCTTAAATGCTCTTGATATTTAAAAGCATAATTTTTTAATAACATTTAACTACATACAAATTGAGTCCTAATCTGTTGAGTTTCTCTGGATTTCATGCTGGGTTTAATTAGAGCAAAGAATGCCTCCTGTTTTCCTAAACTTGAGTAGAAGGAAAGAACAATGCTTGCAGTGTTCAGACTTGCAACTGTCAGAGGTTTCCTGTTCCCGATTAGTCTTTGCCTGTTCCTGTGTCAAATCAGGTATACTGTAATCCCTCTGTCCTGGCTCTTCTCCTCTCCAGTTTCCACTCTGATCTGGAGATAGGTGTTCAGAACAAAGTTTAAGAGCTACTAGAGAGAATTGCACAGGCTTTTGTGATTGTTAGGCTGCTCCTTTGATCTCTTTTTCAGCTTTTTAGGAAAGCAGTAGAGTTGTTGATATTACGGAGTCTTCCAGCTGCATACTCCTTGAAGTTTTTAATATAGTGCTGTAAAATTAAAATAGCTGGAAGCTACCTATTAAAGGATTTTAGTTGCCAAGGTCTAAGTTCAAAGCTTTGTCTTCTTGCGTTTTGAACTTTGCATTAAAACTATAGCAATGTAGGGAGCTGCATTCTTTTTCAGGTGTCAGAAGTATCCTGGATGATTGAATTCAAGCTCTGTGCTTCCAGCTTTGAACTGTTACTTATCTGTCTTGGTCCACTGAGCCTGTGAAGCTTGTAATTGCAGTGGAGCATTTCAGGAGAACAGCCCTGTGAGATGGTGAGATTTTTGTTATCTCTAGGTTAATGTCTGGGAAACTGAGGCATGGAGCAGACTGACAAATTAGGTAGGAAGTCTGAGCAAGTTAGCAAGTGATTGCTGTAGCCTGTGTACCAGCCTTTCGTGGTGAAATAAAAGGATGCTGTCTTTTGGAGGATGTTAATCTGTCTTTATTAGAAGCTTCCTTGTTTCAGCCTTGACAGTGCTGCTGTTCTTGTAGTACAGCACCAAAACTAACCCAGCAATAGGAGTAACAAAATCTACACACTGGCAATTAAGTGCTTGCTGTAGACTAGATGCCAGGTTGGCAGGGTGGAGGCATGCTGATGCAAAAGTGCTGAAACCCAGACTGGTGTGTTCTTTGAATCTGAGTAATGACACGGCATTATGCAGCTCTAGGACACCTCGATGCTGGTTATCACCTCCCCCTATGAGCCACTGCTCCAGTGCAGCTGTTGACATCAACACCTGAAGGGAAAGTTGTCTCAGCAGCATGTTTGAATGCATGTTGGACCTCAACATTCAGCAGTACTTCTTGTGCTATGTTGGGTCCTAATATAATTTTGGTAATGATTTTGCATCTGTTAGTTTAGATGTTCTGAAGCTTTTCTATGACAAAAGTTCTGCATTAAACTGCTACTCTTAGGTATGTGAGTTACCTTTGTCCCCAGCTGGGGGGTAGGCAGGGACACTTGAGACCAGTGCTTTTTTGCTTAAAGATTGTCTTGGTTAACACATTCCCACATGGTGTAAAGTGACTTTTGTCTTGTCAGGCAGTCTGCTGATCTTTTATCAGTATCCGGAGGCACTGCTGAAAGTGGTGGAATGTCACACCAAACTGGTAACTCCTGCTACACTGTACACTAAAATTCTGATAGAAGTGGAGTAATTTTCAACACCCTCTAAATTTCTGTGCAAATCCAGTACAGCAAATAAATTGGTATCGAAATTGAAGGTAAGAAGGGTATAAAGGCTCAGTCTGAATTTATGCATAAATTAGGGGTCTGTGGACCTCTTCTTGAATGGGATTCCTAGATGTTCCTGTAGCATGAGCAAATATTGTAATACTTGCTTATGACTACTTTTTCTTTGCTTGATAATATCCTATAGCACAAGCACCATATATGTATGTGATAGAGACATATCTTCTGTTGTTTTTACACCTTCACTGTATTCCAGCTGTGGATTTAGCCACTGAGCAATGATTTTCCAGTATAACAGTCTTTAACAAAGGAAAGGGGTGTCTGTTAACAAGCTGTACTCATAAGCAGGGGAGCTCAGAGATGATTGTTCTTGGTGTTGTGAATTGCAGGGATTTTCACTGGGTGTAGGCACTGTGCTGTGATTGTGGTTTAATGTAGGCTTACAGGAGCTAGCTTTGAAGTAGAAGGCAGTCTAGCCATAGCAGCACAGAGCTCAAAGTACTGCCCATAAGCTGTAGAACTACAGAAGGACTTAAGCTGTAGTTCTTCTCTTGCTGCTGTCTAGCTTACTAGTGGAAAAAAAAGAAAACCACAAACCAACAACAAAAAAAACAAGCCCCAGATGAAACACCTGCTTATGTGGCTATGTTGTGTGATCATACAGAACTGTTTCCCTTGTAACTTAACTTTTCAATCAAGCATGGTGATCTTTTATGATTGTTTTCAACTGTTAAATGTAACAACCATATCTCACTGTGGTCCTCTAATTGTTGAAATGAAACAGAAGGTGCTGCTGGTAGTAGAACAGATATCTGTGTGGAGGCTTGGAAAAGCTTATTTTCATGCCCAGTTGCAATTTTTGTGAAGGAGAATTTAAGCATTTAGAACCATTTCTAACAGGGGAGTGCATTAAATGTTAGTTACTCAGTCTTGCTAACTTCAGCTGTCTTCTGTTCTTCCCAGTTTCTTCCTTTATAGCCAATCCCTATCCTCATTCCTACTTTACATTTTTTCCCCAAAGTTCTCCTAAGCTTTCATATCTCTAATGTGTTCTGTACCAGCAAACTGGGTATGTCCTTGGCTCTCTACATACTATTATTTCTGTAAGCATTTGGCAGGATTTGCTCACATAGAAATAGTATCCGGACTGGCTCTATAAAAATAGGACTTACCAACCCATTAAAGGGATGTAATTTTCCTGCTTTCTTCTCCTTTGGTCAGCAAGACAGTTAATATTTTTACTTGCTAGTGAAAAGGAAGGCAAGTAGTTGAAAGAAAGATAACCTATGATCAAGGTTCTAGCTTTTGAGTGAGTAAAGAATAAATGAGCCATCACATCAGTACAGGTAGCCCTGATGGGGTGTTGAGTTGGAGTGATCTGCACTGGTGGCTTTAGTAGTGTGAAGGGCCGTACTTGGCTAAGTTAAATTCTGCTTGGATCACTGTGTCTGTTTGTTGGAGAGGGGAGAACACCTTGGCAGTGTCTGAATTGCCTTTACTGGCTCCTCTGAGTTGCAGTGGGGGGAACAGTTTAAAGCCATCTAGTAGGAAACACTGTGGCCAAAGTATTTGGATGGCATTCAGGCTGCCTGGATATGGCTCTACAACCTTAGATGTGCCACCTTTCAGGGAGAAGATAGTGAGACTTCACTGGTGTCTGATCACTCCTGTAGCACTCTGGAGTAGTCCAGAAGTCATATGACTCTCCAGCAACACCAAAACAAGCCGTGAGCAAGAGGGTGCAAAGGTTGGTGACTTGCTCGGCAAGCAGTGGGAAGAACAGTGGATGGTGGCAGGAGGAGCTGAAGAGATAGCTGGAAGATTTGGTAAGGTATGTGGGAAGGGTGAAGGAGGAGTGTTTGGGCAGATAGGAAAGACAAAGGCTTTTTTGGAAAGGAGAGGAGATGTCACCAGGAGACTCTGGGCAAAAGACTGCATTTTCAAAGTGTGGTGGCTTTTTCTTCTTTCTTGATCCAGATACAGACATGTCTTTGCTAGAATTGAAGCACAATTTTTTGGCTTAACAAGCACTATATAATCTCAGAGAAGATGGAGCGAGTCAGATGAAGAGGACTGTGTATTATCTTCAGCATTAAAGCTTTGCCAACCCCTCTTTCCCACTGACTGCTCATTCTTACCCATGCTTTGCAATTGCAGCCTGGGGTTTTTGTTGTTGTTGTTTTTTTAATTTTTTTTTTATGAAGCTGTCCTTTTCAGATGATCTGTAGGTCTGTGCTGTTAAGCAGATTGATGAAATGGATCAGGTTTAAGAAAACCAAACCAACCAAAGCATACTAGTCCGGGGAAGAACTTGTGGAGAAGTCACAGGAGATGAACTGTAGTGTGACCTTAGGAGAAAACAGGACTAGAGGAGCTTCTTGAGCTAACTACACACTGGGGAACTTGTATTTTGAATCTCCTTCTGCACAGGGAGGAGGAACCAAATCCATGTGAAGTTATAACAAAAAGGCAGCACTATTGGTGGGCAGTGAGATGTGAAGCTAAAAAACAGGGCTTATGACGAGTGGATACACAGGTTTCACTTCACAGCCTTTTCACTCTAAGAAGATGGTTGACAGGCAGGGAGAAGAAGATGGAATGACTGAGAAGAAAGTAAGGACTCTGATGGAGTTACAGGATAGGTGGATAATGTGTGTAATACAGCACTTTGCATGGTGCCAGTCTTCTATAGGATTTATTTTCAAATGTTCCTAAGTATTTCTAGTCATGATACTTAGTTGTAGTGTCATTTTATAGGTACTGTAATTGCCATATGTGTGTAATAGTAACAGAGAACTAAAAGGTTTTAACTGTCCCTCTGTTTAAAAATGTAATAATTTGCCTTGGCAATTACATGAAAGAATTTTCATCAATCAGATGACGGAAAAAATGGACACAGTTTAAAATCCAGCTGATACGTTTTGTAAGGATCGCTGGTATTGAGGGTCTTTCCTGTGTCCTCATAGGGTTGTTAACCTACAGAGACTCTCTGTAACTGTATGCTAATGGAAAAAGAATCTTTCTTCTTGGAAAAAATAACCTAGCATAATAGCAAGGTAAGTCTGTTTCAGGACTGTTTTCAGTCACATACAGAGGACATAGCCCATATAGATTGTGCATCCTGAAGGAGGCTCAAGAAAAGTTCTCTCCAATCTGAAGGAGATCTTGGCTCTCCCTCTTGGTTTCCACCTCCTGGAGTATAACCCCACACAGTCAACTAGAAGGATTTGAGGGAAGTGTAGTTTATGGAACTAGTGAAGGGAGATTACATTTAAATCCCAGCAACTCCAGGAAAAGATACCATTGTGTTGTGTAACAATTAAGTGTCCTCATTTTCTCTGAGCTCTTGTGTACTTTGACTGATACTCAGTCAAAGCATGTGGCCTTCTGATTATATGTAACTCACTGTAAACCAGGAAGGTTTTTGACATTACTCAGAATGGGAGTGTGACGTGAAAGACAACTACAAAATAGTGTCATCAGGAAAATCTTGTGATTGATATGATGACCTTTTTGCCAGTAGCTGCTCTTTAAAGCAACTTTGAAAAGATTATTTTGCTGATTGGTGCCTTGTGCTGTAAATGCCAAAGAAATATGGGCTCTGAGATACAAACAAATTAACAAAATTGTGAAATAAAAACCTTCATGAGCAATTTCAGAGCCAAGAGATCGGTGAGCACTCTTAGAGGGTCCTGGCTGATAGGCACAAGAAATGCCAGTTTCTTGAATACACAGTAGCTTGCAAACCAACCTTCTGTAAATCCATCTGAAGCGGAGAGGTCGGGGGGAGATGGGCTGAAATGCCTCTGAATGCTCTCTGTGAAAAGCTGTTTGTGGAAGCTGCGAAAAGCCAGACAATTGTGGTGTTCCTGAGGAGACCAAAAGGGGAAATCCTTAATTCATTACAGTCATAGTACTTGGAAACTCACCTGCTGGAAACAATATGCTTCTGTTGAAGAAGTCTCTGAGCTACTGCTGGCCTGTCTGAACTCTTCAAATGTTGACTGTAGCACTCTCCAAGCCTCTGAAATATCTCCCCTAATCTAGGACTAATGAAGTCTGTGTTATGAGGGGAAAAAACCCCAATTTGACAGGCATTCACAATGAAGGAGTTCTTATCCAGTTACCCTAGAACCTTTTTGTAGTTAGTGGAAAGAAAAGCAATTTTGGTATTACTCTTAAGCATTGATTTTAAATGTCCAACTCAAAATGGATAATGACCAAGATTTTACCTTCATTGCTTCAAGCTAGTGTGGTGTTTGCTTTGACTAAGAATGCAGTCACACTTTTTAAACTGGTGCAGGTTATCTAGGCCTTCTCATGGAAAGTTCAGAGCATCAGCAGCAGTTACTCAAGGTCTGTCTTTATTGCTGGAATGTACTCAAATCATTATTTACGCTCTAAAGATAAGGATAATCAATTGGCCTTGATTTATATAGGAATTCTATCTGTCCAAGACGTTATTTTTTAGCATAACATCTACCTAACTTTTGGCTGATATCTTCTATTATTTTGTTAGTGTTATCAATCTACTAGAAGTTGTATGTCTTCGTTTAAGGCTGTGTTCATCATTTTCCCATATTTCTTTCTTACTTAGTGTGGCATTTGCAAATACACCTAGGAGTCAAATGAAAGTGGTGCCATGTGTGTAATCCAGTATGAAATATTACGTGCTGATATGTGATTAGGTTATAATTTATGACTAGTTGTAGGTAAGCCCACTGTGTCAACAAAACGTTACACAGCCAGTGGATATGTTATAACTATGATATTGCCTTTATTTTAAACCACATGCTTGCTGGTATTTGTTTCCTGTCTTGATTAATCTTAGTTTTGTTTATTTGTCTTAGGTCAGAGGATTGAAACAAGACAATGGATTGGGGAGCTCTGCATACCATTTTGGGAGGTGTGAATAAGCACTCCACCAGTATCGGGAAGATATGGCTCACAGTCCTCTTCATCTTCCGTATCATGATCCTGGTTGTGGCTGCAGAGAGAGTCTGGGGAGATGAACAAGATGACTTTGTCTGCAACACGCTTCAGCCTGGCTGCAGAAATGTTTGCTATGATCACTTTTTCCCCATCTCTCACATCAGACTCTGGGCCCTGCAGCTGATTTTTGTCTCCACACCCGCACTGCTGGTGGCCATGCATGTGGCTTACAGGAGGCACGAGAAGAAAAGGCAGTTCAGAAAAGGAGACCAGAAATGTGAATTCAAGGACATCGAAGAAATCAGGAAACAGAGGTTTCGTATTGAGGGCTCCTTGTGGTGGACGTACACCAGCAGCATCTTTTTCAGACTGGTCTTTGAAGCTGTCTTCATGTACGCGTTTTATTTCATGTACGATGGGTTCCGAATGCCTCGCTTAATGAAGTGTAATGCTTGGCCCTGCCCCAACACTGTAGACTGCTTTGTTTCCCGACCTACTGAAAAGACGGTGTTCACTATTTTCATGATTGCTGTGTCCAGCATTTGCATTCTTTTAAATGTGGCTGAATTATGTTACTTACTGACAAAGTTTTTCCTCAGAAGGTCGAAAAAAGCTGGAAATTCAAAACAGCAACCCAACCATGAGAATAAGGAAGAAACCAAACAAAATGAAATGAATGAGTTAATATCTGATAGCTGCCAGAACACAGTTATAGGGTTTACAAGTAGCTAAGGTGGTGTCAATGCTGATGTTCACTCTTTTTGGAGTGAATGTTTTATTTAAAGGCTGCAAATGAAATTTGTTGAATGAAACAAAGTTGGGTGAGATTTTGATGCATAGTGTCAGATGTTGAGTAGGTACATGTCTGGGAAAAGTCAGGGCAGCCTAAACATGTGAAAATTGCGTGAGGATTAAATAGGAAGATACACTTTCCTATGAGTACCCTTACAAGCTGACTATGACAAATGGGAAGCCCACTGCTACCTTCATGCTGACACAGCTCCTGAAAACTAAATGCAACAGCAATAAGAACAAAACTCCTTTCCAAGCTAGGTATTCTAGTATTACAAGATGTTTTGTAATAGTGATAGTTTTTACTTGTGAACTGATGATTAAAATATTTTTCTAAAGTCTAAGATTCCGTGTTACTTAAGGTATTGTAATACACAACTGACTGTGTTTTATTTCTTAACCAGGCATATGCAGATGAACCCTGTAATACCACATTAAGAAGGAAGAGACAGCAATAGGCTACATACATCTTCACAGCTTTGCAAGTGCTGCTTGAGTCTGGGCAGGTAGCTTGAGACGCTTGCATACACGCTGCTGGCTGTAGGGGAATTGTATAAAAGCCCACCAGTGTGGATAATTGAGGTAGCTAGATTCTGAGTGCAAACTTCTGCCTAAAACCAGCACAAGAATAAAGTTACAGCCTATGTAGACTTGTTTAAACATCTAGCAGACCTGGTAATCTTACCAATCACTTAATTGCATACTGCCAGTTTTATAGCAACTTACATAAGTTTATGTAGATGTTTATTTCTCTAATGTATTAGTGGCATTTGTTTCTTCATACTGTATCACATCATGGAACCTTTTTGGTTTTGATTTGTTTGCTTTTTTTGTAGTAGACTGATGGTGCTGTTATAAGACTAGAGTCTGGTTTCAAGGACATGGAAAAGTATTCCTGGAAATGGAGCAAGTCTTCTGAATAAAAGGCAAACACTTTAACCTTTCTTAGTGAAGTGAGAGTCTATATGTGAATGCTAGGCAAGATTTTAAGTAGGAATTAGAAAAAACTTTTTCAAGTAGAGACTCTCCATCTGAAGTGCACATAATCCCTAGGCACCCCTCATTCCCATCCAGGGCACTGGTGCCCTAATTCTGTTGTCCATACTCTAATGGAGATACAGGTAACTCTGAGTGCATGGCAGTATGTGGCTGTGGGAGGGGTGTGCTTGTGAAAGCAGGGAAACCTGGAAGTCAGAGGTGGGTGCAGTGCAAAACAGCAATACTATCTTGTGTGCTTCCTGTTTTGGATACATTGACCTCAGTAGAGCTAAATTTTGGGGGTTTGTTGTCATTTTACAAAAGGATTTTTTTGTGTAATGGAACGGCTCTTCCAAGGCACGTAACAAAGAGCAGGTATCCTTAGGAGAAGATATTGCAGAGTGCCCTTTTCCTCATGCTGTTGCATCACACTTCTTACAGGTGCTAGCACATCTCTCTGTGTGTCCATGCTGTAGGAGGGCTTGGGTGGGTTGGTTGGTCTAGTTATGACTAGTAAACCCTAACAGGGAGCAGGCACAAGCAACAGGAGAGAGAAAATACCTAGAGTCAGCTCTGTCCCTGCATGAGGGCCTGAGCTGAGCCCTGCCATTTATCTATTCTCTTCCACTGGCAAACTCCTGATCTTTCCTGCCTTCACAGCACATTTTCTTTTCTAATCACTGTTGTGAAAAGAAATTGCTGCTAGTCTTCTGAATGTGTCTACCAGCAAGCTCGAGGAAAAAGTATACAGAAGTACTGTATATTAGTGTGTATTATTCTCTCTGCAGATTTAAGGAAGCTGTTCCCTTAGGGTCAGGAAGGTGGGTGCTCAGGCTGTACCTTGCTGGATCACCCCCCCAGTCTCCCCAGTGGTGGTTCCAGGGTGTGAAGTTACAGCTACTGCTCTTCCAGGACTGCATTTCATGGGAAACTTGAGACTTGATTTTCATCAGGGACGTCTGTGGAACACATACCATATTGTGAATATGACTAGAGATCAGTTAATTATGCTTGTGTCTTACCTCCTTAGTGATCAATTTGAAAAAGCCCTACACTAAATGCCAATAAACCTGTGAAACACCTTGAGGTAGATCTGTTTCCTCAA
Source organism: Leptocoma aspasia (assembly GCA_013399835.1). Taxonomy (NCBI): domain Eukaryota; kingdom Metazoa; phylum Chordata; class Aves; order Passeriformes; family Nectariniidae; genus Leptocoma; species Leptocoma aspasia. The sequence goes on from VXAX01002066.1 coordinate 623,793, forward strand.
ATGGAGGAGGGGTAGTTTTTCTTGGTCTATGATAAAATGCAGGCCTGCAAAACCCCAAATGGAGATACGATGACAGCTCTCTCTGGTTTTTCTTTTCCTGCTCACAGGTTTTCAAATAGTGAGTTCTATTCCAGCAGTTAGTTTTTTCTAGAATGTCACTTCCATGACTGTTTTTCTCTTCATCCTGGGTAAGTGGGCAAAGTTTCAATGAAGAAATCGGTTGTCTGTGGTCCTTTGTAGGCCAGCACAACTCTGTGTGTGGCCGTCCTGTAAAAGGATTTGGGTTGGCTGGACATTTCCTGCGTGGTAGCAGGACCTGGTAAGGTGCAGTCTGGCAACACTGCCCTGTTGCTGCGGTGTCCTGGCAGCAAGATGGGTTGGGAACAAATGTGCTAGTCCCTGTCCCAGTCTGCACCAAGGGCAGCTGTAAATCAAAGAGCCAGAGCTGATCCAAGGCTTCACTGGCACTAAGCTATTGATCATCCCAGCAGGCAAGACCAGTTGTGACTGATGTGTTTGGCTGAAATATTTCTTCTCATTCTATGTACAACCCTCATTATGAACACTCTCCTCTGAAATATCCCTAACTTCTGTTACTGCCAAGGTAAAGTCCTTGACAGTTTCAGTGCCCTCTTTAAATTATTCCTAGTAGATGGCATAATGATGAAATGACAGCTTTAGTGACTTGTTTCTCCAAGTCAGCTTCCCCCTGCCTACTGCATTTTGTGGCCTCAATAGAGGCAGCTGTGTTTAGTAGGGTCGCAGTTAACCCTTCCTGCAGGGAAAAGCCAAGCTACTTTTCTCGGTTTCCAGCTTCCTGTGCCTTCCCAAACTGGCTGAGGCTGGCTGGGGCTGCTCTGAACTGCAAAGCACACCCACCCCCAGACGTTCTCTGTGCTTGCCCTTGCTCCTGCCCTGCGGCAATCCCTCCGGGAGATATTCTCCCCAGTGCTCTAAATCTCTGACCTATTGGTGACCGGTTTGTACTGTACTGGCACCACCATCCTCCCATGGTAGTTCAGCCAGTTTTCTCTGATGGCAGATGGCTCAATTGTCTCTGCCCATCCCTGCTGCAGTTCCCCACCCTGTGATTTCTCCTTTGTTATGCCTGGGGCAGAGATTGCTTAAATTGGTTTTGATGCCAAATGATTAATCAGAGCCTCTAGAAAAGCTCTCTTGCAAATTACCTGCATCCCCTCCCACCTTCTTGTTTTGCTGTCCTTTCAATAGGCAGGAGCCCTGATTGCCTGCAAGTGCAGTAGCACTGGATGCTGTACTCTATTCCTGTTATGCCCCATGGGTCCTTGACTCCAGCACCACTGCATACCCTCCTCCATCCTTCTCTCTCCCTCTCAGCCCAGCCCCAGTGAACAGCCCTGTATTGTCAGGCTTGTATTTCTCAGCATAGGCATGTAAAGGTGAACGGCCTCCTTTCCAACTTCCACAGAAGCTGAAAATTGGCTTCACCAAAAAAGATGGGGCTGGGGTGCAAATAACACTTCTGCAGTTTCCCACCCACTTGTCCCTGCACCCCTGCCACTGTTTCAGAGTACGACTGCTTCTCCAGCATGCCTGCAGAGCCGGGTGCCTCGGGTGGGCTTCTCCAGAAAGAAGCACCCAAAGCTGTGACTGACACACAAAGCAATGGACAGGTGGGTCCGTGGGAGGAAAAGACAGGGAGAGGTTCTTGCAGAGCACTGACTCAGCCATCAAGTCCCAGCAAGGGCCCCAGTCAGCACCCTGGTTCAACCCTGGCAAGAGGCGGACGGACGGGAGCGCTGCTCCCTGCACATTGTCACCATGGCGACCACCTGCCCGAGCCGCTGGGACACTCATCAATGCCAGAATTTGCACTTCAGCCTCCCCATACCCGCCAGTGCTGTGATCATCACGTTGGCCCTTTCTGCAAGCTTGCAGATATTTCAGGGCCAGATCCAAAGCTCCTTACTGTCATTCAGCAAATCCCTGTTGATTCCAAGCAGGCTTGGGCCGGGCCCTTAGGAAGGGCGTAACTCCTTAAAAACACTGCAATACCACCCAGACGCCTTCTGCACTCCCCTTTTGCAACATCAGGTCCCATTTCACACAGCAGCTATCACCTCTTGGCAGCAGATCTCCACACTGGATACGGAATTCCCGGTTCAGGCTGTGCCCACCCACCGCTGGCAGTGATAGTGCCCCGGTGCTGTGCAGGCTGAAGAGCCTGCACTGATGTGTGCTCGTGCTCTCACAGCCATTTCAGCCACTTCCAGTTTCTGTTGGTGGCTGCAGAAGAGACTTCATTACTTAGAAGAGGAGGGGGAGAGCTCCCTAGAATGTTCTGGTTTAACAAATCCAAGAGTCTTTTTTTTCCTGCTGTTTTGGATGTTGGGTAGCCATTTATTTGTGTGTGAGCCACAAGAGAAGCTTGGGACAGCAAGATCAGTAAAGCAGGAAGGCTTTACAACCTGCTGGCTCTTTACAACCCATCAGGACTTTCAGTCCATGGCAGTCAGGCTATTTGACTTCCTTCAGACCCAGAGGCAGAGCTGGTTCTGCTCCTAACAATCCAGAGCAGCATGGTGCAGCCTTTCCATATTAGCAAAACCACAGTGGAGTCCTGGCTAATCTAATTTCTCCCAGTATTTTATGCCACCATTCCCTTGTTATAATTCACATGATGCACTCCTCAGGCCAGTGACCCATCTCAGTGATGTCTTTGGGACATTTGGGAAATTTAGGCAAGTATGATGGCAAATTTATTAAAAAATTATTTAGGCAATGATGACATCATATAAAGCATGACAATGGCCTCAAGAAAGAATCCTCTGATGCCACCCAGGATATGTGAAAAGCCTGGAAAGAAAAGCAACTGGTTTTTTTACCTGTGGTCCAGGTAAAACTCCCTGTATGTCCCTGGGGCTAAAGTTCACAACAGTGAACCTGGAATTGGATTTAAACAGATGTTTAAATCTCGTAGCTCTCGTAGCTTTTAGCCAGGTGTGGGTGACACAGGAGGGATAATTTAATCCTGTTATTAGGAATGATGGCTTGGGTTTAATTAAAATATTGCCCAGGTAGGCACACAGTGTGTGTTCAGCTGAGGATAATAAAAAAAATGTTTGAAAGCATCCAACAGAGCCTGTCAGAAAAAATTGCCATACTCAGCTATTTACTCAGTTTCCAGTTTCTTATCTGGTAAAAATTTAACTAGTTCACAGTCCCTGCAAAGTTTCCCAGAGCAGATAAAGCCTGTGCAGTTATCCAGAACACTCGTGTCTCCTACACCACAGTTGTCCAAATGGGGCCAAACCCAGCTCTGATCCCAGAGTTCCAAAGGGAGGAATAATGAAAATAATAGTTTGTATTGACACAGAATAAGTGTAGCAAAAAGTAGGATTCCCAGCAAATGTTTTAAAACCTGGGTTAAGGACTCAAGTTTTATTTTGGCATCCCTTATAATTATTTATGTTTAAAGGGATATTTTCAGCAGAAGAGGCTGATAAAAGATAAAATCATTAGATGATGAGAGAGAATTAGTTTGGAGCAGAAAAGAATTAAGGCACATTGGGGAAAGATCTTTTTAGCAATAACACTATGAGAGGTGAAAAATAAAATTCATTTCAAGGAAAGATTTTAACTCCTCATCCAACTCCCTTGTTTCCAGTGGCTTGAACAGCTTCAGGAACAAAAACTGTCTAGGCAGGCACTTCAGTCAGCTCTGCTCTGTGCCCTGATGTGAAAGAAAAAAGAAAAAAAAAAAGAAAGAAAACCAATAATATTTAGATGTGTAAAGAAAGAATTGCTAATGAAATAGATAATTATATCACCCAGTTGTGCTGGTGGGTGGGAGGCAGGTTCAGCTGTCCTTGGGGGTCAGAGACCTAAGGGTATTGCTCCCAAAGACACACGTGATTTCTGGCACAGAGCTGGAAGGTGTGTCCACACCCAGCAGAGGTGAGAAGTGATGACAAGAAACACCCTCTTTTTTCTTGGTCACTGTAAGGAAAAACAGAACATCAAAGAGAGGAACTTCTTCACTTGTTCACAGACACATGAAACTGATAACCTGGAACTGCATTTACTGCATTTATTATTTCATAGGAATTAGAGATGAAAGGGGAATGCTGCATAACCCAGTTTAACCTCCTCATAGCCAAGAGGGATAACCTTGATTCCAAGCTTATTTTTGTGTTTATCCACTGCTTCTTGTAAAGATTAAAGTCGTGCTGGGGCTTCCTCTGGAGGGAGAGCCTGAGTTGCCAAACTGGCATCCATGCTTTCTCCCTCTGGCAATTCCCCTGTTCAACCCAGCACCGAGGTGGGGCTGATATGGAAGTTATATGAGGTGACATGGAGACACCCCTTGTCCACCCCTCTGGTCCCTCCAGTGACACCAGAGAGAGGAGTTGTGGATGAACTTACAGGTGATAGTGGAAGCCACCCAGTGAATTTAAGTGCCTGGAGGGCTGGGTGGCAGCTGGATGGGGGTTTCCTTTATTACAGCTCTGAACTGAGTAGGTGTCTGACATCTGTTTAAATCCTATCAAGTACCTACACAGTCTCTTGGATCTCCTCCCAAAACCTATCTAACCCCTTTATCACTGTGTAGGGAAACCCTGATTAGCAGTCAAAGGTTTTGGCAGTCAAAGACATCCTACCAGCTAATCATCAACCAAAGGGAACTCTTCACAGCCTCTGGAGGACCGACCTGTACAGCTCTGTCCTTGGCCCGAATGGTCTTGTGACATCACCTGCTTCACACACAATTCACCAGCTTAATTTACTCCTCAGCAAGCTAACTCTCACTTTTTTTTTCTTTTTCTTTTTTTTTCTTTTTTAACAGTTCTGGTATTTTACAGTGTCATTCACCAAAGAGCTGGGAGGTGTTACCCAATCGACCACTGAAGAATAGCCAGCTATTAAGCATGATTAAAAGCCAGCAGAAAATGCATTGCTTCTTGATGGATTTGTTAGAAAGACAGGAAGAAATGTTACTTTTTTACACAGTTACTAACCAATGAAAAAAATGTGAATATTAGAAATAAGATGTCACAACCTGCAAATCTGAAGCAGAAGGAAATTCACCTGGATCATACTTGAGTTGCATTTAGCTTGAAGAATAAGGGCTACCTGATCTTGCTTGAGCATTTCCTATATCAAAAAGGCTGCTTTGATTAACTAAATTAATTTTATATTTATCTTGATAAAATCCTGGGAAATTCCTGCAGTAGATATACTTCAATTAACCTAAAGCTTGGGTACATTATTTAAGCTTATTTTGGTAAGCTGTTAGTGCTGCAAATCCAATTTGAACTTTGGGTAAATTCTCAGCACTAGCCAAGCCCAGGAACACTGACAGAAAAAGCCCAAATATTTGTTATTTTGGGGTTGAACTATAATTTTCAGAGGGTGGAGGTCACCACTGAGGACTGAAACATGGTGCTGAAGTGATTCCTTTAGGCTGCAGGGGTCAAAGCCACATCTCCCTCTAACCTCAGGAGAAAGAGGTGAGAGTACCTCCCCCACCACTGGCACAGCTCACAAGCCCTCACTAGCTGTCCTGGGCTGTGGTATAGAAATGTAATGCTTTCCAGAGAGTGATAGGTTTCAGAAATCTGGCCAGTAACTTCTAGGCCTAACTGCAGAGTATTTAGACAACTTTCCCCATCTCTTCCTTCGCTCTCTGGAATTTCAAGCAGAGCACAATCTTTTTTATTCCTGAAGCCAGACTGCAGCCACAGCTCTGTCATAGCGCATGTCAAATAAGCAAAAGCAAAAATAATAATTAATTTAGCTATTTTTAGAGATCATGCTGTGATTTTCACAGTAGCAGGCAGAGCTATTACATTACTGGGTAGTGCTGGTGAGTACCACAGAAAAGGAAAAAGAGATGCAAATACAATTAACCAGGCCAACTGGAGTATGCATAGCTAAAAGGGCATGAACAATCTTTGGTTTTATGCCCTTATGTTTTTTATTTCATGTCTCTGAAGTTATAGACATGCATGTGAATTTTGCTGACTTACAGGCAAAATACCTGTTTCCAGGACGTACAATGGGCTGCACAACAACGCAACGTCTTGACACAAGGAAGAATGATCTCACCCGGGGCTGTGAGTTGCAGTTTGGAAATAAAGTGTTTCAACAGCAATTGCAATCCCTGGCAGGAGCTGAAAACTCTGCATGTTCTGATCTTGAATGGAATTTCCTTGTGGCTTTGCATAAATGCTGTCAATACAAATAATTTCCAGTAGATGCCATCTCTTTTGAAATAATAGAAACTACTGCAAGTGATTTATGAGCACCCTTGCCTGATGCTCTACCCATAATGATAAAATATCTAGCAGTAAAACACCTGGTGTGCTTTAGACCTGATTTATTTTACACTTTTTCCACAAACTAGACATGTACAGAGTTGCTGTAAGGTTGTTTTAATCCCATTTTTCTGGCATCCAGACAACTTTCCCTGCACAACTCAGGACAGCAGCCAGCCCATAGCAGGCAAATGCCAGCAGGAGCACCATGTTCCTTCCCCATGCTGGTCCCAAGAGGTGCCTTCTGCTCTCATTTTGGTTTGGAAACTCACAGCCTGTGGGTCACCAACACCTGAAATTTGCCTCTCTTCCCATCCTCTCCATTTTCTCTGAAACACCAACATATTTGGGGATCAACTTCTTCCTGCTTTTTTGCATTTGTGCATTTAGCTATGTGCCAAGCCAGCCCAATACCCAGTTCCTCTGTGCTGCCTTGACCACAAAAGACATCCCAGTCCTTCATGGTGCCAGACTGAGAAGGGACTGCACACACAGGTTGGAGAGAAGAGAGAAATTGAGGTGTGTGCAGCAGAGGGACAGCAAGCCCATGGCTGCTGCTGAGATCAGACACAGCAGCATGGGGCAAAAGTGGTCTGCCAAAAGTGTTGGGAGTCATACTGGGGGTCTCTTGGGGGGGTATCCTAGCACAGATAAAGGGCTCTGGTAAGGAAGCCCCAGCTAACACAACTTGGAGTGCACTTAATGTGCGGGGTTTGGGCACCTCCCCCTGAGCACGCCTCAATCAATTCCTCTTTTTCCCTTAATGCTACCCCTTTATGTAGTCCAATAACAAAGGCACAGATTTTTTTTTCCCCCATATTCAGTTTATTCTGCCACCTACCATTTACTCATAAAAATGTCAGTTCAAACAGGAACCATCTAGCAGCAGGCACGTTATGGTGCTGAGAAAGAATATTAAATAAGGAGCAGCAACCTGGCAAAAATTTATTTCTTAGCAAAATTATCTATTGACCCATTAAATTGTGCCAGCAAGTCACCAAGCACCTGTTCAGCTGGAGCCCTTGACTTTGTGCCAGATTTTAAGTACTGAGAGAACATGATAATGAAAACATTGCAAAAGACAGTGGTTTTGTTGGATGTCCACCTTTCCCTGCCTGAAGGAAATTCCTTTATGGTGTACTTGAATAAAATAAAGAGCAGAGGTAGAAACATTCCTGACCCAAAGGGACTTGGTTTTCCTTCCTTTGGGGTGCTGGTTGAAAAGGATGTTTCTTGTATTTACCTGGAGTTCTTGTAATCCTGAATGTCTGCATTTCTTAGGAATAAGCTCAGTGACCTTTCCAAGGAGATGCTGTGTGGCTCTTTGCAATTTCTTGGCATAATATCTCTATTTCTTCCATGTCTGTAAGATCCCTTCTCACAGATCTCTGCAGTGGGCTCTGCTGGGACTTTTGTGGTCAGCAGCATGATGACAAGTAAGGAAGAGAGACACTGCTACCTGGAACATTATCTTCCCTGGGACTCCACCACCCTTTGGAGACAGAAATCAAAGACTCCTTCCTCATACTCATTTAGCAATAATTGCTGATCCAGTCCTAAATTATCTGGTCCCTTTGGCTTGTTCCAAGTCCAGATGATTCAGTCTATGTGTAGACTTAATAACCACCTGAGCTCCTTTCCCTAGTTAAAATGCAGCTGCAGAGAAATCCTTCTGATATTTCAGGGAACATCCTGGCAGTTTGCAGCTTACCTTCTTTTCAGATCTGCCAGTACAAGTCTCCTCAAAGAGCTTGAAAGTCACCTTCCACCTCCTAGTCAGACCCAAGGAAAAGCCCTTCTTCTCTCTAGGACTATTCTGCACACCAGGGATTTCTTGGTACCCAACAAAAACAAACACAGAAGTGAGACAAGTTCTTAGTTTTTCCAGCCTGTGGCAGCTGCTGGCAAAAAGACTGGGGAGAGTGACAGGGCTGAAAAGGCACTGTCCTTTGGGGAACAAAAAAGGGATATTAGAAAAGTCAGGACTGAGAAGAACACACGTAAAGTTTGTAAGGATGTCAGGGAGAGCCTAAAATAGCAGACAGATAATTCAGACTACTGGGGCAAGAGTTCCAGGGATTTCTTCACCAGCAGCTTTTGTACCTCAAGGATATTGCCATGTTCATAGTGTTCTCCACCTCTTATTGCACACAGCAGGGGAAGGGCCAACATCCTTATCCCTTTCCAACCTGTTACAGACAAGAGCTATGAAACGGATGAATACAAAACCATCACTTCACCCTTCCAATAACTATTCATAATAATTTATGCTGTCATCAATTATTGACTCTTTTAATGAAATACTGGTTCAGTTCCCAGTTGTTATCTCCAACTGTCATCCCAGTTTATCAGTAAGGGTCATAAATTATGAGCATTGACCATTACTTAGCACTTAAAAATCAAAATTTCTTCTATTTATACCTAACATTTTTTATCACCTGTAGAAAATGCAGGAAATGAACATAACAAGCCAGAAACCATTGGACAAGAAAAGGGCCACACTGGCCCATGAACATTTATTTAGCTGCAGAATAATTATTTTAGTAAAAAAGTTGTTGGGATTTTTTGGGGTTTTGTTTTGTTTTGTTTTTTTAATGTTAGCAAGGCATCTAATATTTTCCCTGGCTCAACTCATGGATTGATTTTTGAGGTTTTGCATACCAAATACACTATCTGAGACTTGTGCTACTAGTGTGGAGTTTGTCTATACCACAGAACTGAGAAGAGTCCTTCTAAGCATCAATGCTATGCTGCAGCCCAGCGCCACATCCCCCAAACCCCAGAGAAGCATGATCTGCCTTCCTCTGACAAAGGAAACTGTCCTCAGCTCAACAGCATTTTTGTGTACTTTGCTGTTTGGTTTTGTGTCTGGTTGTTTCAGGTCAGCAGAATCATTCCAGCAAGCTGACCTCTCCCCACTGTGCTGGTAACATTTCCCTCTTAGGTACAAGGTGGTGTATAACGTGAATGTACATCCTTTTTATTACATACTTAGTGGCCCTTGGCCAAGTCTTCCTGAAGCCTACTTCAGCTTCCTTTTTTATTTCCCGTACAAAGCAGAGCCTCACAGTCTTGCATAATTTCTGTTAACTTTACAGCTCCAAATTGTTGCCCATTGATCAACATCAGTCAAGCTTGAGCATGCAGCTGCCTGCTTGGCTCCTGTCGGGACAGGATCTCTCCTAAAGTTGCCTCTGCCCAGGGGCACCAGTGCCAGCTTTGCACACAGCTTTGTGTGCTTCAGTGCCCAAGAGCTCTTCAGGTGCTGCAGATTTTGCCTCATCAGCATAACAATCTAACTCCGTCACCCTGTGTTCTTTTTTAATCTCCTGCACTGAATATAGATGGCTGCTGAAAGTCAGCAGATTTTGAGCATTCTCCAAATTATGTGCATAACCCCCTTGCAATGTGCTAAATTTTTTTCAACCCTCAGTGGCAGTGGAGCCCTTGCTCTTGGATACCCACAAACGAAGAGAGAGCCACTTGGCTTTGATACCTGAAGGAGCCATCTGATGGAATGTGTGGCAGGTGTTTCACAAGTCGTTGAATTGCCAGGAAAAAAACTTTAAAGTGGGGAATGAAGAAAACCTAGAGAATTAAAAAACCGAGAGTGGGCATTTGAGAGTTTGACTTGTCCATATGTTCTGGGGCACAGCCTGGATACATCCCAGAGAGCTTCACAAGCATGTTCTCATCCCCAGGGAATAGCACTGGGCATGGGGATAGCACCCAAAGGGCCCTGGGACTGTCCTTGACTGAGAGCACCACACAGACACATGACCTCCGGGACACAGCTTTAACCCAGCACGGATCTGTTGGAGGAACATGTTGGTGTGGGCTTGACGGAGCTTCTGCCTGGAAAGCTCTTTTGAATAGTCACTCCTTTTCTTAGTTTTGTTAACAGCATGAGATTTCAACTGTATCCCTTTAGTTCCCCATGACTCTTCCTTCCCAACTCCTTTCAACTCCCAGTTCAACTCCTTTATCTCGGAATAGTTTAGCAAGAGGAAATGTTTCCCATTTGCATGCAAGAAATGACTTGGTTAATATGATGCATACATAGGTGCAACCAGGCGATTACTGAATCATCCTATTCTTGTTCTTAATCTGATTCAGGACACGAATTTCAGACCTTGGCAAACTGCTGGATCAGTCACGTAGTCAACAATTTGAATATTGACAAAAGGAACAAGAGAATGTAGTTTACTCCAATTAAATTAAAACTATGCAAGAGATGTGAATCCAGCCCAGTTTCCATGGAGGAATCATACATCGTTCTCAGATACTGCCTGCTTCCCCACCATCCCCCTTGAGTTCCTGTCACTGGGTCCAACGATTCACACCAGAAATTTTAATGACAATGTTTCCCACCCACACCTTCCCCTTCTCTTTGTGGGGTGTGCAGAATCAGGTCTTTTCCCGTTGTTGACATCCAGCCTCTCCTCAGTCTTCACTGGCACTACCCTTTGTATTTAGCAGCTTTTATGGTTGTCCCTAAAAGCTCCATTATCCTAGCTTTTAGCAATTTCTCTCCCCAGCCTCGAGCATTTGCCACTGACAGCTCTTATTGTCTTCTTCCCACCCTTATCTGTGAGTAAGTAAATTAATGCGGGTTTCTTCTATTCTCTATGCTCTCCAAGAGATAGAGAAGGACAAAACCTCCTCAGATAAGCATCAAAGATTGAAAATGTTCCTGGCAAACCTGAGAATTGTGCCTGAACTCTAACAGTGCGTTTACAGACATGGAATATGCATGGCAAAGGGTGGGAATTGGTCAAAGGTAAGGTCTGCCCCTAGCTCTGGCTATGCCCTACTCCCATCTTCTTTGGGGAGAGATTATTTCTGAGAGACAGTGGAAAGCATCTCCCCAGACCCAAAGAAAATCACAAAGCTCCTTTATAGACCCTGCTCTGCCCGTTCCTGGCCTTATGGTACACCTTTGTGACCCTTTCTATGAAAAGGTATCACCCTCTCACATAAAACTCCCCACCCTATCACAACTTTTTTTTTTTTTTTTTTTCCAACAGGTAGGAAATAGGGGTCCTACCCATCGACTCTATCTTACCCGTGAAGGAGTTTGAGCCTTTGTGCACAAGCAGGGCCAGAGGCTGCGGAGATCCTGAGAGCTGCAAGGCGAGCTGGGCCAGCCAGGTGCCCCCCCCCAGGGGACAGGCGGTGGCCCTGTGAAGGTGTCTCTGGAGCTGCAGGGCTTGGACAAAAGACCTGAGAAGTTGAGGGAAGCATTCTTATCTATTCTAATTAGGGAGGGAAGGCAAACAGCTACTACAAAGAAAATTCTGCTTGCCACAGGGGGTTGAAACAAAGGATCGGTCAGCTATTGACACTTTTAAATGTGTCAGTTAAGTGTTGTGTTAAAGTGTCTTTTTTACAGCTGGACTAAATGATGAAACCTGTTTACTTCCTTGTTATCCTGCACAGCCAAGAGAAAAGTCAGAACCCATGCTGCTTTGTGAAATAAATTTGGAAGGTGATTTTGAGGAACTTCTGGAAGACAGCTCTTAGAGAAGTAAACCGGGTGCTGTGTACCTCTCCAGAAGTCTCCTGAATTGTTTGAACTAGGCAGCAAACATAGAAGAAGGTTGATGTCTTCTGTGCTGCCTTCTTTGTCGGGGTCTCAAGCTTTTTCTGGCGGAGAAGCCTTCGGAGACTGTAATGATCATGGGATTGATGCCATGGCCAGAGAATTGAGAGTCACCTGCAGCAACATTGACATAAACCAGCATCTTTGCAGCCCTTACATCACGCTGAGTTTACAAAGCATGCTGAGTGCTGTTTTCACACATAGAGCAGCCTCTCAATCCCTGATCCGATCCTCCTCCTACAGCATAAACCACAGCTGTATTTTTATCACATTAACATTTTACTGTAAGAAAAGCTGAAAGATGACAAAGTAATGAAGTATTTATGTCAAACAAAGAAAATTTGCTCTTTTTAAATAAAATGTTCCCTGAAAATGACACATGAGCCCATTACTTCTGTGTGGGGAGGAAGGAGGCAAAGTTGTACCCAACATGCTGGCTCTGTAAGCTTTAAGAATTCAATGTTGTCTAATAGACATGGAAGACATAGCTTTATGGATTTGAGCTCCTAGCCATGTAGTTGAGACCTTGCCAACAGCACTTCAGGCACTTTTCTATAAAATAAAAGGATTATTTTTTAAAAGGCTGGGAGGGCAATTAAAGTGAACACAGTAAAAATTATTTGGTAACTCTTTCAGACACTAATATACATGTAAAGATATTGAAAGAGACCAAATTATTTGCTCAAGGGCTACGCCAGTACGGTATTTTTGGTCGCATAATGACTAAAATGAGTGTTGAACAGCAGAGGCAAAGTAGTCACACATGCTGAGTTGATCTGGGAAGGTGCTTTTACTGCTGATGCTAGTGCAAAAATGCCAGGTGTAACATTTTTAATCCAGCCTCAAAGAAATGAAAACTATTTCCAAAGTGTGGTCTGAGTCTATAGCTGCATTTCCAGTTGACTAATGACAGTTGTGCATGACAAGTAGTGAGTAAGCTGCTAGGTGTTGAAAGAGCCTCCTTTGAAGCAAAAGTGGTGAATAAGGAGGTTGCTACACATGTGAATCAGCAAAAATCAAAGTCTTTGTGAATTATAAAAGTGGTGATTTGTGGTAGTCAAAACTAAACTTGACCATGAGGAATAGCAGACCTTATCCAGTGTAACAGGATAACAAAATTGCAAGTGAACCTGGGCATCTGCTGATTCAAACTAATACACAGTGAAAATTAGTTCAAAATACACCTATTCAAGTGTATGGGCATATATGTACCCCAGGAGGTACTGTTCTAATTTCTAACAATACTTGGGAAATAATCTTGAACTGACTATGAAAAAATCAACTTATTGCTATAATGTGCCTGAAAAATGAACACAAGTAAATAGGAATTACTAGAAAATGATGGCAAATGCCACAGGAAGCATTGCTCTGTGAATTTATAAACTATGCAGGTACTTGGACAGCTCTTGTAAAAATGATACACATCACAAGTTGTGATGAGAATAATGAAGATATATAATACCTCCTGCATGGAGAGTCAACAAATTAGTCCTTTCAGTGCAGAATAAAAAGAATGGAGAGAGGATATGACAGAAATTTGTGCACTCTTAAAGGAGATGAACAGGGAAAGATAATTAGCTGTTACTCCCAATGGTGAGGACTCAGGAATGTCCCATGAAATTATCTCAGAGCAAATTTTCGGGAAGTGAAACTTTTTTTCTCTTTCACCACACATAATTAAGCTATCATGTTAATTACTCCAGGATCATGTGGATTTATATATGTATATATATAAATATATGGGATAAATCTTAAATATTTATATAAACAATATAGAGGTGACATCAAAACATAGTTAGGCAAAGCAGAGAGTGAAACAAGTGCTATTAAAAATATTAAAAGTATAGATCCAGACAGAGCGTCTGGAGGTGCCTGGGGACTGTTGAATGCAGAGATGAAGACACAGTCTTTAGAAAGCCACAGGGTATTACTGGGAGATGATGCCAAGATTTCTGCTATCCTGAGATAAGCTAAAACCTGTTTCTGAGTTGAGGAAGTTACAACAGTATTTATTTTCCTATTTTTATAAAGCTTTTATTTCCGCATTACTTTGTGATCCACAAGAAACAATGTTTCGTACATACACGAACACTTCATAGCATTCACCAGCTTCAATGCTACCCCTTGCTCACAGATGAACCTTTACAGATTCCAAAGTTGTTAAAACTTGTCTCTTGCACCTCCTGCCAGTGAGACAGGTGTTAAGAAAAGTGTATGCAACAAGCCTGCAACCCTGGATTTATGCTCTGTCAGAATTCCTTGCTAGGATTTCCCTCTCCTTCCCAAATAAAGCATTACACACATGAGCAAGCAAACAAAAATCAAGGAAACTAAAAATAGCACTCAGCTTTAACACAGAATTTGTTTGGTTGTAAATGAAAAACACTGTGGCAGTACTGAGCAACAGGAGCTGTGAATCTCTTCCAAGCATTTACAATTACTATGTATCAAACATGAGTATCAGTTCATAAAACATAGTTAACTATTCAAGATCTTTCTTTTTAGATTATATAAAGATCTTAGATTTCAGTGAAGCTTTTAATACTCTCACAGCGCCCTTCTGGACAAAATGTCCAGCACACAGCTGGATAAACACGTCATGCAAACATGGTGAGCAACTGGCTCATGGGTTGGGCACAAAGGGTTCCAGTGAATGGGGTGACATCAGACTGGTGACCTGTCACTACTGGAGTTCCACAGGGCTCCATCTCAGGCCCTATGCTCTTAAACATCTCCATAAATTACTTGGATGCAGGACTCAAAGATATACTAAATTCACCAATGACAGTAAATTGGGAGGAGCTATCAACTCCCCTGAGGGCAAGGAGGCCCTGCAGAGAGACCTGGACAAAGGACAGGGCTGGGCAATCACCAACCAGATGGAGTTCAAGAAGGGAAAGTTCTGGATTCTGCACCTGGGATGGGGCAATCCTGGATGTATGGACAGACTGGGAAATGAGATGCTGGAGAGCAGTGCCACAGAAAGGGACCTGGGGGTCCTGGTCAATGACAAGTGGGACATGAGCCAGCAGTGCCCTGGCTGCCAGGAGGGCCAGCCCTGTCCTGGGGGCATCAGGCACAGCATGGCCAGCCAGGCAAGGGAGGGGATTGTCCCCTCTGCTCTGCACTGGGGCGGCCTCACCTCCAGTGCTGGGGGCAGTTCTGGGTGCCACAGTGTAGGAGAGACATTAAACTAGAGAGAGGGCAACAAAGGTGGTGAAGGGCCTTGAGGAGAAGCTGTATGAGGAGCAGCTGGTGTCACTTGGTGTGTTCAGTCTGGAGAACAGGAGACTGAGGAGAGACCTCATTGCAGTCTGCAGCTTCCTTTTGGGGAGAACTAGAGGAGCAGACATTGACCTCTCCCCTTTGATGACCAGTGACATGTCCCAAGGAAACGGCCTTGAGTTGTATCAGGGGGGGTTTAGGCTGGGCATTAGGGAAAGGTTTTTCACCCAGAGGGTGTTTGGGCACTGGCACAGGCTCCCCAGGGCAGTGGTCACAGCACCAGCCTGACAGAGTTCAAGGAGTTTGGACAATGCTCTCAGGCACATGGTGTGACTCTTGGCGATGTCCTGTGCAGGGCCAGTAGCTGGACTCAATTATCCTTGTGGGTCCCTTCCAACTCAGAATATTCTGTGAAGTCCAACTTAACTTTCTAAGCCTCTGAGAGCAAAGTCAAATTAATTAATTGCAGATACACACACAAGTTTGAGTTTCTAGTAATTGTTATCTATACAAATTACTAGATCAAGTTTAAATATTATTTAAGTCCCTACTGATGAAAGCATTTCTACTTCGAGACATGTATCACAAAACCAGGCTCAGTACTAAGTGTGACATACAGAGCTTTCCTTCAGTACACAGTAACAAACAGCATTTTCAGCAGTACTTAATATACTCAGACAAATTTTTATTATTTTTCCTACACATCCTTTTAAACACAGCATGCATTTCTGATAGGAATTTTTGCCAGTGTTTTGAAAAGCCAAGACTCTTCACTAAATTGTAATCAAGCATCATTTAATAGAAGTCATACTTGGCTGAATGCTTTGGGTGAAGTGCAGACTTGTGTGAGGCTGACCTGAGCCTGAGAGCAACACTGGGTATACTTTATATGTTACAATCAGAGCCCAAGGTAAGGGCTTCTAGTGCTGATGCAAGTAATTCATGTCTGGCTGGCTTGGACTTTGTCCATGAAACCTTTCCTTAAAGACAGGGCTTAAAGAGTACTATAATAAGAAGAAACTTTTCTTGGTTGGTTTTTTTTGTTTGTTTGTTTTGGTTTGGTTTGGGGTTTTTTTTGTGAACAACAGAGCTCAATTGCCAGACAAATAACACCTAGTGACAGATCTTCACATGGCAAGTAACTCTGATTTGAGTCACTCTTCATACTTCCTGCTAGATTACTTTCCCTCAGAAAACCAACTTTAACCCCCACTCCCTTTGCACAGTAGCAGTGAAACCAAGGCTGTGCACCCCAGTGAGGAATTCCGTTTCAAAGGAAAACCAAACATCTTCTATCCTACCTCTAGCTGCCTGATGCCCTTGTTATCCGTACATCTGGCTACCTAGAAAAAATGTTAATTATCAATTCATTAGCTAGTTTACCTATTTCTTGTCTTCCAAACTCAGGCCTTCTAAGAAGGTCTCTGAGGTTTCACTCTATAGCCCTGCCTCACCCTAGAGAAAATCTATGGGAGCTGCGTTTTATCTGACCACTGTCCCAACTTTCTCAAGGTGACGATTTCCTCCAGCTGCCACGGCTCAGGGGCAGTTTCGGAGTGTCCCGCGGGACTGATTTCTCTCCAGGACGTGTTTTCTGCCAACACTTGGGAATCAATCCCGGTGCCGGGCCGTATTTGCAGTGTACCGGCTCCGCTCCGCCCGATGCGCGCCCGGCGCCCATGGAGCTCCCGGGGAACCCGAGGGCGCTCCCGCGGGGGGCACCGTCCCCAGTCCCGCCCCGTCCGCAGCAGCTCCCGCCCCGCGGGCACGGCAGAGCCCGGCGGCTGCGGCTCAGCCCCCCGGCCCGGCCCCGCGAGGGTGGGGGCGGGTTAAAAGCGGCTGCAGGTGAGCGGGGAGGGACCTTAAAACTCGGGGCCGGAGAGGCTGGGGCTGTCCGCTCTGCAGGCGCCATCGGATCCGGGAGCGGAGCGGAGCAGTGCGGCGCGCCTGTCGCGTCCCGCGTGTCCTGCCCAGCCGTGCCAGCGGAGGGTCCGGAGCGGCTTCCTTGTGTCCTGCCCAGCTGTGCCAGGTGAGGGTCCGGAGCGGCTCCCGCGTGCCGCACGGCTGGGATCGGGCCCGAGGTTGGGATTGGGATGTGCGCTCCTCCGAGCGGGTGGCGATCCGTGTGATAGAGTGGGGTCGGGTCGTGGCTGTCCCGGCGGGGTTGGGGGANCCCCCGCCCCCGGGCAAGCCGTGCTAGGGCGGGGGCTGTCAGCCCCCAGCCCCGGGACCGGCGGGGCAGCGGGCCGGGGGCGGTGGCTGCGGCTGGCCGGCACGTTCGGACCGCGCAGCCCGTCCCGGGAGGAGGCGTCGGACCTCGGAGCCAAAGCTGGTGTTTGTCAGAGGTGCCCGCTGGCAGCAGCGGGAGGCAATCCTGCCGCTTCCCTCCGCTGAACGCTCGCAGCCGCGCGGGAACTCGGCGGGATAAAGGTCGGCGCGGAGGGAGGGAGAGGCTGTGATCCACCTGCTAACCCCAGAGTGGGGATTTGGAGTGGTTTCCAATAATGGTCTCTTGGTTGGCAAGTTGGGCGTCCGGGTAAATTGGCTCCCTAAGAGCCAGTTGCAGTGTTTCGGTAGTGGCAGATGAGAGGGAGAAAAGTTTTTTTGACCCCCGAAACTTGCAGCCTTGGTTCAGAACTGCAGTGTGAGACGGCACTTGGAACCCAGTTCAGCTCAGCGATACACACTTCCCGGACTTTACTTCAGTTATGATTAGCCTCTCGTGACGATTTCATTAACTTTATTTTAATGACTATGCAATAGACATGAGGAAATTCTTAGTAGAATGATGCAGCTGTCTCATCATAGCTTGCCGGTTAGGGCAGTGTAAAATGGTGCCCGTTTCAGCAGAGACAAAGCATGACAAGTCTCAGGAATTCCAGCCATCTTCTCGAAGTTGTTTTCTTTTTTGCCTTACCCAATTTCACCTTTCCACATCAGAGTAAATCTGACCTCTCCCTCTTGGCCTCCAGGCTTGTCCGTACAAGCTAGGCCCTCGTACCAAGGGTATGTGTTGGGGCACGTTTTGTCCTTTGGTTGGGATGTAACTACACCAGGGTAAAAAGTTCTTCTTTTTTTTCCCCTCTCACTGCTGTGTGAGAATGAGAGATTTTTGTAAACCTTGGCCAGTGTTGTGTTGCAAGGTACCATGCTCTCCCCACAGCACACAGCCAGCACCAAGAGGAGATGGAGGGAGCTCTTCTCCATGGCCTGTGTGGCTCTCCCAGTCTAGCCTTGAGAGATGATGGACCAGCTATGCAGGTTGACAGCTCAGGTTTCAAAGTGTTTTGTCCAATTCAGTGATAGTTTCCAAATGGCTGCAGTCAGTGAAAGCTGAGCCCTGAGACTGAAGTCTGAACTTCAGCGAACACTTACTTTTAAAAGCGCAAAGAGTGGATTTTAGTTTTTAAGAGCAGGAGGAAAGCTGAAATGGAACTTCTCTGATGTTTGACTTTCCGTATGCTGCTGGAGTGTGATAGCATCTAGAAAATCAAACTCTTTAGCTGAGGGCTTTTTCTTCTCCACTCTATGACTCTGCTTGCCTCCTTTTTTGGATGACATAGCAATGAATGTGGAAGGGCAGGCTCTGCTCTATCTGCCTTTGCCTGCTGGTTTGTGCTGTATAAGCAGGTAGCCCTGACAGAGCTAGCTTGAGGCTTCTCACCAGTGTTGGCAAATTCAAACGTTGTACTTTTGAGATTAAGGGCCTTGTCTGAGCTGCAACAGAAGGCCTTGGAGGCCTGCTGGAGGTGTGTGGGTGGAGCAAGGACTTCTGCTGAAAATGGCCAAGTAGTACTTACCTCTGGGAGAAAGAAAGCAGCTCAGCCTTCTAGGGCTATGGTGTAGGCCAAGAAATCCTGTAAAAAATGCTAGACAAGCCTCTACTTCATCTAGATGTGGCTTAACTCATGCAGTGATAGTAATTTCTATTGCTTTGGGTAGTACACTGAAAGGCAAAACACTGACCAGAGTTGACCACAGAAAGGGAAGGAGAGCATAGAGGATGTACAGAGGAGTTCTATTAAGATGTACTTATTTCCTGTCCAAAGCCTTGTTGAGACATACACTGAGGTATGCTTGTCCCATCATAGACTGATGGAAAGAGAGAGTTGTTTCAATCCATAAACAAATGGGTGACATAAATGGAAGTGACTTACCATTGCCTATGGCTCTGGAGAGGCTGTTAGGAAGTCCTCTTTTTCACAGGTTTAGAGTTGATTTTTCACAGTTTGAAAAGTGACCGTTCTGTGTGTTGTCATCCTGCAGGTAAAAGGACACAGAAAAGAAGATGGACTGGGGAAGTCTGCAGGCTGTTTTAGGAGGTGTGAATAAGCACTCCACCAGTATCGGGAAGATATGGCTCACAGTCCTCTTCATCTTCCGTATCATGATCCTGGTTGTGGCTGCAGAGAGAGTCTGGGGAGATGAACAACAAGATTTTGTCTGCAACACGCTTCAGCCTGGCTGCAGAAATGTTTGCTATGATCACTTTTTCCCCGTCTCTCACATCAGACTCTGGGCCCTGCAGCTGATTTTTGTCTCCACACCTGCACTGCTGGTGGCCATGCATGTGGCTTACACCAGGCATGAGAAGAAAAGGCGGTTCAGAAATGGTGAGAAAATTGATATTGAAGAGCTAAAAAATGAGAAGATGCACATTCGGGGCCCCTTGTGGTGGACATACACCGGCAGCATCTTTTTCAGACTGGTCTTTGAAGCTGTCTTCATGTACGTGTTCTATTACATGTACGATGGCTACCAGATGCCCCGCCTGGTCAAGTGTGATGCTTGGCCCTGCCCCAACACTGTGGATTGTTTTGTGTCTCGGCCCACTGAGAAAACCACATTTACTATTTTCATGCTTGCTGTATCTGGGATCTGCATGATGTTGAATCTGGCTGAGTTGTGCTACCTAGTGATAAAAATTTGCATGAAAGAATCCAGGAAAACAACAGTTTTGAAATAAGTCCCCAGTTTCAGGATTTACCGGCTCCCCATTTCCCTTAAACTTTCTTAGGTGTAAGAAAACAATAAACAATATTTTCACACTCAAGGAAAAGGATAAAAAAAAAGAATGTTCTTTTGTGTTTTAAAACTTATAGCCTCCCTGGGAAGCTGATGCTGAGGCAGGTTTTAAAGATCATAAGCTAATTCGGTATTCCTGCATTCACAGCTAGAGAGAGCAGCCTTCTGGCACCAGCTTCTCCAAGTATGCCTGCTGCTGGGATCCTATTGTTGGGACAGTAAACTCTTCAAACAGTGTGAGTGGAAAGGACCAGAGAAGGCTCTAGTGCCCAGAGGAGATCCAGGAATCACAAACACTGTGTTGGCTCAGAGGCAAAACAGTATCAAAGGTTTTTGGTGAAAACTGGGATAAAGGATTTCTTGGGGCACCTCACAGCTTTTGAGAAGGAAGAAGGTGGGGAAGTGATTGTGTTTATAGTAGGTGTCCTCTCTAAGTAATCTGGATAGCAAGAAAATTGTGTAGGAGCACAGATAACTCTGGCAGTGCATGCTATCAGCTTTGCTGGGCACCAGCATGTTTTTTTTTCTCATCTTGCCTGCACTGAGACGCATTTCCTTAAGGGTTTGGGGGTGGCCAGTATCAACTGCCTGTGAATACCATTAGGTCAATGCTGCTTCCCCATAGTCACAGAGACTACAGCAGTGGGAGGAATAAAGTTCATTTTTCATTCTCTTGATAAGATGAAAAAAAGGATTGTCACCTCTGGGAGGGTAGAGGCAGTGCAACTGTCTTCTTCCTTTTCTTGTTCTCCCCCAGTATGGTGTGAAGAATCTTGGTACAGTAGACTTTATCTGATGAAGAGACATTTTACCACCTGACTGTGTCTCACTCAGCTCTGTACTTCTAAACTTTTTTTTTCAATAAAAACCAAGAAAAAAAAGCCTTTTTTCTTTCTGCTGGTTATCCAAAATCACAGCATGATATCCAGTGCTCCTTTGATTGCTCCTTTTTTTCTATCTAGCCTGCACAGCTTTTCTTCATAAAACCTCCCTATCTGAGGTGCCTTTCAAATGAGTTGGGCAAACCACTCCCAGTCTCTCTGTCATTCCACATTGTGAGAGTAAATCACCATTCCTTTTCTTAAGAGTTGGTCTAGCAGGAATTACAGACAGCTTGCAGAGCTAAAATAGCAAAGGGACCCTTTGAAGTACTATATGAGTCAGTTTGGTTTTGTCTCAAAAGGTGTTTTATGCCTGTAATGGGCAGCATATGAGACTTAGGGCAACACAGTTTATCTCCCAAGTGCCTGCCCATTGAACCCACTTGTAAAAAGCTGGCTGTTTCTCCTCCTTAGCTTTAATAACTGGCTTTTCCCCAAAATGAATGAGCGCTCTCAGCTTCTCTATTTGCATTCATCTTTTACTGTACATTTAAATTTGTTGCTGTTGGAGTAAACAAAGCTGCATGAATTAAGACCCATGACCCTTCACTGTGCATTGAAATTGGAGTATAAACAGGCTTCCCTTGCTTGTGAACTACATCCAGTGTTACAGCTTCACTGCAGATGGAAATCTGTCATCTAAGACAGAAGCAAGAAAACCATAAAAACACCATCCTCAGAACTATGAAAAAAAAGGTCATTCATAATGAGCTGGACTGGAAACTTGGACTATGAAAACATCCTTAATTCATCTCCAAAGAACACAGTTTGGCACATATCAGGTTTGTGCTTGATAGAGTTCCTGCATTGTTCAATATACAAGTACAAAGAGAGAAAACTAGTCCCAGAGCTCTAGTATTACATTTCTTTTGTAACAAGTTTTTCATTTTTTTTCTGAAATTCTAATTAAAGCACTTTTGTGGTGTCAGTTTTCTGTATTACTTGTCCATGGTGTGTGTTACCTAATGTGTCTAATGAAAATCTGTTTACCATAATGGAAAGTGTATGCACCAATACTATACTCAATAGCCAAGGGCTAGTGTAAGGATTTTAGCCTTCTGCTCCAGGTTGGTGTTTCCATTGGTTACACTGCCCGTTACCCTGAGGTTTCCTGAGTTCATAGTGGAAGGTCACATATGTGCTCCACTTGAAATCAAATATGCTGCTTAAGACAGCCTTGCAGCTGAAAAAGGCCAGTGATAAACTTAACCAGCTCCATAGGGAAAGAGTTTGTTTTCGCCGCCTATCTTTCAATTTAGCTGGAACTTGGAATGAGACACACCAAAACTGTTAACACTAACACTGTGAAGTTATCTTCAACTAGCAGTTTGGCAACCAGATTATCAGACAGGGAAAAAAGATACAACTGGGGAAAATGTTTGGATGTAGCCAAGAGAGGGCTTTGATCCAGAACTGCAGCATCAGGCAATGATAGCTCTGAGATCTGTGTATATTTAATTTGAGTGAATAGCTGCTTTGTATGTGAAAAAAATCAGATACTTTCTAAGAACATGGGAATTGCACCTATTTCTACATGTGCTACATTGCATAGCTGACTTCTACAGATGGATTTCATACAGATTAAAATATATTGCTATGTTGAAATTGTGTATGTTCTTTCTTGAAATGCTCTAGTGTCTGCATTTCTCTGTCTGCATTTGGTTCCTAGGCTTTCCATAGAATAAAGATTGCAAAGCATGTTGAAAATTTAAGCAGCAAATCTGATCCCTCATTGTTCAGTGTCCAGCATAGCCAGGACATGAAATGTCTAATAATGTGGTATCAGAACTGGGAAGTGTAGGAATGGGACTGGCTGAAATTATTTTTTGACTGAAATTGTCAGGAAAAATCACCATGGACTCAATCAGGTTACACTTCCATCCAAAACCTTGAAACCAAAACTACAAACATGTTTGTCAGAAGAGTAATGAGATGAGGGGAAGCAAACTTCATTGGTAATTCATGGACCCAGAGAGAGAAAAAATCCTAACTACCATGGGAGAAATACTGATTTAAAAGGAAAACAGAAGTATAGATCTTCTGTATTTATGACTTCTGGATATAGAAGTACCTTTATTGAAGGTTTTCTTAGACAAAAATAAAAATATCCTTTGGTTTTTTACAGTTATTATAAGCCAACATGCTTATTTTTTATCTGGTAGGACAAATGGACAAATTATTATATAAATAAGACAAATTATATTATATACAGAGAATTGCACTCCTGTACTATGGAGGTTCAATTCAAAATAGCACCTCTGTTACAAGCTGTTTTATTTTGTAAAAAGTGTGCTGCAGCAGTAAGGAACAGCTAAGAGCACTTTTCTAAAAACTAAACTTGGTGAAAATGAATCTGTTTTTCTACATTTCTCTAATTATAATTTCCTCACCTGAAAATTAGGCTAATGGGATCTACCCTGCAACAAAATCACAAAGAATTGCACTGTATTTTTGTTCACCTGTTCTGATATTCAGGACAGCCACAGCCCCTGACAGTTAATTACAGGGTAATTTGATTTTTCACCATCTTATTATCTACACAGTCATTTGAACTTGTTTACACACAATGGCAAGAGTAATGGTAACTATTTGAAGCTTAATGAGCTAAGACTAATGGTAATGACTTTCAAGATAGTTCAGAAAGTACCTACACTTTTGTCCCCATCTCTCCAACCTAGCTTGTCATTGTCATTTTCTCTTACAGATTATATTTCTCTTCTATAAAGCTGGCTCAGCTTTGACTTGGCTACCTTCTGTACAAAGTTTCCTGGCCACCAAAATAAAGTCTATCATGTAGGCTTGGAAATGCATTGATCTTTAATTTGGAAGGTCCAGATGAGGAAACAAGTCACATCTCAGACTCTCCATCTCTGAAAACATTCCTTGCTCTTGCTATGGTTGGCCCCCCATCCTACTGTAGATTTAAGTGTCAAAATTGGTCACATCATTGCACTTACCTTCTCCCTTTTTCTGACAGTTTAATCATTGCCACTAACTCATTGTTTCACATCTATCAGCTCTATGTATTTGAATAGCCAAATCCATTTTATTTGAATTAGCCATCTACGAAAAACATCCTCTCCAAGAACACCAGCAGGTTGACAGATGCTTGCATAAGTCTTTGTGGTAAAAGAGTGATACAGCGTCAGTATGATGTACAGTTTAGGGAAATATGTTTTCAGTGAACTGAGAGAACTTGTAGAGTTGAATGACTGCAGGTTGTAGATGAATGTTTTGAACAGCAGCATATATTCTGTGTATTCTGTATTCCAAGAACCAGCACTTCGGTCATCGCCTGGCACAGTCCGCAGGAAAAGCAATACTGTAGTGTGTGCTGCAGACACATTGGTCTGAAGCACAAGGCATTTTTCAATGGACAAGCTGTGCTGGGCAGGTTTACTTGCTTATGCAAGATGTATATTTTCTGTTGTATTGGCCATTATGGCAATTTAGACACGTCATCTGGGAAAGACAGTAGCAGGCTTAAAACTGTGTAAGTTGGGATCATGAAATAGGGTTTAAAAGCGTTCTGCAGATAATGTTCTGTGGAGGTTCAATCTTTATGACAACATATAAGAACTTTCTATCTGTTTGGTATCCAACTATCAACATTTCCTTCACCACAAGGCTTCTTTCATTTGATTTGAAAGTGTAATGGCAGTCCTGGTACACAGAGTCAACCTTTACTCTCATTGTTCCTGAGTTTTCCCAATTGAAAGATAAAGGTGACAACTGCGTCATGTTCACAAGGATCAGAACAGTTTAATCAAGCACTGTTTGTTAAGATCATTGCAACAGGTGCCAGAAAAAATCTAATTATTGTGTGGTAAAGATTTCAAACCTATTTTGTGTTGCAGCATTAGTGGAATGTCTGGTTACAGTTTGTCATGTCCCTGCCCTAGGTATTGCATCCTTTCCAAGGACTGAGTGTTTAATGTACAGTTTAAACAGCTTCCACAATCTGTCCAGCACAGATAAAAAAAACCAGTCTATTCCTCTACACACACACGTGCACAAAGACACAGAGCATTAAACTGACTAAATCATTTCCTCACTGTTATCTGATAGAAGACTGAATGAGACATTGCAACATGGATTTGTCAGGCATAATTTCTGTCTATGCCATGATAGAAGCTTTTGTGTATTGCAGTAAATTCGTTATTAATGACTCATTGTCAGACCATCAGGATCCATCAAATGGGATAAACTGTATGCAGCTGGGAGGAGCTGCAGGTACATGAGAAGATAAGCTTAGGATTCAATAAGATCTTCATCACCAGAGAAATGGTTTAACAGTAGCAGTTTTAGAAGGTAGGAAGGTCTCAGTGCTTCTATTGTGACACATGAAGCACTTGCAAAACTGTCGGATGGGAGACCTGTTCTGAAGCAAAGAACAGTTTTGTAAAGAAGAGCTGGAGTTTGTGGAAGATCATCCGTGGAACATTACACAATAACATGATTGACTTGGAAAAAACCATCATACTGGTATGCATTCAAGGTTTGTCAAAAGCAGGATGTTTGAAATTGAGTTTTCAGTCTTGTTAGCACCCAAAAGTCTATTTGCCAGTGCAGGGTTTGCCCAGGACCATCTCTGTCAACACGGCTCCTTTGTGCTTTTAGCAACTGTAATAAGACATTGATGTGCTATATGTTCCACTTAACTAGGTATATGAGGAGGTATTGTAAGTAAATAAAATTCCAATTAATATAAGTGAAATTGGTGATGGATTTATTTTTCTTCTCAGCACAGTTATTAAAAAGCTCCTTATGCCTTGATTGTGTTTCTCACAAAACAGACATTCATCCCAACAGGAGAAAGATAGAAACCAGTTCAGTTTTGATCACTGTTCAGTCTTGCTGCCCATTATACTATATGTGCAAACATTGGTGGAGTTCACTGAAGCCTGGTCTGCAGCTAGGAGATTATTTCCCACCAATGGCATGCCATTTTGTGCCATTGATTTATTTAATTCCAAAGGCAGACCATTGCATCATGCAGCAGTTTGAATTTTGTAGAGGAATTTTCCCTTACATAATGCTGTTTTTTTCTATTTTAAAGCAAGATGGCTATTGCTGTTCCTTTCTGTGGGAGGCAGTAATTATTTGGGGCCTTTACAAATTCATCATGCTGCTAAGGTATATTCCTGGTAAAACATACTATATTTGCTCTTAGCCTGAACACAATGAAAAAGAACATCCTTGTTTAGAAGCCTTGGTTGTGGTTTGGCACAATGAACTGCCCACTGGCAATACTAGTTTAGGGCATTAATACTGATGTCATTCCTTCCTGCTCATTCTTATCCTGTCTGTATCTCCCTCCCACCCCATTCAAGAGGGTGCCTCCAATTCCAGGACTTGCACTGAGCCAGCAGAGTTGTTTGCACAGGTGTGCTCAGCACTGGACTCGCCCACTGTTTTAGCTGATGAAGAAACAAATGTTTTGCTTTGCTGGATTGTTTTTCAGATGGATTAATTCCTTGATCTTCATTACAGGGAGGCCATATGAACTTCCACACTGACAAGGCTGTGGGGCAGTAGGCCACAGTGTTGGGCAAGAAGAGCTGCAGGGAGTGAATGGAAGGGGTGGAGGGAATGGCAGCATGAAGTTTATTTGCTGCTACACATGCTGCAATTTCAAACCACAGCCTCTGGCTGTGTTTTCCTGAGTGACTGCTACTAGAAAGGCAAAAATCTGAACTGCCTTTTCTCCCTTTGCTGCTGTACCCTTCCATGCCCCCAATTCCTCTCTACTGACCCGGCTTCTCAGCTACTGGCCATCTTCTTCCTTGCTCCAACACAATCTTTCCTCAACTTTTGTATGAGTTGATTTAACTCACTAACTCAGCAGTGAACTATTTGAACTCTGCATTTTAAACTTGTTTTCTTCAGCTCAAATTTCTGCCAGATCTCCTGTTGTGACAAGAATCGATGTGTTTCAAACACCAATATTTTTATTTCATATTTCTGTCTGTAGTGTCAGAAAAGAAATAGCATCACACCATGACAGAATGATAGCCAGCTTAATTCCTCTTAGGAGTCTGCATGTCCTGTGTCTCTTTTTGATTCTTCCTTCTAACAGATGCCTGGCTTGTACAGTTATAGTTCTTCCTCTGCTACATCTTACATGGAGCTTTAGATTCCATGAAAATGAATGGAAAGCATCTTGCTGTTCCATATCCCAGAACATTCAGATTTACATAGTTGTTGTTCTTGTTGTAGTATTAGGAGACTTCCCATGTTTCCAAAGTAAAGAACCAGAAAGGACCAGAGGAAGCTGGTTCTCGTGGGTGAAACGCCAGCCTAGAGTCTCAGTGCTATTCTCAGAACCATATAACCTAGGGCAGGATATTTAGTCTTCCTGTGCATCCATTCCTACAAATTAGAACTCACAGTGTCATCCTACAAAACTAGAAATAATAATACTTTCTGACACCAGTTCTTATGCTGCCTTGACTGATGTGCTTAGCAGTAGTGTCATACAGAACAGAACACGAATCACTAACTGGTACAATAATAAAAATTAGTATACGATATGAGATCAAACTACAACTTCAGTCTTTTTATTGCCATGTTATTTATTATTTAATTAATTCTAAAGTCCTTCGATTAATCCATGTAGAAAACAACGAGAGATTTTAATCCTTGCTTCAAACTGTGTCTCCGGAGGCAGCCATACCCTTTCCCAGAATTTAAGTACCTTTAGTGCCATCTTCTGTAGGACAGTGGCATGTCAAGTGCAGTTCTCTACTGACATACCGTACAGTGCCTCAATGAGCTGAACTAAAGGCATTTGTAGCTCTTTTTTTCGGCTGACTCTGTGGATAAAACTGCTGTCAGCACTGCTGAGCCATGTGCCACTTTGGCATGGCTTATGACATGTACCACAGTTTAGAAGTCTTTCCATCAGACCATGCTTGGATGCACAGTTACATAAGAGTGATCCTCTTCTGTACTTCAAAATAGATGTTTAAATTAGAAATAGCAAGAGGTGAAACACTGTTTTAGATCGATACTGATCTGAAAAAATCTATTTTTCTTGTTGAGCAGCAGCTCAGGTTCAGACTAAGATCAATCAAGAAATATCTCCTTAACTTATGAGATCTTTTTACCATTTATTAAAGCTTGGTGTCTATTTTTAATTTTATTTCCGTGTACTTTGTCATGAAAACCTGATTCATCTAATCTTAAAAATACCTGCCTGACTGCTCTGTTTCCCCACTTCCTGAATTCACTTTGTTTCTGTGCCAGCCAAATCATGTACTGCTAAATGTCTGTCCACATGTGGAACAGGGGTTGTCACCTGTGTGGAGGCTTGGATGGAAGATAAAAGACGGTACTAAAGAAGATAATTAATCCCCCTTTGGAGACATTCAAAACCCAGCTGGACACGCTCCTGTGTTACCTGTTGTCGGTGACTCTGCCTTGGCAAGGACGTTGGACTGGATGATCTCCAGAGGTCCCTTCCAGCTTTAACCATTCTGTGATTCTGTGTTAGTTAAAGGAAGGCTGAAAAATTTCAGTGTGCCTTTTCATGTAAAAATTTAAACGTTTTTAATGTAAAAATTTAAGTTGTGTGTTGCTGTCTAGTGTCAATGCCAATGGAGGGAACTCTTTAAACATAATGAGAACTAGCAGTGCTGTGCTTCTTTAAAGATAAGTGAGGAAACGAGCAGGATGGCTCTTCCAAGGAAATCCTTCTGTCAGAAAGTCCACATGAAGAGACACTTTTGAACACTATTAACTAAATCTGAGCCTATTTTTTTTCTGAATAAACTCCTCAGAGAGACAAGTCCTACTTTTCTCTATTTACCCCTTGTTTGGCTACAGATACTCCTGTTCTAGTATATGGCTAACAAGTCATATGTCCTCAACATGCTTTCATGCTTGGGCTTTCACCAGTACATAATTGGTTTTTCACTTTTAAAACTGCTTCCTTCAAGTTTTCCCCATGGATTTTGCATCCTTGCCTGTCCCGTTTTCTACAAATGATCCAGAGGGTTTTGCTGACAGACCAAATCTCTTATTGTATGAACCCAGAAGGGAATTCTTGGAAAGGAAATTGTTAGCTGATGGGTGTAGTCCCATGGCAGGCAGGCACTGCATCAGCTTCTCCTAGTTTGAAATGTAAAGGATTCTATCATAGAAACCTTCTGCGGCACTACTAAAGGGATGCTCTAGAATCTCACTGCCCTCCTGAGCAAGAATATTTTTCTAAAAAAAACAGGTGTCAAGGCCAGTTTATACAGAGAGTGGGAAATACCACTTGAAACTTTCAGAGAGTGAAAAAGCCATCAGAGAAACGCTCAGTCCTTCATGCTATTACAACTTATGAGCTGATAGACTTCACTGCATGAGGGAGGTTTTAATGTTAGGAGTTACTGCAGCTGCTGGGATTCCATCCTGTACCCTAACACAGCCTTTCATGCCCCAGTGCTTCAGGATCAACCCTGTGATACACTTTCAATGTCAGCACTGTGTTTCAAATGTGTCACCCATCTCTGAACAGTCATTTGTCCCTGTGCCACCTCTAGTGCTTGGGGTCAACACAGATCTTCCTTTCTAGTGCTATCAGCTGAAATATTTATAGGGACCAATCAAGCAGGGCAAGAATACAAGAACAGGGGTATGGTCAGATTCAGATTCTCAACAGTTCTCTGCTACACACAGTGTAGCTCCTCAAAGTGTCTCAAAATTTTTGTTGGATTTTTTTTTTTTACTAAATAAAACCTTGGGAATGACTAGTGTGGTTCTGTTCTCAGAGTAGCTATCAAGAGAAACTCATGTTAGTGCTGAAGAGTTGTTGAGTCATCATATCACCTTAAATCATTCTTTCATAGAACCATACGATGGTTTGGGTTGGAAGGAACCTTAAAGATCATCTAGTTCCAACTCCCCCGGCCAAATGCAGGGACACCTTCTACTAGACAATATTGCTCATGGCCCCATCCAGCCTGGCCTTGAACCCTTCTGGGGATGGGGCATCTGCAACTTATCTGGGCAACCTGTTCCCATGACTCACCTCCCTCACACTGAAGACTTTCTTCCTAAAATCTTATCTAAATCTACCCCTTTTCAGTTTCCCACTTGTCCAGTCACTACATGCCCTTGTATCAAGTTCCTCTCTGGCTTTCTTGTAGGCCCCTTTAGGAACTGGAAGGCTGCTGTATGGTCTCCTTAGACCCTTTTCTCCAGCCTGAACAGCTCCAACTCTCTCAGCCTGTCTTCATAGCAGAGGTGCTCCAGCCCCCTGATCATCTTCATGGCCCTCCTCTGGACTCACTCCGACAGATCCACATCCTTCTCATGGTGGGGGCCCCTTGAGTTGGATGCAGCACTCCGGGTGGGGTCTCATGAGAGCAGAACAGCAGGAGAGAATCATCTCCCTTGACCTGCTTCGAGCAGGACCACCTCCCACTCTGCTTTGGATGCTGCCCAGGCTGTGTAGCTGTTTTCCCTTCCCTGGGGCAACACTACAGAACACACAAAAGCCTAACCAAAATATAGGTAATAGTAGTATTCTTGAATACTTAGGCTGAAAATGTCAAGAGCTACTTTTAAATGATAACTTTCATAACAGTGACAACTGATCCTGTTTTGGGGTTTTTTTTTTCTTTTTCCAAAAGTTCTGTGCACAACAGCTTGATAGCTGATCCTGACTGAGGAGGGGTCTGAGGGAAAGAAAAAAGGGGCTGGCAGCCCTTTGGGGCTCTTCATGCAGGACACACAGGCACCACCTGCNGGCGGGGAGCGCGGGCAGCAGCAGGCAGGGCGCTGGGCTCGGGCTCCCGGCGCCGCCCGCCCCGCCCCGCCGCTTCTGCCGCAGCCCAGCCGAGTTTGGGGGCTTCTCTTCCCCCCGCTTAAACGACCCATGCGCCATCTCCGGCCGGGCTCTTCCGAACGAGTCGCGCCTTCGCTGCTTTAAAAAGCCTTCCTCCCGCCAAGCGTAAGTAGAGCGCCCCTGGGCTGCGCCGCTCGGCTCCGGGCAGGGACGCGGCCNTTCTTCCTAAAATCTTATCTAAATCTACCCCTTTTCAGTTTCCCACTTGTCCAGTCACTACATGCCCTTGTATCAAGTTCCTCTCTGGCTTTCTTGTAGGCCCCTTTAGGAACTGGAAGGCTGCTGTATGGTCTCCTTAGACCCTTTTCTCCAGCCTGAACAGCTCCAACTCTCTCAGCCTGTCTTCATAGCAGAGGTGCTCCAGCCCCCTGATCATCTTCATGGCCCTCCTCTGGACTCACTCCGACAGATCCACATCCTTCTCATGGTGGGGGCCCCTTGAGTTGGATGCAGCACTCCGGGTGGGGTCTCATGAGAGCAGAACAGCAGGAGAGAATCATCTCCCTTGACCTGCTTCGAGCAGGACCACCTCCCACTCTGCTTTGGATGCTGCCCAGGCTGTGTAGCTGTTTTCCCTTCCCTGGGGCAACACTACAGAACACACAAAAGCCTAACCAAAATATAGGTAATAGTAGTATTCTTGAATACTTAGGCTGAAAATGTCAAGAGCTACTTTTAAATGATAACTTTCATAACAGTGACAACTGATCCTGTTTTGGGGTTTTTTTTTTCTTTTTCCAAAAGTTCTGTGCACAACAGCTTGATAGCTGATCCTGACTGAGGAGGGGTCTGAGGGAAAGAAAAAAGGGGCTGGCAGCCCTTTGGGGCTCTTCATGCAGGACACACAGGCACCACCTGCAGAGTGTATTTGCTCTCAGACAGAAAGCCCTGTTTTTGGTGAAGAAGTCGTTCGGTTGTTTCGGTGGGTTTTTTTCCCTTTTGCTCGGGTGCCTCTGGCACCTGTCGGAGGGCCGGAGGGCCGTGCATTCGGCGGCCGGGGCGAGGCGCCCTCTGAGCGCGGTGCCGGGGCGCAGCGCATCCCGCGGGCAGCGGCTCCCGCGGCGCTGCCTCCGCCGGAGCCCGGCGGGGCGGGGAGTGGTTTCTCACGCTTCTATCCTCTATAGCGGGAAAGAAACTCTTTTATTTCCCAGGAAATCCCGCGGAGGTGGGATGGCTCATCTGCACAGTGACAAACATTTTAAAATCCAGGGAGACAATCCGCTTGGAGCCTCCCGGGTGAGGAGAGGGGCTGCCGGCCCG
>VXAX01002066.1:661713-848829 GCA_013399835.1 Leptocoma aspasia
GCGCTCGCAGATGGGACGGTAACTGAGTCTGGTGTGGCAGGGAGAGGTGTCCAAACCTCACCAAGTACCTCAGAAGATGCAGTGGAGGACAAAGCAACAAGTATTAATATTCAGGATGGTTGTATAGGGACGTGTAATATCTTTCTTAAAAGTTGCCACTAACATGTGAACATCGATGTGCATTTGAAGCCAGTTTTGCACTTGGAGTAAAGTTAAGTCTTATCTATAAAGCAGAGCCAAAATTCTTTCAGCGTTGTAAGTGGTGCTGCACAGAATGATGGAGTTCACGAGCATAACCCGAGATGGGTCCGGGGTTCCTTGAGGTGAGCTCTGAGTTATCTGGCCCATACCGGGAGTACGGCCAGGGATAGCAGGGAAAACGGCCAGGTGGCCTCCCTGCATTGACCAGACTGTTACCTCACTCTGTTCACATCTTTGGTCTGAGAGTTATCAAAACATGCCAGCTACTCACTTGTTCGCTTTGGACTCACAAGTGATTCAAAGTATTGAGATGAATAAATATTCTTAGGAAGGTATGAAGCTTGATGAAGTAAAAATTTGCCAGTGTTACAAGCAAAAAAGTTGTTTCATTTGTGTCTTCTTCTTTTTCCTGCGGGCAAAAAATATTTGGGTTCACTGCTGACTCACTGAAGAAATCATACAAGCCTAGCATGTTATTAGAAATCCTTAGTGTGTTAGATCTTTAAAAAAGAATGAGTTGAACTGAGTAGTCAGAGATACTAGAGATATTTACCTCTTCTATTTAAAGGGAAATGAGAGAATCCTATGGGAACATTTTAGAATTAAACTAGAAAATATTTAAATTGCTTCTATATTACAAAAGTATACTTTAAGGAGTTTGAACAGGGTCTGCCTTGCAGTTACTTTAACTTGCCTGAAGTCCTCCCAGATACTCAAACGTTGGAGTCCCTGCTTCTCTGTAGTGAAAAAGGGCCTTGTGTTTGAACGCCAGAAAGGCTCATCTTTCCTTTGTATATCTGGGGTGGGGGGCGGGACACTCCTCACGGTGCAGTTTTTAGCTCTGTGTGGCTGATGGTATGTGGGCACCTGACAGCTCTGTCTCATTCATGCTTCACTCACTCGGGATGTAGGACTGTTGCCCTCATGCTCCACGGCTGTTCCGCAGTCCCCCGGTAGCTCCACACCCTTCACACCTTTCAGCCTTACTGGTAAGTCACTGCCTTTTCCTTCTGTGTAGAGCTCTAAGATGGCATTTGAGTATTCTGGGGGAGAAAAGGGGTTGCTTTTTGTTCCTGTTTTTCTCCTGTGGCTAATGAACCAGGGCAGGGGTTCCAGCAGGGAAGAGAGGAGTTTAACAGGTGGGGTGTAGCTCTCCTCCTGGGCTCAGCCCTGCACTCCTCGTGCTTTTCCTTTGCTCAGGCCAAACTTTCACTCAGAGGTCAAGTGGAGTCAAGAAGAAGTCAAAAGAAGCTTTGCCTGGGATTTAAGGAGGAGGCTCCATAGCAATAAAGTAAGTTCAAGGTAATAACAAGATCAGTTAAGGAATTAATTTTTAACAAGTTTTTAAAATACAATGAGAGTGGTGATAGATGTGTCTGGAAGTATGACACTGGGAGCATGAAGATAGGTATTTTTCAAATCCGCATTTAAACAAGTTTATAAAATGAACTGTGAAACCTCTATTGTCATTTATGAAACACTCACCATTGTTTCATATATATGTACGTGGCCAAATACCATTAAGTTTCACTGGAAATTATAGTAGCTCATTCTGTGCCTACATATATACCAATTTGTCTGGAATTACATGGTCATGCTGCAGACTTTCTGCAGGATGACTGCTTTTGTCTGATTTAAGTTAGCAGAGTAAAGAACCTGGTAGTGGTGGAGATTCCTGATTGTTTGGTGTAAAAACAAATTAAATATTGCAAGTTGTTTTAGCAGCTTTTTTTGTCATACTGCTTTATAAAATAGAGATAATTTTGAAGAAAATCCCAAGTTTTTAGACTGTCATGAGAAATTAAAGGAAATGTGGGCTGAATTTAAGAAATTGTATTCAGACAAGGATATCTGTTAAGTTTCTAAATATTTGTTATGGGACATTTTTTGGATGTACCAGTGTAATGAAATCATAAATTCATCAAGTGTCATAATCTGGTAGTGTATATAGTACAGCTGCGTACTTACTTGTGTGCATATGCGTATACAAATACATGAACATGTACGTGTTTGACTACATTTATAAATAATGTCAAATTTTGCACACCTAGTGCACATAGTGCACATAGTGATGAACTTCTTCAGTGGTTTGTCATCAGAAATAAAAATCACTGGAAAGTTTGTCGATGTCACATTATAATTATTCTTCCCCTGCAGAGGGATAGATATGACATTGCAGCTTCTAAAATTTGTTCTCACTTTCTTCTTCTCTTTGTTACATGCAAAGTGTGTTTGTGCATGCACTAAACTAGTAATTAATAACGCAACATTGATTCTTAAATGCCATGCCAGTTTTTATGAATGTCCATTTTTCAGTGTGGTCTCAAAGGAATGATTTTCTAATACAAGAAATACAACACAATAAAATACACAAAATAATACAAGACTCCCAGTTCTTATTAAATGATATGAAGGTTCATGAAGTCCTTACTTTTCATACTGTTGACTTAGATTGTTTTCTGAGACAGATTCTCTGTCATTCCCTTGTGGGTATTCATGGACATAATGAAATACAGATAAAGATGTTTCATTTCCTAATCTGCATTTTTTTCCGAGCACAAAAGAAAAAATGTCTCCTTTCACAATCCATATTGAAGATTAGGTCCTAACAGTTGCCTGTCTCTGTAGCACGGAAAGTAATGCTATACAGTTGGATTTTATGTAATACTACAAAAGCAAGCTTGGGATTATTCTCAGCTAAAATATTGAGTTGTGGCCATTTAGACATGGGTATTGTTGAACTCAACAGGGAAAAATCAGATATTCTCTGAGCTTTGTGAACTTTCTGTTTTTGTTTAATGTAATTTGATAATGATTTGTATCAAGGCACCCCTTTGCAGTTGTTGGTGTGATTTTTGAATGAGTTACGTCAATAATTGCTCACTGAAGAATGTATTGACATTGAAGAAAGACACGGGACCTGGATTTCTGGGAACTCTCCAGCCAGTGGAGATATGTAACTTTGCATTGCCCTTGGCAATTACGTCCTTCTAGTATTTAAGTACTATGGACAAGACACATTTGTGGTGAAGGCAACAGTTGCTGCAATTCATACTAAGATATACACTGAGATTTTTCACCTTCTGTGCAGTTGAGATGCTGTGAAGTATCTGCTTATGGCTTAAACACTTTCTCTTGGTGTGTGGGATGAATTTGCACACTCTAATACACAGAAATAAATATTTTAACTAATGTAAGCACTAAAATAGCTTTTTTATGTGTATCCTATGAGAAGTGCATTGTGTCATGTCTTTGGTGTCCTGAATTAACTCAGCCTGGGCATTGCTGACCTGTAGTAAAAAGAAAAAAAAATCTTGAGTAGTATTAGTGATTGGAGAATGATTAAGTTAGATGGATTTATTATTTGTTATCTTTAAGTTCTAAAAATTGTTAATGTTCTTCTGCTAATCACTAGATAAATCCTCAGAAAAGCACAAAATGTCCTGTTTTCATTGTAGACATCATTGCCTGCTCATTACCTGAGCTGACTAATTTGTTTTATCTGGATGGAAAATAAAAAGTGATGCAGAGAGCATTGAACTGAGGGGCACAGAATAATGCAAAGAATAGCAGAGAAAGGAAATACTGAACTTGGGTTTATGCTAAACTTCTTTAATCCATCAAATATCACATTATTTACTTTGCTTTTCCTACATTTTCCCACTCATAATGACAACATGCCTGAACAATAGTTTAGTTCTGTTCAAAGCTGGAACTAAACTGGGTATATCTGCAAATGATTTTGAGTAAAAAAAAAAGTATAAAATTAATTCATCATTGCCTTAAAAATTCTTATTTGTCAAGTTTAAATTACTTAACCATCCAAAATATTTTAAACCATATAAAATTAATATGGATGATTACATTTTAAAGTAATATAAAGGTATTAAATAAAGCCCATAAAAATACTATAACAACATTTATTCAGCTTTGAGCTGCTGTTTTAAGACGAGAAAAAATATATTCATCAAAAAGAATCTGAATCTATTTTAAAAAACGTTTCACATACGTACACATAGTCAGTATTCCATTGTTAGTATCATCATTTGTAGGTTATCATGTTATGTTGGAAAAAGAATTCACTTATATTAAATTGAATGCATTTTTGAAGAATAGCAAAGATGTATTTTTATGGGGAGTTTTTGTTAAATTAACTTTGTGTGATGAAAAATGAATTAGTATACCAGGATTTATAGAACTGCAAAATAATAATGGATGTGTTGTTGCTTTTTGTGTGAAAGCATACTGCTCTGCAGTTACAGGTATTTCATTGCCTCACAGGAAAATCAAGGTATAAAAAGTACCTTAAATAAGTTTAATTTCTTTTGTTGCCTTAACTAAAAGCCTGAAAGAAGTTCAGGGTAGACTTTTGAAATACTTCTTTCGGACAAACAGTGACATAATTGCTGGAAATTGCACTCATATAATGATGAGAATAGTACACTTCTTCAGTGGTAAATTCCTAGCTGTAGTGATGAACACCTTTTTTTTTTT
Source organism: Leptocoma aspasia (assembly GCA_013399835.1). Lineage (NCBI taxonomy): Eukaryota > Metazoa > Chordata > Aves > Passeriformes > Nectariniidae > Leptocoma > Leptocoma aspasia. The sequence goes on from VXAX01002066.1 coordinate 666,409, forward strand.
CAGGACTGTAAGACACCCAGGTGTTTGGATAAGAAGTCTAAGCATAGTAAGATATAATTAAGTTATATATATATAAAGTATTCTCAGATTTTTAAACAAGAAGATAATTACTTTTCTGATAGTGGGGTTTTTTTTGTATGCAAATTGTTAAATCTGAATTACAATTATGATACAAGTATTTCTGAAGGTATTGAAGTTAGCTGCAAGCAAAATTTTTTGTTTTGTTTTTAGTTGAAGGTTGACTTATAAAATATAGAAGTGAGTTTATTAGGGGAATCAATTGTACTTACATATATTCCAGTATTCTTACATATAATCCAGTTAGGAACAGGCCAAGGATANTGTTGCAGTAGGTGTGGTTCAGTAACACCAACTGCCAGGACAGTAGGGGAAATAGCACAGAAACCTTTTCACCATTCCTCTCAGAATTTCTCATTTTTCTCAATATTTCAAGTTATTAAAATGTCTGAGTTTTTTTAGATTCTAACACAATTCTAACACAATTAGGCTTTGAGAACATGCTCGTTGAGATGTACAAATTCCAAAATTCAACTGTAAATTCCATAGGTTTTGAGTAATTATTTTTCTGTGCTTGTACAGTTTGAAAATAGCAGAGACCTATTACTAACTTTCTGATTGCTGGAGTAAATAAGTTTTGATAACAATAAAATTATTAGACTTAGGCAAACTTTGCATCACACTCTGGATACCAGTGCAACTGCATTAATAGTAGGATTATTCTGTTTAATTGATCTGATTTCCAAATAAATTGACCTGTTCTTTTCTAAATGAAAGCAGGAGCACGTAGAGCCATCTCAGACAGAGGAAACAGAAATAATGTTATTTTAAATATTTAAATCTTGCAGAAATTTTAACTTACAAATCCTTCTTGCCAGTTGTGTATAGGCCTGTATGGGCTCCGTGAGAGCATTAAGCATATCCCTTCTGTGCTCACCAAAGCCCGGGATTGCGTGGTCCCAGGGTTATCTAGTTCGTAATGTATGTGTGCAGTATTGTGCAAAAGCAAGATAAGAAATATCATTTGTCGAGGATCATCTGTTCTGCCCCAGCGTTGTGTAATTACAAGATGTTTTACCATTGCTCTAATTGCTCTGATGTTCTTGTTGTAGGTTAGAAATCTGAAACAATGGGTGACTGGAGCTTTCTGGGGAGACTGTTAGAGAATGCGCAGGAGCACTCCACGGTTATTGGCAAGGTTTGGCTGACAGTACTGTTTATCTTCAGGATCCTGGTGCTGGGGGCTGCTGCTGAGGAGGTCTGGGGAGACGAGCAGTCGGACTTTACATGCAACACTCAGCAACCTGGTTGTGAAAACGTTTGCTATGACAAGGCCTTCCCCATTTCTCACATCCGCTTCTGGGTGCTGCAGATCATTTTTGTCTCCACTCCAACCCTCATCTATCTGGGCCATGTCCTGCACATTGTACGCATGGAGGAGAAGAGGAAAGAGAAAGAGGAGCTGAAAAAGAAGGGAAGCAGCAAAGATGGCAGCTACCCAGTAGCAGCAGCATCTGGCAGTGGTGGTGGAGGAGGCAGCAATAACGTCAAAGATCAACCTATTGTCAAAAGGGGGAAAGAGAAGCTCCCAATCCGTGATGAACATGGTAGAATCCGTATGGGAGGTGCCTTGCTCCGTACCTATGTCTTCAATATCATATTCAAGACACTGTTCGAGGTGGGCTTCATCGTGGGCCAGTACTTCCTATATGGCTTCGAGCTGAAGCCAGTCTACCAGTGCAGCCGCTCACCTTGTCCACACACTGTGGACTGCTTCATCTCGAGGCCCACTGAGAAGACCATCTTCATCATCTTCATGTTGGTGGTGGCCTCAGTCTCCCTGCTGCTGAACATGCTTGAGATATATCACTTGGGGTGGAAGAAGCTTAAGCAGGGCATGACAAGCCAGTACATCCTAGAGATGCCTGTCGCAACAATGACACCGGTTATGGTAACGGGGGAGTCCAAACCCGTTTCCCTGCCGCCACCAGCACCACCTGTGGTGGTCACGACTGCCACGCCGGCCCCTGTTCTGCCTGACACCCGTGCTGTCACACCGCTGCTGGCCCCAGTGACCATGGCATCATACTACGCTACAGCTGCTCCGCGACCGCGGCCCCCCTCCAACACGACGTCCATGGCAAGCTACCCTGCTGCTCCACAAGTTCCTGAGGAGAGGCACCGTGCTGTGACTCCCACGCCCATCTCCACTCCCGTCACCATCCCGACCCCCATCCCCACGCCCACGCCGGCCGTCATCAACTACTTCAACAGCAGCAGCCGTGCCCTGACATCCGAGCAGAACTGGGTCAACATGGCAGCTGAGCACCAGGGGAAGGTTTCCTCCAGCTCAGCAGGCTCCTCTACCCCCAGCAGCGTCAGGCATCCCCTTCCTGAGCAGGAAGAGCCACTGGAGCAGCTGCTCCCACCCCCAGCCGTGCTGCCCATTGCCGCGGCCAACAGCGGCAGCAGCACCAGCCTGAGCGGGGCGAGCGGCAGCAAGTGGGATGTGGAGGGCGAGGTGGAGCTGTCGGGGGCACGGCCCGTCTCGGCCACCTGCACCACGGTGGAGATGCACGAGCCACCGCTGCTTGTAGACACGCGGCGCTTGAGCAGGGCCAGTAAGTCGAGCAGCTGCAGGGCCCGGTCAGACGACCTGGCCGTGTAAGGCGGTCGCCCCTGCTCGGGGGAGCAGGCGGTGGAAGGCGGAGTGGGCAGGGGAGCTGCCTGGGGAGGCCAGGCCTGGCGTGGCTGAGAAGGCCTGGGCTTCAAACTTAGACGCTTGCTGTTTTTGCACTCTGTGAGTTGTAGTGGGGAAAATTATCGACATTTTCTAATAGGTCAGGGGTGACCGAAGCGCAGCCCGTGGGCCAGGGGACCGGTCCCACTTTCCTTCATGTTCACAGCAGATCCCTCAAGGGCAGCCGTAGGGGAGGCCTGCACAGGTAACAGGTGGCCATGGTAGCTGGTCGTGTGCCCTGAGGCTGACTTTGAGCCGAGAAAAATGTTAGTATCCCTAGTGCTCATGCACCTGGCTGTCATCTCCCCCTTGCCCCTGCCTTCACTTCAGCTCTTTCCCAGAAGCTCTACACGAGCAGATGCAATGACTTAATTTCTTCCTCTTAAATCTTACGCAGCCCTCTGGCAAACATCAGCGTGGTATATTGCCTGTTGGCACCCGTTGTGTCTACGGACCAACTTGCCATATTAAAGGTAGCTCAGTTTCTTCCATACGACGTGACTTAATGAAGCATTTGTGTTCATGGCAAGTCACCAATGCGGTCCTCGGCCAGGCAAAGTTTAGGGAACCCCTGGAATAGATTTTTGAGGTTCTTCTTTCCATGATTTTTTTTTTTTTTACTCTTGACCTGTTAGGAAGTGTTCAGTTTGACCTTCTATCCAGTGTTTGCCAACTATGATCACACCACGTTTATAAGCCTGCAAATATGTTTGAGCATGTTTGACTATAATTTTAGCTGACTTCTAAAATTGCTTACAGGAGGACAGGAATTCAAACCACACCTTGGAGATTATTACACAGAACAATTTCTCTTCAGAAAGCAAGGATTATGATTTCAATACACTGTGGCTCCATACATTGCCCGTGGACAAACAATTAGGATAAAGTACAGCTCTGCATTTTAGACTATCAGATATCAGTTTAAGTTTGTTGGAAAAATGCTTTCTAGAAGTAAACTTGAGTGCTTATTTTTAAGTATTTGAACATTTTGAGAATAATCTGTAGGTTTAAAGTTACTTGACTGTGTACTTAATAATTTTAGTCTGATCTTTGATCTTACAAGAAAATGTAAGAGGAAAGAAACTTACTAATGGTGAAAGTCCCAAAGCAACATTATTTCCTGTTGTGTACCCTTTAACATCAACCTGTAGTGTCTTTAGGTCAGTGAAAACAGACTTAGATAATATTGTATTGCAGAAAAGGTGGCTAAAATATCTGGGCAATGTGGTGGCTGAAGGGTCTATCCTGATCCAATTGAAGTCGCTTTCAGAATTTCCATTAAATTTAACAAGGAGCAAGATTTGGGAATGGATCTTGCAGGCCTTATTCAAGCAAGACTAACATTCACATGAAGTTTTGGGAGCCAGAAGAAATTTAGATTTTGGGCCTTAGAAAAGACATTGAAATCCTGCTTTTGGAAAATGCGTGTGTCCCTCAAAAATGGGTGAAGGAAGGTACTGGGGTTCTTTTTCTAAGGTGCGTCTTTCCTTTCAACAGGCTTTGTCCTTTATTCCCTCCTAAACAAGATGATAGAATTCTGCATGCCTGAATAGGCTCAGGAGAGTTTCGGTACAAAAGGAATACAGAATTAGGCCCAGTTTCTGTTCTAAGCAAAATCCAAAAGAACTAAAGCTTAGAGTCAGTCCTGTTGCTGCTATAAATTAAAAGTACTGTGACTGGAAAAGAGCAATCAAACATACTGGGATAACCCTTTGCGTCTTCAAAGTGTTTGGCCTGGCAGTGCAGTCCTTACTCAGGCAAAGCAGGGTCAACCTGTAGCAAGTAGTTAACATTACCAGTTATTTCTGCTGTTAAATGTTTTCCTGAGTGTGCTTATTTTATTCAACAGTCAAATATATATTCCCACCACTCAAGATTAAACATTTTTACTGCTTTCTGAGTAGTCACAAAGAGCTTCTCATGATCAGAAGCACTGTTCTGCAACCTTTGGGCATGTTGTCTCATGACTTCCTTGTCCTGCTTGTGTTGAACCAGGTGAGGAGAAGTCCTGCTGCCATGGATCTTAAGGGCAGCCACTGCATTAAAAATCGATGTGTAGTAATACAATAAAGATACTTACTTTTAGGTATTCAGCTTCAGGCATGCTCTCATGGATTTTCTGTGTTATAAGCCATAAAAATCCTTTCTGCAAGAAAACTAAAGGCCAAGTTCTGCTTTCTATCTTCTTTCTTTCTGCCAAGTTCAGCAACTATGCTGAACACAGACTAAAGTTGATGAAGTTGCCTAGATGTAAACAAAGGCAGAGATTAAGATTCAAAATTCTTAGATTTACTAGCATCTATAGTAGCAGTTTTGTAAGTTTTGATAAATACCAGTTAACTACATTGCTGAAATAATGCAATATATGCATCTCTGTATTTTAGTACATTGGAGTTTATGGGCTACATTTTCCTTTGTTCTATGCTTCTGAAGAATGAAGTCAAAGTCTTTCTGGAGTGTATTTATGTAAACCAGACCACCTGGAAGGTGTGCTTTTTTATATCACTTCCTGAGAGCAAAACTGGTGTTGTTTAATGGGGCTCTGCATCTTGCAGCCCTTACTTTACCTTACTTACCCTCACAGAGTGTGTCCTGCAGGATTGCACCCATATTGTATATAAAAAATAGTAAGAGAGATAGATTTAACTTAGGATCAACTGAGACCTAGGCTGACCTTTTCAAGTTAATGTGTGTAGTTAGACCTGCAGAAAGTTCAGATGCTTTTGTGGAATATATGGTATTTTCAGCCAGAGTAACTACTGGAAAGCTCTAAAAGATGATTTTTCCTGTTAGGTGAAGCTCGGGGGGAGAAATGTAACTCTATTGCAACCCCTAAGAGAAGTCTGAGAGAGCAGCCTCTGCACCCAGGCAGTCCTGGTCTGAGAAAGCAAAGCTACAACTCACAGGTTGCGCTTTTAAGATCAGCTTAAGTTCCATCACGTAACAATGCAGCATCAAGCCTCTTCATTGCCTACAGTTTCAGTTGGAGTCCAGTAGCTGTTTCTTCATTTAAACCCAGGTAACTGTTTTGGCAGAACTCCTCCTTAGTGCTTACAACTGCTTGTAATTGCCGCATCAGATTTGTTTGGATTCAGATTTGTTGAAAGAAAAATCTTATTGGTGTGGCCGATTTTGAGGACTTTAATCTTTGCTCATGAACAATCAGTGAATTCAACATCCTGTGAGTCAAGTGCTGAATTCTATGCAGAATTCTGCAGTTCTAGAAAAATATGTACAAACACCCAATGACTTGCAGAATAGAGTCTATTGGCAAAAATTATCTGGTAATTTCGGAATCGTTGACTCTTTCACATCAATTAGTTGCAAAGTTTCATGGGAACTGGTAGCATGTGACACTCTGATTTAGCCTGGTCATATGGCTGTTTGAGCCACAATTCTGAAAGACCTCAAGTGCACAGCTAAGATGAAACCTGTAGGTAAGTTATCACAAAAGCAGAAGTCAGAACAGAATCATGCCTGATATTAAGCAGACTGAAAAATGCCCCACTAATTTTTGCTCTTTGAGTAGAATAATTCTGGGAAAACTTGTTCTCTCTCTTACTTGAAGTTAAAAAATATGCTGAGGTGAACTATGGAAAACAAAACTGAAAAAAGATACTCTTTGAACAAGTTACCAGATGTATGATGTACTACTCTTATTGCAGTATATTTGTTGTTCAACAAAGCACTTAGAGCTAATTAAATGTCTGACATTTTGCAGCTCTTAAGATTATTTTATGGTATGAATACATAGGTGTAGGATCAGTAAAATAATAAAAGCAAGCTTTAAAAATCAGATCATTCTTTAGGTCCTTTTTTGGTTAGTCATGGGACCATCTCCTCAGCTGCTACAAACTGTTGCATTCCACTGAGTTCGTGTGGGTGACAGCAGTCTGCAGGAGCAGAGTGTTGAGCCCCCAGGTCTTTTTGTTTTATACAGACACTAACATCATGGATTTAAACAGGCTGGGTTTTTTTTTAATTCCAGATGTTCTACTTTGATTTTTCTTGTGAAAAGTGTGCTCTTGTAATTTTGATTTTCTGAAGTTTACATTCAGTTTTTGATTTCAGCTTGCACATTTGGATGAAATAAACTGCTTTCTAAGTTTACATTTGTGTAAGAAGTAAAAGAATTACTCTGCCAATGTGTTAAATGTGAGAGAAATGTCTTACTATAACACAGGAACTCTTCAGACATAAGGCAGTACCGTTAAATTTAACCTGATCAGTGATGCATCGTATCAGCTTTCTCTGTATAATTAAAATACGGGCATTGGATATATAGGGGGCACACCATGGAAAAGTATTTTTCATCATGCATTCAGTTATTGCCAAATAAACTAAGGTTCACTATTGTTCACTATATGCCTTCCCGTGTGTTTAGAGCTTCGATGACAAAAATTAGCTGTGACATATGTCCTTTACGAGTTAAATTTACAGCCTGGTTTAAAATTCCAGACAAAGTACTTGTGAATAAACACTGCACTGTTACACTGTAGAAGATTTTACAAAAAATAAATGTTTTGCTTTCTAGGCAAAAATAGGGTTCTGAGCCTGCAAATACGGTTTCATGCAAGTTATTTTAACTTTTGCAAATAAGACCATTAAAAGCAATGGGACTATTTGCATAAACTAAAAACACAGATGTATCAAAGAAATTGTAGATTTGCATTTTAAGTTTGCTGTAAGATGCCAATCTAATTCTAGAGTTTTCAGTTCTTGAAGAGTTATGCAAGATGTCTGAGCATATTTTAAGGTGGAGAGTACATTGCTATTTGCATTGCCACTGTTTCTCACAGTTAAAGGGTTCTAAAGCATAAAAGCTTACTCAGAACTTTCTTGTTGCTTTCCGGATGTTTGTCTTTTACATGATAGAATCTGACAAAAAACATAGCAAGTTTTCTGGGCAGTCAGGAACTTGTAGTAACAATAAAACCAGCAAACAGTTAAAAGTACTGTCTTCAGAGAAGTGCCTTGTATATTAAATTCTGTAAGAAGCAAGTTTATGTAAATGTTAATTTACCTCATATGTTTACAAAATTGTGACTAAATAAACTTTTTGTACCACAGCATTGTCTCTTCTAGATTAAATTTTCATGGTTCTGTAGATGGTCTTTTAAAATACTAATGTGATGGAAGAGTTAGCTCCCTCCTTTTATTCACTTACACTGCTGCTTCCCTTCATCATGTGAAGTGCTCACTGAATTGCATCTCTTGGAAAACTGGATGCTGAAACCTGTCTCAGTGCAGAACTTGCAGTGGCTTCAAAGGAAGTTCACAGTCCAGAAGACACATGGGAACAAGACCCACTTGAGCATGTGCAAAGGTGAAACGTTGACTACCTTGACATCAGTGGGAGGTCTGCTTCTGCCTTCCCCCAAATCCATGTTTCACTCTTGGCTCCTGCCTTGACACAGGAGTCGCTGTTCATCTCGTGCAGCGTGGCATTGGCAGTGACTCCCACCTTTCCCCCCAGTGCTGACTCCCTAACTGATTTAACCATCTAGCTGCTGTCCTATGAGACTGTTACCTATAAATGCATGAAGGATTTTAGTGCAGGGGAAGTGTGTCCTTACTGAGGATAATGTGGGGTGTCCACTGCATTTGAAATTTGCTGATTTGCCCCTCATAGGAATGTTCACAGTTTAGCACGCGGAAGTGTAACTCAATTCCGCACTGAAAATGTACAATGTACTAAAGGCAAGTCAGTCTAAACGTTGTATAGCCCCTTGAGAAGGCCAGGGCCAGATTTCTGAGAAATCTTACTTGTGGAAAGCTGCAATGTGTGCAAGACTAAGTGTGTCTTCCAGAAGTGTTAAGTATGAAGGCTTTGTAAAACATTATTTTATCTGCAGCACTTACATGGACCTGGCAGGTCAAGATAGTTTCTGCCCTGTAGTACTGAGTGTTTCTCATAGGAATACAGTCAATAATTTTTTGTTGCTCAACTTTTTCCTTTTGCTCAGGCAGTGCTGTCTCTGCTTTACATGATGTATCCATATGGTAAAGCAGACTGTTCACTATCTCTGATGACTGGGCAGGGGTAAAGCAAGCTGCCAGGTGTATAATATGGGTAGCACTAAGATTGTGCTTAGCAGTAATAAGCTAAGGAAGTGCATGAAGTGGTATGATCATACTAGCTGATAACTCACTTGCCTCTGACCAGGAGCACTTTTTGCTACAAATATATCTGGCAAGCTTTCTATTTAGGTGCATTTTCCACAATTTTGTCACTTGAACAGACAGAGTACTCTCAAGGGAGCTGAGCGTGTGAGCAATGCAGACACTGCTTGGTCATGGTCTCTCCCTCCCCTGGGACGCAGGTGATGCATGTCGCCTTGCATCCACTGTCTCTAAAGAATTTGTGGCTGGAGTAGGAGATACAAATGTTGCTACTCTTGGTCTCTGAAAGCCTTTGTGACGGTGTGGTTACCTTTTGCTCCCACATTGAGTGAGGTAGCTTCACCCGAGCTTCTGGAGAAAGAGTGAAAGGTGTGCCCTCCTGATCCCTAGCTGTGTCAGGGCACCCTGAAGATTCTGATAGCAATGAAAAGAGGTGTACTGGGGGGAACTCTATAACCTGCTCCAGTAAATGTCCAAGCAGTTGTGCTGAAAGCCGAATGAGGAGCATTCCGTGCACCCCTGTACTGCTGCTGCTGTTCCCAGGGTTTTGGCACAGGAACAATCAGCTGGGCTTTAGCAAGCATTTTCACTGTGACTGCACTAAGAATGAGCTTTAACTAACATCATCAGTGTTTCCCCACACTGTAGCTGGAATAGGAATGAAGGCAATACATGTTGCCTCTCAAGGAAACAGATGTCAGATAGCGAGATCTTAATAGCTCTGACATTTTGGTCACTTTTGGCAACTGGATGTGCATCAAGTCTAATTGTCTTTCCGTCTGTTTTCAGCAGACAATAGAGTAAGCAGATGCTTATCCAAACCCACAAAACTGAAGAGAGCTTTCTCTTAAAGATGATCTAGGAAGACTGTTTTTCTTAAGAGTGTCGTACTCCAGGAAAACAGGGTGTTTGAGGAAGTACACATTTTAGCACGTGCAGGTATGTGATATCATGCCAGAAATACAGATACTGTTAATTACTGTTGATGCATTAGTAGGAAAGTTGGATTGCACCAGCTGTTCTTCATTGTGCGAGTTTTTTTTCATTTTTAAAGAGAAATTAGTGGCACATAGCAAAAAAATGCTGTCCTTTGTGGGTAGTTACCTCCTTTTCTTTTTTGTGCAGTATGTGGTCTGTGTATCTTTGAGTCACTAGTGGTAGTACAGTGCCTGTCAGAACTATTTTTAGTCCCTTTTTAGTATTTTTAGAGAAGGGTATTAAATGTGTGGGCTTTTGCCATACCTTGTTTTTAAGGGCAGTCCTCAGCACTTTTGGCAATGGCTACAGATGTAGTTGAGGTTCCTGGTGCCATGGACAGTGGCAATGAGCAGACTGACACAAAAGTCACAAAGAACTGCCCAGGCTCACTGTGTTTGCATCAGTAATGTAGCAATCTCAAACCTTTTTTCAGCCAGATCTCTGTAATTTTAGAGGTTGCCTCCTGAGGAAAAAAAGAATCAAATACTTGCAGTTCTTCACCATTCTTATTTATTTGTCCCATGAAGGTATGATAAAATATATTAAAATGTCCAGACCTTTGCATTTCTAAGTAGCATGAGACATGGCTTTTTAAAGAGTTCCTATGGTTTCTAGGGAAAATTTTTTTAAATAGAAAGGGCTTCACAAGTTCAGGCTCTCAAAAAGACAATACGTTTTTCATTGTGATACAATTTTCTTGTGTTTGCACAGGATCCACCAAAGTCAGTGAATTGATGGAGTAAAGTGAAATGAAACCTTTACTTTCCATGTGAGAATATAGATTCTATACTCAATTTAATGAAAACTAAAAAGGAAGAGCAAACAATTATCAGCTATCATATATCTCACTCCCCTGTCTGAGAAGATTAAACTTTCTAAAAGTTTTGGCTTTAAGGAATATTGTGGTCTTCTGAACAGAGACTAAGGGATAATTGTGGTTGAACCATCCTGCCCCACAGAGGAACCTACTGTTTGCTTTGCATGTCTTATGTAGTGGGGTTTGCTATATAAATTCCGCACAAAATGCAGAGGTAAGCAGCTAAGGAGGTTTTGCCTAAGCAAACTCACTGTGTTTGAATTATGGATGCTCTGAAGGGAAAGAATCATTTTCCTTATGAGAGAAAAACCTGCAGCAAAGCCAGCCTGGATGGGACACCAGAAACACACATGGCTGATTCTCTGGATTTTCTACATCCCACAGTCTTTTAAACTCAAAGTGGTGCAGCCCGATGCTTTGAGGGCAAAATTCTTGACCAGGAGTCTACAAAATAATGCCTGCATTTACATTTGTCTGTGAATGGGGCTGTACTGGTGACTGCAGTGTTTTGGGATTTGGTAACATGGAGAAGGATGCAGTCTGCACCAGCCTCTTGCTGTGGCCTACATGAGAATTCTGTGTCTAACTTTCAGGATGTATTTTTAAAATCTCTGCTCTTTGTTGTTTACCAGAGTGGAGCCTCTTTTCAGCATATCTGTGGCTGTAGGTGGAGCTGCAGGTAGCCTGTCTTTGGGCTGCCTCCATGCCATTCTCCTTGCAGCAGGCAGCATCAGTCCTTCTGAGCAGCCTGCCAGCACAGGTTGCTCCTGACTCTTTCAAGCTGTGGGGCTTAATTCAGGTTCAGAACTTCCTTAATACTAGGAAGAAATTCCTGTCTTCCTGTGTAAGATAAGACCTGTGTAAGATAAGACCATAAAATGTGTCAGTAATTTCATTTATAGATTTGTTTTAGACATCTAGTTATTTTGAATATTATTCCTCTATCCTTGAGTTCAAACCCAGTTTTCATACCCAGAATGCCGAAGTGCCATCTCTGTAGATGATCCAGATGGCAAAATAATTCCATTGCTGCCCCAAAAGTTGGAAAGAGTATGGACTGTTTGCTGTCCATGCATAATGGAAAAGCTTAAATGTATTTGCTTAGATGTTGAAATCTCTTACAGCTAATGCCATGAGCTAACTTTCTAACAAAGTTTTGTGTATCAGGAATTCCTTTTCCCTACAGCTGCTGTAGCAAGCCGTGCATGACACTGAAATGTGCATTACAAGTTTTGAGTGTATAGGAGAAGTGCAGTGATCTGCATGTAATTTGGGCAGCTGTCTTTATTTTCAGCTGAAAGAATTCTCTCAGTTGCAACAACGTAAATCCAGTATAACTCCACCACACCGGGGTAACACAGATAAGACTTTCTTTGTGTTTAAATGACAGCAGTGAGTAAGATCAATTGCAAAAATAATAGTTCTTTTTTTAAAGAAAGAAAGATCTGCAAGTTTAGTACATAATGGGCCAAATTAATCTCTGTTGTAAGTACATTCATTTCAGCGGTGTTGCAGCAGAAATGAATTTAGCCTGAAGCAACTTTACAATAACTCATATATAAGCATGCACAACTAAATGTATTACACTTTAAACAAACTCAGCATTGTCTGGAGCACAGTTAGTCTGCTGAACCTCTGAAGTTAGGAACTAACCATTGTGTGCTGCGTTTGTTTAGACAGTACCATTTTTGTTCAATTGGCTACATCCGCGGTATTTTAGTGACAGCAGGAATGTTCCCTCTAGCTACAAAGTGACATTATAGCTGTCAGACACAATTTTTATTCTGGGATGTTTATGCCTTAACTCTTTTGTGCATGTAGAAATAATATTATAACAAAATAGAGAGAAAGAAATAGTTTCACCGTTTCTGAAAGGTTTAAGTCTTTGAGTTATTCCTTTAATTCAAAAGGGGTTGAAATGCTCTTATGGAAGAGACCTCATAAGTAATAGAAGTAGTCAAGGAGTGTGAAGAGTAAACCAAATCAGATCCAGAAAGTATTAATTCAACTTTCAATAAGTTAATGTAACATTAATTTTTCTCTGGTTTCAGGCTTGAATTTTGTATAGTAATTTTGTATAGTTTACAGTTACAAATGTTATGATACCAGACATCATACAAATGTTATGATGCCAGACTGCTGAGTCCCTCAGCCAACAGTACACACGGTGTTTTTGGAGATTACTGTCTGTTCACACTCCACTAGAGGAACACATGGGCTGAATATGTTAGGCAATCACTATCTGTCACAGTTGCATAAATGCCTTTTGCTTCTTCATGTTTTTGCTGCTTTTTACGCCATCATCTTCCCTGACCAAGAAGAGTTTTGCTTTATTGTGTTTGTAACCCCCTTACAACCAGTTTTATGTTCCTATTACATCCTCCCTCAGACTTCCCTTCACCAAACAAAATAAACCCATCTCCTACAACCTCTCTTTGGGACTTCAGGCCCCTGATCATCTTTAGTGACCCTTGCTGCACCTTCTCCAGTTTCTCCACATTCCCCTTGAGCTGAGGGCTGTTAAACTAGACACAGTATTCCAGGTGTGGCCTTGCTGGTGCTCAAATAAAATCAAGAATTTGCCCTCATTTTCCTTCTTGAGATGATAATTCTCAGGGCAGTTGCAGCCTGGGAGTGAGCACTCAGAGAAATATGCTGTGAGCTCTCTGCTGGAATAGGGTTAGATTTCTCATTCATTCACAGCTAGATTTGAAATAGACCTTTAAAAAAATTCAGAGGTCAAAAAAAAGTGAGCCCAGAAAAGCGTAAACTTTTTTTTTGTTTTTCTGGTAAAGTGAAAGCATTGCAAAATATGCACTAGAAGAACTAGGCAACAAATTCTCCTATGGAAAACTGAGTTTTTATAGATGTTTTGTGTCATGGCTAGGGCCAGATTTGGACTTATTGGTGCTGTTCCTAGCAATAATCTTTGCACTTTGAAGAATATAATCTTCTGTGCTGTGCATTGTCCATTTTCCTGCATTGTCTATCAAATGTCCTGCATCTCCTTTTGGGTTCATTCGCTGTGTGTGGTGGTCAGGTACCCAGCTGTCACTGTATCAGATACAGAGACTGAGGTATGACCAAAGAGCTGACTATGATAGTGAGGTCAAGTCCCGAGCTGGCAATGCTGCTTTTAGCTTGATGGGGTGGGGACAGAGGGTGTGGCTGCAGAAGTTCCAGTAGGCCAAGGGTGATTTCCATTTTTACTTAGTTGTCCCCTCTAGGAATAATAAGGGCATGCTTATTGCTCTGGATATTTATAGGGTTTCCTACAGCAGCATGGTTTATAAATAACTAGGGATCTCAGGGCAACTATCAATGGCAGAGAGAAAGGAAGTTAGCTTTTCTCAGAGTTTAAAAAGTTGCTGTTTGTAATGCTTTTTGTATGATTAGAGCTGCAACCGCAGTGTCTGTGGTCCAGCAGATCTGTCCAAGCATCTTGCTCACACTGCCTCTTTTTAAAATACTATTAATGTTTCAGCACCCTGAGACAAGGATTAGTCTCATCTTTGCAATGCCAGACAATATTTTCATGCAGTTTGCATCCCTGCTTGCAGTCAGTCAGTTAATGGCCTCACTGCACTGACATGTTTGGACTGATCTGCATTCCAGCCTCTGGCACATCAGCGGCTTGGCAGATTCTCTCCTGTGTGGCTACTGTGACAACCTGGAGTTTAGGCAGGAATTAAAGTACTGATGATTATTGGGAGTTCTAAACAATATTGTCCCACATATTTAGAGCTTGGCTAGGCAATGACCAGGGTGTACTAAAGAGGGTTGATACTTTGGGAATATTCTCTTCAATGGAAAAGACCCCACTGTGAAGGACAGACACAACATGCCATAAAGCTTGGGGGACTACTTTTAGTGACTACAGTTGCTAGTTATGTAGAAATCCATTAAGGAATAAAACTAGGAGATCTCTTGCTGTCCAGAGATCCGGGGAAGTTCTGATACCCCTTGCTGTGGGGTGAGAGTTAGTTTGTTGTTCACCTAATGAAATGTCAGGGCCTTCTGAAGACTGGGTTTGTGGACTCTTTAGTCTTGGTGCTGGTTCTGGATGCTGGCAGTGGCACTGAGGCCATTGGGCAAACACAGTGTCCTCAATCTGTAAAGAGAGAAAAAGACCCCAGGGTGATAAGCACTGTGGCCTTTGCACTGCTAAACCTTTTTTCCTTGGTGTCTTTACTCCTTGGCATCCTGGAATGAGATGTAAAATCCTGTCCCCATTTCAACCAGCCAGTGAGGGCAGTGTGGCTGAGGGGCTGCTCACCACTCATGCTGGGGCAGGCACTGTCTCCATGAAGTGCCTCAGGTAAATGCCAGCAGAAGCAGGGAGGCTGTAATGCAGGGAGTGAACAATCTGCTGGCAGTGATGCAGACACGTGCTCTGAACAGCACGGGCAAAGCCTGGTGTGCTGTGCCTGCTGCTGCGTTGGTTTTAGCCATACCATGGGACCGGGGGCGCCCTGCGAGCCAGTGCTGGAGGTTGGTATTTTGTTGGTGTGTTGTCTGCAGTGACTTCTCAACATCAGGCCTTTGGAAAAAGCCTGAGGTGAATTGTGAAAAGGTGATGTTTGAACCACCATGCTAAGTATCAGGAAGTAAAACCCTACTAAGGAAGAGAGGGAGGATGTAGAAGATTGATTGGAACCAACTTCCAGAAGGACTGGAGTCCAGCTTTGTTGGTACAAAGTACCTCAGCCCCAGTTAGGGAATCTGTAGGCACTCCCTGCAGCACTGATACAGCTACGGGAATAATCACTAATTCATTATTAAATGTAATGTTCAGAAAAATGGAACTTATTTCTCAGTCTTGGACCTTAACTCATCAATTTAAAATTTAACTAAACCACATGTTGTAAAATTGATCCTTATTTTTATATTTGCAAAGGAACATTTTAATTGTAGGATTGCTTTATGCAGTGCAGAAGGGCTTTTACTGGTTTGGTTTTCCTAAAATTTGATATTACGTCACGTGTTAACAGATTAAAGAAGGGCTAATTTAGGAGAAGCAACCAGTACTGGGGCTGGACTGAGATTCTGGATGAGGCTGCTGAGGAGCCCTTAGAGGATCACGTCATCACATCCAAGGATGTTCCCAGCCTGCTCAGTCCCTCCAGAGGCAGAGGTCACTGCCTCCTGGCTTCACAAGAACAGCTGAAAATGTCACACTGACAGACTTCTTTGGAAACCTTATCTAGGCTATTCTTTCTGACTCTTGCTGTAACTCTGTGCTTCTTTCTCCTCCCTTTCCTGTCCACACATACTCTGCAGTCTCATCCCTTTACAATTCTTCCCGTGCCTGCTGTTCTTCTACCTTCACCTTAACAACCCAGAGCTAGTCCCACATCCCTGTCTCCCTCTGTTTATGCTGGCAGGCACCACAGCCATTCCTATTTCTGTCCTTTCTGCCTGCCACTCATCCTCACTATTTTGTGACGTGTCCATCTCTTCCCCAACTTCTCCTGCTGTCTCTGCAACACCCAATTCATCTCTAAAAATGTCACTGTTGGCTGCAACGTTCCCCTGTGCTGCCCTTTGTAACTCCTCATTCTTCCAGATAAACATCTCCCCTTTTCCATGAGTCTTTTGCCTCACTTCTCAAACTATCATTCCATCAGATATTTTTTCTCATGAAGGATCTTACCAGTCCCTGCAGATTTATTCCCCCAGTTTACCCCCCAACTTCCCCCATTATCCAGCTTATATTTCTTCTTCCTCTACTGAACAGCCAGCAAAAATGTAGTTTGTCTTCTGCTCTCTCCTTCTAGTAACTCCATTTGCACATATGGCCTCCTGTCCTCTCCTGCCCAATTTCTTATTCTTCCTTGCTCCATCTCAGCCCATTCTCTTATGCTGTTTGCCTATCCTTCAGCTCTTTCCCCATACACAACAAGCACATTCCAGCCTATAAAAAAGAGGAAACCTTTGGGTATCTACTTTGGTGTCTGTCACCCACCTTCCTGTACCTTGAAGTTTGATCACTGCAGTTCAGAATTTGTTCCTGTAATTGGTTTTTTTTTCTGTCCCACTCTTGCCTTCCTCTACTCTGTCTTCTATCCGTGCTGCTAAACTCACCACACACATCAAGCTGGCTTTAATGTCCCCTTCCTGGCCAATGTCCAAAGTTGTTCCTTCCCACTTACACTCTTCGGCCCCTCAGGAGCCATTCTGTTTTTGAAATATTCTGTCTTCTTTCTTTCTGAAGTTCTTTTGTTTTCTCCTTAACCTCTGCTTACATTGCTAGATAGTCTTCCACATTTCTGGTGAAAGTCAATTTCTGCTTCTAAATTATCTCCAGCTACTTGAAATCCCTGCTTTAAATCTGCTCATCAACTTGAAAATATGAGTTATTTAGAAAACTGAGAGTTCAGTTTCATGTAGAAGCAGGTGCTACTCTGACTTTTTCTAGAACTAGCCCTCATGTAAATGTGCTTACATATTGATTTAGTTTAGTGCTACTGTGAACCTTCCCTTAGCATAATTTTAAGCAGAATTTAATGAGCAATTTCTTGAGACACAAAATATAGTTTGAAATATAACTGTCTTAAAAGGTATTAACTTGAAAGGTGCTTGGGTTGCACTCTATAAGGCCAGTCATGAAAAATGAAGCAGGGCCATGCATATTAAGTATCTCACAGATAAACACACGTGATGAAGAGATCCAGACATAGAAAGCTGTTTGGTTCTGGGACAGATTCCAAGGACAAACAGAGCACTTTGCTCTGTAAAAATAAAATATTTTCTCCTGATAGATTGGCTAGTTTCATCTAGACATGGCAGACTGAAAGCATATTTTGCCTCCTTCATGGCTCAGAAATATTTTTTTTCCTTGAATGAAAACTTCCATTAAACACTGGGTCCTTGAATTGACTGTTGTTCTGGTTCTGGTCTTTAGGTTATTTTATTTAATTCTCTGAGCCGTCTCTGCATTCTGCTGCAGTCAACAGTGTTGACACATCTCCATATACTGGAATCTGCTCACTTCAGGATGTTTATCTGCCTGCAGTAGGAGTCCCGTTGCACTGAGCCCCTCTTCCACAGTGTCTCTGGCCAGATTTTCTAACTGTAGGCTGGGTCTTTCTGTGTTTTCCCCCTCAGTGATCATGGAACAGATCAGTGGGTATCTTACTGCCTCCGTGGACCAAAAGGGGCAGACTTACAGAATGCACTCATGCTTGACTTGCAAACATTTTGTACTAGAAAAGTAACAAATTACTGTCTGTGATACACACAGGGAACTTGCTTATATTTAACTGTTTTCAGCTACTGGCAAAGAATGAAAACTTTTTCCTACATGGAATTCTAGCTGCTCTTTTCTCCAGGATTTTATTCCTCTTTGATGTTGCAGACAGAGTCTTCTATCCAGCATTTGGCTAGTGGGATGGTCTTTTGGTCTTTTGGTCAACTGAATTTTTCAAGCTCTGCTTTCTGGGCTAAGATGACTAATTTTTGCATGTAAGAAACGAAATTCAGTCTATTAGTGTCAAAGTGCAATTTATCAGCTGTCCTTATGTATGCATCAACCACGGATAACCCCAAAGAGGAGAGCTGAAGGGTTAAATATAAAAGGCAGAGTGGTCACCGAGCAGCTATTTTCCTTTCTGTGTGGAGCTGTGTTATCAGTGTGCTGCCCAGAGATAGGCGTGAATGACACAGTGAAGTGGGCCACAGTGAAGGAAGCATAATCAGCTTCATGTCCCTTTCTCCTGCAAGCTCAGCTGCTCTGATTAAAGAAAGGCTGCAAAGTACAGGACACCAAGCCAGAAAAGCACATTCTGAGTATCAAAAATCCAACTGATTGTTGACTGAACATTTTTCTGTATGTCTGAGTTCATGTCCTATGGCGAGGAACTACAAACTGTTGGCGTATGTCGGCCCAAGGTTTCTGAAGGTTACTACCCTGGCTGGATTAATCTTTTCTAAAAATGACCTCCTGCCAAGACTAGATTCACACTGCAGGCAAGCTTTGGTGCTCACTGCCCTTCTTATGAAGTAAGTGTAGTACCTTACTTTTTTACTGACTTTCCTCTGAAATTATTCCCTAGTATTTTAGTGCTTTGTGCTCAGTGTTAATCCAACAGCTATGAAGCCTCACTTCTCTCAGCAATGACTTCATGTTAACCTCAAAGAAGTCCTGTCACTGCCCAGTACCTCCCTTACCCCATCTGCAAAAGGGACCCATGACATTCATCTGCTTTAAGAAGTACTTTCACTTCTGTAGATGAGAAGCTTTATGTTGTACAGAGATACTTTCAGTCATGGGAAAGGATGCCGAACTTTTAGGAGTGAACTATGGTAATTAGTATAAACTTTCTTTTATACACAAATTTACAATAATATTTCAAATTAGGCAAATGTGATTTAGCAAATTGAATATGATGGGCAAAATACAAGTTTTGCAGAAAACAGCCTATGAAAAAATATTTATGTCTAATCACAACACTGCTGATTCTGTATACCACTTCATCCCTTACTACAGCTCTAAAAATGTCTGCCATGTGTCTATAGCTTCACTAACTAGCTAAAGACATCTTGAAGTGTGCCATATCATTCCATGACAATTAACATAGTCATCTTTCATATGAATTATGTGTCAACAAGTCCCTAAGACACAAGCCAGGGTAATTTTACAGAGAGGACCTAAACTGAGGAAGAATTGGAAAACCTGCCATGAGCAATGCATGCTCAATATAACACAGAAAGCACCAAAATGTGGCTGAAGGGGACGGTGCCAAATGGCAAAAGGAGCTGAGAGGCAAACTTGTGCTTCTCCAGGCTCGTTTTGTCCATCTTGAGGAGGAAACTCAGTGTGTTACTGGTTATCTGTGTTAACTGTTATTTCATGCACCAGAAAACAGCAAGAAACTTCCCACATTTTGAAGGACTACATTTTGTGGGATCTGTCAAGAAGGGAGGTCTTATTTTTGAGGAACCAGTGTCTGGCATAAAATCCAAGCACAATGGCTTCACGAAACTGGGACAGCTAACACTGGCAAAAGGAGCTTATGGTCATGTCTAGGGGGGTTACTGCTGAAAATGTATTTCAAGATCAAGACAACTATTTTTATAATGTTTAATTTATTCTGCATTCTTAATCTGTCTTTTAGATCCTATTAACGCTGCCTCAGAATCTTTCAATGGGAAATATCTTCCTATGGTTGGTTTCAGAAAGCAATTGCAGATGGTCATCTGTTTTTGGACGATCTCAGAAAGTGGAGAACAAGTGCTTTGGAGTAGTCTTGGACAAGAACTAGACCTTGAACAGGATGGCACTGGGGGACTGTCACCTCTGGGCTGTGGAGGTGACTCTGTCTAGCCCGCAGTAACAGAAATGGTGCCCAGCTGTTGTTCTCCCCAGTCCTGTGCAGATGTTGACAACTTGTTGACAGTGCTAGTGATGAGGTCAAGCACTGAAAGTGCAACAACACTCGGTCCTTCACTCATTCTCCTCCGTTATGCTGGCACTTGAGAGGAAGTGCCCTGAACCGGTCTGGATGGAAGAGGATGCTTCTGGTCTGTTGAAGAAAACTTAAGCATGATCAAATTGCTGTTCCCAGTATACAGCAACTTTCAGCTTTGACAGAACACTAGAGGGGAAATGGTTAACATAAAGAAAGAGCTGAAGTGGTTTAGTATCTTGTTGGGAAATTATTTTGGCATTGGATTCAGATGGTAAAATATGTTTCCTTTGATGCTGTGTACACAGAGGGGACTGGAGATGATTTGTCCCAGAAAAAACTAGCAGTAGATGCTGCACAGATCTGACTGGGGTGCTGCAGCTACAGGCTGATGTTGAAATAGAACACCAAGAGAGGCTGAGGGATGCAAGGATGAATGATGCAAAGACCAAGAGATGCAAAGACACTGAAAAGATGCAGTGATGAGAGATGTAAAGACAGAACAGATGACAAATTGAGTGCCAGCACATGAAGTTTGGAAGTTATGTTGTGGCTACTGCCCAGAAAAGAAGCTGTTTCTTTCAGATTTATTTTTGGAGAAAAAAAATTGTTCAAATGAGATAAAAAGTAGGATGTTGTACCATTTTATCATTTTCATGCCTAAATCTCATTAATAATTTAAATGAGCTAAATCTCATTTAACACTATTGTGTTTGCTATGTTGACCTCAGGCAGGTTGCAAAATAAATGTCTAAAACTGCTAGAGATGAAGCAAACAACATCATTAGTCTGTATACAGAATATCTGCTGCCAGGAAGATGCTTTAAGCTGGAACAAGTTATTGCTGTCTTAGACAAAATAAGTGATGAACAAAAGAAAACTACAATCCACAAGTGTTTTCTGAGAAAATAAACCTGGTCGCCTTTTTCTAAACTGATGGTATATTTCAGCTTCTCCGTTGGGTTTTTTGCTGGTTTTTTTTTAATACCTTATAATTACAATCCCCAAACAAGTCCCTAAATTAATTTTTGCTTGAAGAAGCACACGAGGCCAGACACAGCTGTTGGAAGGTTTCTGTGCCTCCATCCTGCCTCAGCCTGAGTGGAGGCATGTTAGAGTCACTTCAACAACCCTCACTCAGAAAAAGATCACCCTGTGGTCAGAAAAGAGAGTCAGAATATTGCAAGCAGGCAACTGAGTCTCCAGTCCTCCATGATAAAGATATTTTTCAATTTAATAATCTATGAAGATTTTGCAGGGGATCCATCCTCTTAGAGATTTTATTTTCAGTACCACTGGGTTTGCTTTGCCAAGAAGAAAAAAAAAACAGGAGAAAAAGATCATTTACTAGTAGTATTTGAGCTTCAAATAATTTGCTAGAATTTTTATTTGTGTAAGTCCCACAAAGTCAGATAATTTCAGGAAGAATTCATTTAGTGTGAAATGACTC
The DNA here is from genome assembly GCA_013399835.1 of Leptocoma aspasia. Classification (NCBI taxonomy): domain Eukaryota; kingdom Metazoa; phylum Chordata; class Aves; order Passeriformes; family Nectariniidae; genus Leptocoma; species Leptocoma aspasia. The sequence goes on from VXAX01002066.1 coordinate 687,942, forward strand.
AACATGGCAAAAATGTGTGAGATGCAAAGTCCCTGCTTCTGCATGTCCTCTGTGTTTGAAAATCCAGGTATCTGCAAGATCTTTCTAAAATTGTAACACCCTTCTCCCCCCAAGATGCTCCCTTATAGCAAGTTTCAAAATGGGATACAACCATGAAGAAGGCATACATGGTGAACACTGTCCCAGTAGCATGTGTTGAACAGGGTTAGCAGACACTGGTGAATTATCTTTAAGACAGAAAATAGCTTTCCAGTTTGATCCAGACATCTTAAAGACTTCCTCACATTTCTGCAAGACTGGGATCAAACTGAAAAATTATATGCCAGAGGAGTAAAACTGCTTTTAAAATATAGCCAAAAGATGTTTCCACACTCTTGATTTCTCCTATTGTTTCTCATGCTTTATATGTAATCACATTGCCAAGAAAATAAGGAATTATTCTGAATTTCAGGAGAACCTACCTTTTGGAGACCTGAACAAACTTTCCCCTGCTGGTAAAAGCAATTATTCTCTCTAGTTCTGGTCCTACCTGGCTTTTCCATGCACAAAAAGCATAGGTCTGTGTTATTCATCTTTTCACACCTCAGAAACACAGTCATGAGTCTTCCTGACATTGGTCCCATATGGGCTGCTAGGCTCCTACTTTTCTCAGAAAATGGCAAGGAACAACAATAGCCCCTTTCCTGGAAACTGTGAGTGCTTTGCTCCTGCCTCCCCAGAGGGCTGATCACATCTGTGATGATTTCTGAAGGGCTCAGTCAGAAGTCTAGGAATAGTTGACAGTGAAGCCCAGAGCAGTTCATCAAATGCAGAGGATGACTGGAGTGGGGAATGGCAAGTAGCTTTCTAAAGGCCCAGCTACAACAGACAAACTTGTTTCAGGGCACAAACATGTGAAAGTCTAGTCCTCAGGTCACATGTCTTACTCCCACAGCCCATATTCCTGTGTGAAGGGTGGAACATATCCCATCCAGTGCTGGTTGCCAAAGTGCCGCACAGCTGGTCCATCCCATTCAAGCAGCCTCATCCAGTAGCCAGTGGGCAGTGGTATTTCCAGATAGCGATTTACTCCTCAGTCCTCTGATACCCCAGTGCATGACTGTTGCAAGAACATATTATAAGTTTTTCTGTGTGCAAGCCTGCAGAAAAATCTTCCCATGGGAAAGCATCTTTTACTGCCTTTTTACTCTGTATAAATTTCTGTAAACAAAATCTCTGGTTTGTGTTTCAAAGATATGTTAGATTTCTCTGCCTGTCTCCGGATAGTGAGAGAAAGAAGTGAAAGACTGTTATCTCTCTGATATTGTAAGTATTCTAGCATTCTTGTATACAGAGCAGTGAAGAAAGAAGCACCTGAGCTCTGTATCTGGGCACATTATAGCCCAAATCTTTTTGAACTATAGAGTCATTTTAATAAATCATATTTAACCTTCTAATATTATTGTCAAGAGTCCTTTGTCAATGCACGGACCACGGCAATCCATAACAAACTCTTTATTTCTCCCATCTTTTCCTCTGGCAAGCGTTTACCTAACCTAGGGCAGAGGTATCAGGGGTTTCCCAGGGTTGGTGAGCCATGGGCAGGAAACCCACCCAGCTCCCATACAAGGGTATCCTTTAGGAGAAATAGAAGCAATCCTTTTCTAAGATCTTATTTCTTGAAGAAATAATTCACTTTTCTGGCTGGTTTGTTTGCTTGTTATCATACAGCAACTGCAGTTTTAGCGCTTTGCCTTAGTTATGAGGCTCTACAGGCATCCTTCCTGCCATTTAAACTGTTCATACTGCTTTTGTTAAACACTGTTTTCTGAAGGTCAGAGGTTTAAAAGACACTGATATCACTTAATGTCCCCACCCAACATCAGCAGAATAGAGCTGCCAAGAGCAAACCAGCTGGATGTGAAGACCATGGTCACTGGTCACACATGGTCACATTGTGTGAAGCTACCTACAGAGAAGTAAGTGCTTTTCTCTGAGAAGCCTGTGCTGAGGCAAAATGGTGCCAACTGCTGAATGACCAAGACAGCACTTTTTTAGTTTCCCATGGAGTATCTGGGTTTGTAAACTTCAACTCATGTGTAAAACAAAATTCTTGCTCTTGAGGAGGTAATGAGGATAAATCACCCGGTGTCCTCTGACATTTCCCTTCTTCCAGCTTCAGAGGGCAACACCTTGCCTTGGACATTAATTCTCCTGGGAGCTTTGCAGGAAGAAAATGTTGCATGCTGATTACCCAATGAAGAACAAACTGCTGTTCTGCTATAAATTAACTTTGAGTTGTTCAGGGAAATTTTTTTGTCCCTGACTGATCTTTCCTTTAGGCCTTTCCAATTCTGTGTTTTCAAATACAAAAAAAATTCCATGTTGACCATTTAGATGGGGCACTGTATTGCAATTCTAGTGGTATTGCATTCTAGTGGTATTGTGTTTAGTTCAGCAGTAAATCATGTAACTACAGGATATGGGAAACTGTGGACGTGACTTCTGGTAACACACAGTAGTATTCCTTTCTTGTTGACCTTAATTTCCCCTTCCTTCTCACAGAGTTGTGTGAAAATGTTTCTGATCTGACCTTTTGAAGTCTTGTTGTTGTCATCACTATAAAGGAGGCAGAAATCAATGAAGCAGAGAAAGTACTGTGGGCACAGCAATCAGCAGCCACATTCTTCATTCCACTCATGCTTTTTGCAGGCTTGTCCCTCAAGCACAGAATGTTGCACCATGCTTTTGCCAGGTATTCATGAAATAATAGTAGAAAGGGGTCTCCATCAAGAAAAAGTCCATATGAAAAAGGAAAATTATATATAGCTGACATGTGAGTCATACTTCCTGGCTGAAGAGCTACAGATTTTCTGATGTGCAGCCAGATCCATGTCCATCTTCTCTGTAACTCCTGTTTCACCATAGACATCCTGTCTGCACTTTCCTGTCTCCAGGGAAGGCAGTAGTTCTCTTGGATTTCAAAGATTTCATATGCTAACTTGACATAATGATTTCCTCTGTGAATTCTAGCACACATGAATGTTAATTAGTTTCAAACTTTGTAAATATACTCTTAAAGTATTTGATTGTAGTCAGCATAAAAGACATCAAGAACTTAGGGGAAATTTTCTATATATAATCAACAAAAGAATGATTTTATGGTTGTGGAACTAGAGAAAGGCTCAGACACAGGTTTAGGCTCCAGCTTTGCTGTTGGCTCCCTGTCCAACCTGAGCTGAGTAATTCAGTGTCTTTCACTGCAGAAATACTGCTTTTTTCTTTCCTTTTCACTCTCTTGTTTTGTCCTTTCTCATATTAGAAAAGTCTCAACTTTATAATTCTCTTAATGTGCGATCGCAAAGCTTGAATGTGAGAGGACGCTGAGGTGCAGCTGTGTTACTCAAAATTATTTTGTCAGACTTATCTTCACTTGACAAGAAAGACAGTGCTGCAGAACACCCAGTTATACTCTGGTTTGATTTGGTTTATTTATAGCTCTTCAAGAGGTTTGGAATAGCAAGAGTCAGCAGAAGTATGTAAGCAAGAAACAAGAAAACTTTTTCTGAGGATGTCTGCCCACCTTATCTGCTGCAGCAAAAAGATCATAGCTTCAAGGGGAAGTCGTGTTTGACCACTTGACAAACTTCTATGATGAGATGAGTATGAGTGGCTTGTTAGGAGGGGCACAGAGCAGTGGATGTTGCCTACCTGGACTTTAGTAGGGTTTCTGACACTGTCTGGATCTGCAGACAGTGAGGTGAATTGAAAATTGCCTGAATTGTTCTGGCTGGACCCAGAGGGTGGGAGAAAATCTAGTTGGATGCAAGTAACTAGTGGTGTGACTAGTGGTGTAACCCAGAGAGCAACAGCAGGGTGTATTTTCTTAACATTTCCATTAATGATCTGGATGGTGGAGCAGAGTGTACTCTCAGGTTTGCAGATTACACCAAACTGGGAGAAGTGGCTGATAAACCACTGGTTTTCTGCCATCCAGAGGAACCTTGACAGGCTGGAGAAACAGGCCAGCAAGAACCTCATGAAGTTCAACAAGAAGAAGTGCCAAGTACTGCACCTGGGGAGGGACAACCCCAGGTACCAACATACCCTGGGGACCAGACAGCTGGAAAGCAGTTTGGGAGAAAAAGACCTGGGGATGCTGGTGGACAGCAGGTTGAGCATGAGCCAGCAGTGGGCCCTCTCAGCAAGGAAACCTGATGTTGTCCTGGGCTGCATTGGGCAGAGAACTGTCAGCAGGACACTGGAGGGGATCCTTTCCCTCCACTCAGTCCTGGTGAGGCCACTCCTGGAGTACTGAGTCCAGTGCTGGGCACCCCAGTACAAGAGAGTCATGGAGTTACTGGAGAGAGTCCAACAAGGGGCCACAAAGATGATGAAGGGATGGAAGCATCTCTTCTGGGAGGGAAGGCTGAGAGAGCTGGGGCTGCTCAGCCTGGAGAAAGCTCTGAGGGATTTTATCAATATATAAGGGAAAGTACAATGCAGATGGAACCAGAGTCTTCCCAGGAACAAAAGAGGCAACAGGCACAAATTGAAACACAGGAAGTTTTCTCTGAACATTGGGAAACACTTTTTTTACTGTGAGGGTGATGGAGCACTGACACAAGCTGCTGACAGGGGTTATGAGGTTTCCATCATGTGGAGATTTTCAACAGTTATCTGGGCATGGTTTTGGGCAATCAGCTCTAGGTGGCCCTGCTGGAGGAGGAGGAGGAGGTTGAACCAGGTGGTCTCTGGAGGTCACTTCAAACCTTTTTGTGACTCTGAAAGGCCGTGTAACAGAGCAATCTCTGACAATGCTTATATCACCTATCAGCAAAGATCCTGTAACAACAAAGCCAGACAATAGTAGGCAAAGCTTTCTTTCAAATACCAAAAATGTCGTCACATGCAAGAAAGGGCTAGTGCAGAAATGGTGACATGTTCTTATTTATGAACCTGAAGCTCTGGAAATGGAAGAAACTCTTGCACTTTGTCACTGCAGTGTTGTTCCCCATGAGACACGCCACCACGGTACACTTCTTCCAAATTTAAATCTCCTGGTTCATATACTTCTAAACCACTTCTTACAAAACTATTTTACAGCACAAGTCACAAAGATTTTTTTGCCACTTTTTGTCTTAATCAATGCACTTTAAATATGAAACCAATAATGTCCTGGTGCTGAGGTTCCAGTGATACACCGGGTCATGGAAGACCAGTCTTAGGGACAACCACTAGCTTTATAGCAACATTCAGGTAAATTCTGATTATTAGGGAGCAGGGTGAGGAGTTGAGCAGTGCAGATGCCTGCTCCAGAAAGCTGGGGAATCAGGACTATGCAGTGCAGAGGGGAGGCATGACAGTGTGGTTTGGGGTGGCAGAGGCAGAAGAAATCATAGCAATGCTTTTGTGCTTCCAGTCAGGACTTCCAAACAGTTTAAAAGACTATCCAGAGAGATTCTGCCAGTTTTATTATCAAATAAGTTTACCTGGATGCTGGGTATTTGAGTTAAATGAGTGCTTCCCACTGATACTCCCACTAACCCCTGCCAGGAGCTACTGACCTTTCCTAGTCCTATGAATTAAACTAGGTAAGAAATGAACTGAATTAGTCATGTAAAGCAGGATATAGTCAGCAAATCAGGTCTGTGATCTGGAGCAAAAGATCTGAGGTGGCTGGGCAAACTGGCCCCCACTTTGGTAACCATGTAACCATGACTTCTGAGTAATCATAAGGCTCTGGAATGCTTCACCATGTTCTCTTCAGGTACAATTCTTTTTGACTGTCTTGAACACCAGAAATATTTTGTAATATATGTACCTAGAATACTGGATGGACAGTTAAAGATGTGTCAAAATTGACAGTATTTTCAGACTTTTCCTCTGACATTTTGGCATGAAACAAAGTCTATCACTTAAGAAAATTATATTTAAATAACCATTAAAAATAATTTTAGAACAGAACTGCAGTTATCTTTTCTATTTACATTTTTAAAAACACTTTAAAACACATCTTGAATGAACTTTTAACATTTTTTTAGCATAATAAGCAAGTTTAGTTTTCACTTGAGCTCAGAGGTATAGGTGGATACTGACTGCATATCCCCTTTTCTGGGGATAAATCTTCATGTCCTGAAAAGACACTTGTTCTAACCCAAACCATCTGGAAATACTTGCACTTATTTTAACTTCAGTTTTTCCTAGTTATCTAAAAAGATCACACTGTACTTGCTTAAACAAAACACTGAAAAATGCAGTTGTCATCCATTCTATTCCTCCTGTAGCTGAAACCTTTGTTGTTTTATAATAAATGGTGACATTAGTTCATATCATGTGATTAAAAAGGATTCATTGCACATTAGAGCCCATAATCGCAGCCTATAGTCTCATTTTAACATTTCTCACTGGCATATCCTACTTGACCCTGCTTACTGCAGCACTTCTATTATGCTGTCTAAAAGGACAAGAGGACTGAGCAGAAACAAAAATGCAGGGGTGACCATTGCTTTCACACTCACAGCTATGTGTTCAGTACTGTTATAGCTCTCAATGAATAGAAGAAATCTGGAGTCTGGCCAACGCCGCTTGATAGAAATCTCCATCTTCCAAAAAAAAAGTCCTGATGTGTTTAAAATAAAGTGACCAGCTAAACCAGTGAGCAAGAACTTTCTTTCACGGTACTACAGGACACCACTGAAGACAACCTGATTTAATACAGTATCAGCTTCATGCTTTATGCGCTATCACTGTTTAGTAGTGTTTATTTTTTTTCTTGGCACACCGGAAAAAAAGATGAGGATAAATATCAAGAGGTTGGGTTACTGATTAGATTTTTCTGTCTAGGTTTGTAATATGTAATGCAGCATTGATGTATTGCTTAGGAAACAAATCAAGATATAATAAAGCAAAAATGCACCTTCGTGGGTCAATTTTGTTACAGGTGGTATGCTGATAACAACATGAAGACAGTTTTCATGTCTGTATTGAGTGATATGAACAACTAAACCAGATCTTTCCTGGTTTAGCTCTTTCTTTTTGCTATCTTTCAAGAGATCTGCATATCAAACCAACATGAAAACAAAAGGTAGTGAGGTGCTGTCTGAAGCTGAGAAACAGTTTAGCTAGAGCTGAGCCATGGGCTCCTGGGGTGGGTGGAGGGGCAGGGAGGCTGCTGCTGGCACTGGAGGGCAGGCAGCTCTCCCTGCTGTGGGACAGGAACGGAGGGTTTCACCTCCAGCCCCCAGGATTGGTGCCACAGCCTGCTTGCCTTGTGTTGCACCAAAGAGCTCCCAGATGGAAATATGGTGAGGAAGCCCAAGCTCAAAAGAGATCCCAGCCCGAGGTTTAGCTTGGACATTTCTGCTTTTCTGCTCCTTCCACTTAGTTATCATTGTTTGTCACATCCACACTGCTTTGCTACGGGCTCTGCCACTCACCTGTCCATGGCAAACCTGCTTGAGATGGGGCTGGCTTGGGGCACTGTGGGCACTATTTTCCTGGTGCCTCAGGGCTGGGGATTTTGTCTTGATTTTTTTTACTTGGCATATTTAGAATAGCCTTACAGCAGCAGGTCCAAATGAAGGCTGAGTACATGGTGTGGCAGAGTGGTGAGGCAGCAAACATCCCCCTGCCCTCGTACCCTGCCTCTGGGTGTCCATCTGCACCTTTCTGAGTACCCCTCTGGCTCAGCCAATTTAACTCATCCTCTGAACCAAATCTTCTTCAGCTCTGCTGAAATTCAGGTGCCCAGTGATGACCAGTGTCCACCAAATGGCAGTTCCCTTTCCTGAGGGAAAAAAATCCCAATCAATTTGAATCACAGCACCTCAGTTTCTTCATTTTAAAACCCTATTCCACAGCCTATTGCTCCTCTCTCAATTGCTCATACTTTCTTCTGTGATGAAGAGACAGTCTGCCCTAGTGGCCTCCTTTTCACTTGGCAAAAGCAAGATAGGCTCAGGCTTTCTCCAAATCTCTCACAGCCCTCAAAAAATGTTGTGTACAAACTCTCTTGTGCAGAAAAACCATATGAGACATCCCACAGTCCAAAGTATTTTGTATCTCCCATGGGGGACATTGCTCAGGTTTTCAAATTTAAACAAAATCTTCTCTGCTCATTTTTGCAGAGACTGGTTATCTTGCCAGGGACTTTTTTTTCACATTGTTTAACATATTTTTCATTATATCTTCTAAAGTTCATTTTTCAGGACTGCCTTATAGTGGATCTCTTTTTATCATCAGTGTGGCTGATGATATGCTGCTTTTGCATAGTTTTCAGAGTCCTCTTTCATCTCAGCTCTCCTCCTACCTGGATCCAGTCCCTTTGGGAGTCAGCTGCTGTCCCATTTTGCTCACACCTGGGCCATGGAGCACACATGGGGTAACATGTGAATAGGGTCTGGTGTGGGAGTCGGTGTGACCATTCCTGCAGCTATCAGAGGCTACCTTCCCATGGGAAAGGAACCTGCCCACCAAACACAGATCCTTTTGCTGGCTACCACAGAGATCTGCTGTTTCTTCCAGAATCCATCCCCCACTGGTGCTATTTTACCACTGAATCAGCATTTATTCAGCAAAAGTAATAGCTAAATATTAAATTATCATTTCAGCACTTACAGAGAGGTACTTACTGTGCTATCCAACCTCCTCATACTCTGTAGCAGCCAGATGACTAAGGGTAATTTTGTTACTTTGGTTTTCTGGGTTTGATTTAGTTTGCTCACAGCCATACACAAAAGCCACAGTGCAGCCAGTTAAGGAAACTCAAGCTCATATGGGCTCTGACAACAACCAGATGAGATATGGCTATCAACACAGAAATAATCCTCTAGCAACCCTCCATGACAGTGGTACCAAACAAGTTGTATTTCTTTAAAAAGGAGTCTATGCAGCAGTGGGGGAAGATGTTGGAAAACTCTTTTAACTTTAGCACAATAGTGTTTGATCCCTATATCCCTTGTTAATGCTTATTTTTGTACCATATAGTGCTTAGTGCAAATGCCAGAGATTAATGTGGCTTTGTATTAACTCCCTACATCTGTGACTAATAAGTCCTGTGTCAGTTAGAGCTTCCTTATTTACCTATATCAGTGATTAAATGTACTGGCAGATGACTTAATTTTGAAAACAAAAATAGTGTGCCAAAGCAAAAAATGATAAGAAAAGTACATCATGACCTGGCCACATATTTGAGATACTCTTAAGGAGAAAAGAATCATTAGAAGATCTGGAACCATGAAAAAGAAATTTAGGGAATGGGATGTTCCCAAACAACCACCAAAGAACCTCAAGAAACCCCTACTCCTATCCAAGTAAGTCCATGGATATAATTAGCATATATGGATGTATTCAGGAAATGTAATGAATATGTAATAGAAATGCAGAGAATATGTATTGGTTTCATGACTATAACCTGGTCTGTTAGGCTGCTGGGTGTGCACGTTAGGTGGAGTGACCCCCATGCACCCAGTGGTCTCCAAGTGGGCTCGGTCTCCCAACACCTCTCCTTCCATGCTGAGGGATTCAGTGATGCTTGGTTCAGTCCTCCTCCACATCAGGTACCCACATGCCCTGTGGCTGGGGGTGGCTGCAGGCCTCCTGCAGTGCTCTGCTGCCTCACTTCATTTCTCTCTTGTCTGTCAAACCAGAAAGAAAAAATGTGCAGGGTAAAATTCCCACCACTTTCTGACTGCTTTTTGATAATACATTTTTGTTTGAATTTATCTGGTTAACACTGGCTTTGTGTTGTCCTGCTTTATTATAGCACATTGATGTGACTGGAAACCAGCAGCACTGAAAATAAAGTTTAGGAAAGTAAGAGAGTTGAAGTTAGATAATTATTGCCCCCATCATTATTAAATGAAATAGATTTTTTTCTTGAAATCTTTTGCTTGTTAACAGCACTACGTAATTATTGTATCTCATTTCACTTTAATACAAAACTCTCTGGGACCTGCATTGTCCATGTTCCTGAGTTTTCACAGAGTTAACAAAAATGTGGTTACACCAAGCTTTCATTGTAAGTGGTGTCAGTGATGTGCTGTGGGCTTTGTTGGGCACTGGCTGTGCACACACCCACGTGACCGTCTCAGACACCTCACACAATGGCATAAAAAGGCTCTTCTCTTGTCAGCAACACCAAATCTGTCAAAAAAACTTCAAACAATTGTCTTCTGTTGGAAGAGCATATATTTTACTAAAAGCTCTGATGTATCATTTGTCTTTTAACGCTTTTTTGCCTCACTGAGAAACATGCAATGGCTGCACCATGGTCTGCCTTCCCTCATGCATCACCAGCTAATTCAGCTGGCACTGCCAGTGAAATTCTTTTACAGCACTGAGAACATTGAACAACTAAAAATTATGATGAAAATTACTACAAATTATGGAGTAGCATTATATAAGCTACCTGCCTGCTGACATTTATTGTTTCTTCTGTGAAGATGACAGACAAATTTCTTACTCAAGACATGGAAGTCAAACCTGGCAGAGACTACAGCAGTTTACAGGAAACAGTGTTAATGTTCCCTATTACAGGGATAAAACCTGATTTAATTCTTACTGTAACTGAGAAACAGTCACCATAATATGCCTGCAGATCTATTAATGGAAGCCATTATCACTGTTTTCCTTTCCTGCAGCCACCACTGGGCCAGGACCCCTCAGCAGCAGGTGATACTGCTTAAAAAGGCTAAAAGACATGTAGCATTTTTGTATTTAAGAAATACTGTTTGGCATTGGGGGAAAATGTAATTATTACGCAAAATGCTTAGTTTGAAAATACTATTTTTTGTTAAAAGAAAAAGGTTGATTTGTCTCAGGTGTGTTATATGTGCACACAGGGTATTCACTAACAATTGTGATCCCAGTGGGAGAAACTGCTCAGAATCATAGAATCATGGAATAGTTTGGTTGCTCAGAGCCCCACCTAACCCGAATGTGAATCTTTTCAGCAATGAGGTATCAACCACCACTCTGGGTAACCAGTTCCAGTGTTTTACTACCCTCATTGTAAAAAAATGTCTTCCTTATACCTAGTCTGAACCTACTCTTAAATTAAAAACATTACCCTTGTCCTATCACTACAGGCCCTGCTAAAAAAATTTGTTCTTTCCTATGCTGAGGACCCCAGAGATGGATGCAAACCCAGTTGCTCACGGGCTGAAAATGACGCATGAAAAGATTGGATTTCTGTGCCTGATCTCCCTGCTGTACCTAAATAAGGTTTTTCTCAGAAGTTGAAATATTGTCCTGATAAAAACTTTGGGTTTTCTTGAATTGGACCCAATTACCAGGCACCTTGCTGGGCATCCTGGTTTAAGTCCTCCCTTTGACCCTGGCAATTCTTCACCTTTCTTAACCACAGACGGAGAAACAACAGGACATTTTATAGAGTCCAAACCATGACTTGCTACAGTCATGGTCTCAATTTCCAGAGCCAGTAGAGCTGTTTCAAAGGCCTTCACTCCTGTGTTGGTTACCTTCCAACCAAGTTGGAAGGAAGTTTGGATATATTGATTCCTCTAGCAACAGTTCAGCAGCGACTGCCATGAACTACAAATGATGGGCTATAAATGCTCATCTTCAAAACCTTTTCAAAGAAAAAGCAACCCCAGCCCTTAAAGGTTTCCTAGAACTCTCCCTGGTACATCCGTTTTCCGAAAGACACCGTTTGGAAAGCTGAATGCTGAGAGTCACACAAAAACAAGTTGCAGCACAACTTCCAGAGCTGCAGTCAAATGAGCCAGCTTATTCCAAATTTCCTGTCCGTCCCCTGCACTCCTAGGGTCTGCCAGGAAGACCACAGTTAGGGGAGCTGGCAGGGTTCTGCCAGAGGCATGAAGATCAGGAGTTCTCAGGCATGACTGCCACTGCTTCACCCCTTGCAACTGGGACATTTCCAGCAGGACATGGGAATTAGTCTGTTAGTGAAAAGGAACAGGAGCAGCCAAACACCAGAGCAAACACTAAACTGGGCTGATGTTTCCCAGGATAGGCACATCTGGCATCAGCAGCAGCACCTCAGCCCCCAGCCTCCTCCACCAGACCAAATGCAGCCCCCACTAGTGCATCTCTAGTACGTGGTTGCCATGAGGATGACAACAGCACCGAGAAATTTTCTTCCTCCTGGTAATTTTCATCTCAGAACATGACAGCAGCAAGACACAATTCCTCCTTAACTTGGGAACCTCCTTCTCTATGCTGGTAACAATTGCGCCTTTGGGAAGGCAGAGCACAAAACAACTCATAGATGATCTTGTTTCCCCAAGGCTCTTTTTGCTCACCTGCTTCTCTCTACCCTGCAGAAATCTGTCCCAGGATGCTGCTGGAGTAGAAGGAGGCAGAATATTTGCTTCAAACAAACAAACCAACCAACAAACAAACAAACAAGAAGTGTCACTTTCCTGCATTAAAAAAAAAAATCTATACAATATTTCTGTGACGGTGCAAATTCTGATGCAAAAATACATCCATGCTTACACTTGGAGAAGACTTAGCAGTGGTCCTTCTCTCCAAGATCCCATCCCAATGGATTTCTGCACAGTAACAAAATACTGTGAAGGAGGCATTGCTTTTCTTGTTTATTTTTCTTTTGCTCAACAGTTTGTTCTAACATCCCTAGCTATTTACTTCCTCCCTGCTGAGCTCAAGCAGTCCAAATTGTTCAGCCTTGCTCCCAGAAAATCCTTTTCACACCTTTGCTGTGCTCAGGTCCTTAGTAAGTTCAATGACTGCAGCACTAAATCTGGCCCCTTGTTACACTGACTGCAGAGCCACCGAGGAATTTCAGAACCACAGAATATTCTGAGTTGGAAGGGACCCACAAGGATCATCAAGTCCAGCTCTTAAGTGAATGGCCCATACAGAGATCAAACACCTGACCATGACCTCGGCATTATTAGCACCACTCTCTAACCAACTGAGCTAATCCCTGGTATTTCACAGGATTCTCTCTTGTTCTGGCAACAGACTGAGACTTAACTCACCACTGGCCTGTGGTTCTAGAGATTTAGTTGATGTGAGGAGTTACTTTGAAGCTCCTCCTCCCTGACTTTGGGGATTCTCCAGTTGGAGCTGGAGAAGAAACCACATTGTATCTTGACAAGACACAAAGGATACAGCTGAGAATGCTCTCCCTTGAGGGTGGGGGCACTTTTTAAAAACATGCAAAATACACATTGGACAGCACCTCTGGGGAAGAGGTGGAATTTTATTATAAGAAATCCTTTCTGCCTGAAGGTCCTCGGAGATGACTGCTTCAGTAGGAGCTATCCAAGATACAGAACATGTACATGAACACGTCTGTCCACTGCTAAAGGTGCCTGGGCTCCTGTCCTCCAACCAACCTGAACTGAATGGACACACTGGTGGAGAATTCAAAGGCCTTTTCAGTTCTGTCAGCTGACATTAGGGCCAAAGACTGTTCTTCCTCCTGTTCTCTTTCAAACTTGTCTTTTCTTATTTACTATGTTTTACAACTTTCACCTTTAATCCCTGTTGGTCATTGATACAGCCAGAGAATTCACCAGAGGGGGAAAAAAGGAACAAAAAAAGGTTTATTCCTTAAGTTAACAGAAATCAGATTATAATCTTCCTGTATTTATTCCTTTTATTACCACAATAGAGTTGTTACATACTAATGTGGATGTCACATATGGGGCTGGAGAAAAGACAAACAGAAAATATTTTAAGATATAATGAGGGAAGATTTCTGGAATTAGTTTTTTTCCAGAGGTACCGAGGCTGATGGATTTGCAATGATGGTGAGCCCCTTCCTTTGTCTTAGTGGCACAGCTTTATCCTGAGCTGAAAAGCTGTCTCTTCCCTTCCAAGAAGAGTATTTTAAAAAATGTTAATTAAAGACTAGAAATGCAAATACTACACATATTGCCATGTATAATGCATGCTGAAAGCAGAAATAACCTTCCTGCCTGGAAGTAATCTTCATGACTTAGTCAGCTAACATACTAAGAAATAAAATAATTTTTCGTATTTTAAACTGGTAAAGCATTTCCAGTGTTTTAGCACAAATGAAATGTCAGCAGTTTAAATTACACAGATGACAAGGATGTTTGTACTCCTTTGCCTAAAAGGACACAGAAGTTTCATGTTTTATGAACCAGAATTTTAGTATAAAAACAAAATAGAGAGGGTACTTACAAGTACTTAAGCACATCATACATGACACAACCCTAATGCTTTTAACACTTCCCTCTTTTGGGACTGTGAACCAGGAACAATTATTTCAATAAATAAATCAACAAATACATTAAAAAAGGAAGAAGATGCTAATAACCCTAACTCTCCTTGTACTGGGCAGAAGACCCATCCTTAAGGACTTCTTCTGAGAGAAACAAAAGCAGCCTGCTCCTGGCTTGGGGGAAGACATTGCCACAAAAACAATTTTTCTTTTTTTTTAAATATATAAACTGAAACCCAGGAACAGGCATAAGTCAAAGAAGAAGCTGGTTTAATGTTAGGTTTTGTTCTTTCTAGACCTCTCAAGTCCAACCTACTGCCTCTCCTGCTTGGCATCCATGGGCTTTGCCTTCCAAAGCTTCCACCTCCTGCACAGCTGCAGGCACCCAGTGACAGAGGGACACACGTTTTCAGTACCTGCACTTCTGTCAAATTCTCAGTAATTTGGGCCAAGGCAGGTAATATCCAGTAAAGATTTAAACCTGGGGAACAATTCTAGGAAGCTTTCAGCTCTCACGTCAGGAAGGAAAGCAGCAGCTTTGCTGCTGCCTTGACATTGTCCCCTGCCCCAAGGCAGGGTAGCAGCCAGAAATGGCCCTCACCAAGTGCCACACGCCACCTCTCCAGGAAATGCCACATGTCAGAGAAAGCAAAACTCAGAGCATGTTCACACCTCATTCATACTCACATTGCTGGAATTTGAAAAAGTAGTTGAGTGAGAAATCAAATCTTCTCATTTTCTTTCTCTATTTGCTCTTTGTGAACATCTGCAGAAATTGCTCTGCTCCGAAGTGTTTCCAAGACTGGCACTGACACTGGTTTGCCTGGGTAAAACCATGCTTCATGAGGGGATCAGCAGAGTCTGGGCACTCATGGCACAGCTTTTCCTAGCTATGACAAACAAGAGGGCTCCTCTATGGCTCCTTGCCAGTAGCCACCTCTCACATCCTCCTGCCAGCAACAGAGGAAATGGCTGATGGTGTCCTTGAAGGATTTTTCCAAGAACTCTGTTATGTTCAGAGATTTTCTTCTTTCATTTCACACATCAAGAAAAACCAAACCAAACCAACCACAAATAAAGGAGGGGGGGTGGGGGGTGGGAAGCACACGAGATATGAAAACATGTTATGAAAGAATCAGTAGAAGTGCTGCAATATCTCACCAGTACCTGGGACACAATACAGAGAGTTAACTGCATCTTTCCCTACTCAAATTATGCACTTGCAAATGTGCCATACATGACTGCTGCATCAGCAGCTTTATTCCATAAAGATAACCACTTCTTGGGTGAGGAAACAGTATTCCAGATATATGTATTTGGAAGCACCAACACACCAATTTCCTGAAAACAAAACTCACCAAAGGGAGTTTTAAACCCTTTTAAATACATACCTCTTTCCCATATCCACCATGCATACAGCAATTGCTGCTGAAAAGCATTGGGCCAGGCTATGCAGGATGTTTTAACAGGTGTCAGAAGCTCAGAAGGCCTCATCAGAAAGTACTTATTAAACCTGCAACTTTTAAACTCTGGTAGTTGTTCAAAGTGGACACAGTCACCCTTTTCTGTCCTGTTTCCCTGTGTCACAGACACAAACACCAGCCTGAGTTTCAAAGCACAGGCCCCATCACATGCTGCTCCCAAGTGCTGTGGCTCATGTGCTGAGGCTTTTGGGTGTCAACACTCCAAATTCAATGCTTTCAAAGCATCATTAAACTCTGGCATTATAATCCAGAGATTTGTTTCACCTATGATGGCCAAACATCCTCTTTTATCTCAGTAACTTAAACTCCCACTCCACTTACTCTGCCACATACTCAGTCTTGCACATAATGTGTATCATACAATGCACAACATGAGTGCAATGAACTGAAGAGTGGATGTTTAAAAAAAAAAAATTAAAATATTTAACTGCCATTCTTAACAGTAACAGACAAAATGGGAAAGTGGAACAGAAAAAACCTCTCCTATATAATAAAAAAAGGTCAGCAAAAATGGGTATGGGATGAGTTTTCCTACCACTACTCATGCCTTTTTCTCTTCCATCTCACACACCACCTTCTTTGTGGGACTGCAAGGTTTATGGACCACCTCTCCTGTTCTTCCCACCTATTTATACAGCCTCTTATGGGACAAAGTCACAGATACTAAGAAAAAAAATTTGCTGCACTGTAGAGTCCCACTGTGAGTACTTTAAAGGTAATTAATATTGTACACAGCGAAATTATTTGACAACCACAACCTTTTGTTCAATAAAAATCAACTGTTGTAATTATGATTAGTTCCCTAATTACAAAAAGCTGCATGATTCTCATTGACTGAACACAGTCGTAGATTAAAAAAGATGACTAACAAAGTAAATTTATTTTCTGAAAACTGCATTAATTTTTTACTGTTTCTCACACTGAATTGCATTTTCTATGTAATTTTCTTTCTTACTGCTGCTGTCTAACTTTCTTAGTTAAGGCCACTACTTCACCTGGGAATTGTTAAAAACTTGATCTGGCAGCAAGGAGATGCAGAGCACATGTTGGCATGATCGGAGAATTTAAGAAAACCCCGCCAGGACTGGAGTGCAGGGCTGTGTGTGGACAGAGGGGTGTACTCCCCACACTGCATTTCTCAGGTAACCTCTGCCAGAGCTCACAGGGATGCCCTCAACAGCCAGGGTGCCACTTCACACCCTCTTAAGGAGGAAAGTGAAGGCAGGTTTTCTTAGACACATCACTACCTGAAAGCTGTGTGCCTGTGTAGAACAAAGCATATTTTGTCCTGCACAGCACACAATTCCTTGACATCAACCTTATTCTACTCCAGCTGCTGACAGTTCTGCCAAAGGGAAAAAAAAAAAAAAGATTTGCCCTGAACTCCTAATTATTATAAAATTGCATATCTTTATTTTTTCAGAACTAAGGTATTTTATTGCATTTTGCATCACCACTCAAATTTAGGAATAAAATGCATACATCGAATCATGATGCAGACTTGACTGCAATATCTCTGCAGTTTACAACGTTCAATCTGAACACATGAACCACTCAAAAAACATTATTGCTGATGATGGAATAGCTCCATCTTCTGGAATAAAAGTTATTTTCTTGACAACCGTCTTTACATTTCCAACATGGATCTATGTGTAAAAATGTCTATTTCAAAACCCAACTTGGATATTTTTACTGATGGCAGATGAATCTTGGGTAGAAAATGGAAGGAATTTACAACAATAATGTGGTTTCTGATAAAATTTAAGAAGCATTAATTATTTCCTCCTGGTGCTGAAAATGCCTAGAGATTGTTCAACATTCCATACTAAAGACTGACCTTACTATTTAAGAAATAGCTGTAATCTGATTTTGAGAATAAGAATTTAAGACTCTTGCTTAAGACAAAACACTCAACACATATACTTAACTTTCAGTTCACATTAAAGATTTGCAGTTTTACAAAAGTGTGTTTGTGATTAAACACTGTTATAATCAGGGAGCAATTGAAACCTCTGCTGAAGTCCCCGAAGTCTGAACTATAGAGAAGGGGCTGCAAGTGATCCTTACTGCTATTTATCAAAACACTTAAAAGTTATGTTGAAATGAAATATTTCAGATTTCAGTTTACACAGGTAATTAGTAATGATCCCCATATGTAAATTTAACTTATGGTCAAGTCAGGTGTTAAAAAAGCTGGAGAGACCAGAACAAAACAGTGGCTACAATTCCTGATTTCATCCCTTTTATGTATCATGGGCATATTCTATAGCTGCTGTTTGAAAGAAACAAGTGTTAATGAACTAAGTTTTTAAATATTCACTCACAAAGGGAAAGGTGCATTGAAGCTGTTGGCCATCTACTCACTGGCGCTGTGTTGTGTTTCTCAATTTCACAGGAAGGGTAATGCCACCAGAAAGAAATGAAAAATTAAACATGTACATTTCCATCTCCATTTGAAATAGTGGTATATCTAAAATTAATACATACAGACACACCAGAATAGCATAAATTTAAATAAACTTGTTTAACCAAACAAAGCAACTGAAGCTTTATTTATCTATATAGAAAGATGCATCCTTATGTGCACTCTTTTAAGCTAAGGAAAATGAAAAAGCCATGCAGCCCTTGCAAGAAATAATTCCTCAGGTGGTAATATATATACATAGAAAGTTTCTCCTTTAGTAGATGATTCCTCTCAACAGATAATTAATGCCATTTAGGAGAGACTTAAGCTTATGAGTATTTTATAGTAGAATATTCTACTACATTTTTTTCAGTACAACAGCAAAAACATTGCTTGAACCACCATATTGTTTGCATCAGTTAAATAAGAGCAAGTAACAAAACTTAAGCAGTTAAACATGTACCTGGAAGTCAGACTACTTAAGTATGCACAAGGAAAGGATATAGAGCAAATGAAAGGATTTTTCTTCAAGAAAAATTATCTTTCGACTTGTTGCAACTTCACATCTCATATGGCTTTTGAATGGAGGCATTAGTTAAAAGAATCTTCCCACCCATAGTCAAGTATTGACTGTATTTAAATACAGCAATGCAAGGACAAACAAGTTAAAAATTTAGCATACCATATTACTTCATGTAATATGGCATAGAACCCCTTTCTATAAGGCTACAAAGGACAAATTTACATCAATATGAGGTACTGGCATTTATGATTGGAAAAGTAAAGATGAAAAGAGGATTATACAGCATTGTCATCAGACATCTCTTTTTTTTCCTTTTTCTTTCTTTTGTTTTGAGGGGCTTTTGGTTTTAGTTTTCTTTTTTACAAAATACATGTCTTGATGACCACATGCTCTAAGCTTATATTCACTTATTTTTACATATATATTTTATTTGTAGGGGCAATTGAGAGAGAGTCACAAATAACGAAAGGACACTAAGGTTTTAATAAGGGCAACAAAAAAGTGTTTTCACCAGAATAGATTCACATTACAGTACACCAATATTGACAGCATTCTCTTTTGTCTATTTTTGGTACATAAGATGGAATCTCTCTACATAACCTTATAAGGCTTCAGTAACTAAAAAGTAAAAAACCTATTAGTTTACAATTCATTTAAAAATTCTGAAAGACACAGCAAGTTCTAAACTTTAGTAGTGCTACCCATACACAACCATCCGGTTTAAGAAGCCATCAAAAGAGCCTCCTCCAAGGGAGCTTCCAACAGCAGAGTTGTGCAACATGGATGTATCTTACTACAAGGGGAAAAAAAATTACACATGGCACATTCTCATTCATATTTTGCAATGTAAAAAGTTACAAACATACCTAATCAAATAAATAATAAAAAAAGAATCTGAAATGTGTTTGTTATGTATCCTAAAACCACTACGCAGAATAATGGAGACTTTCATTCACAAACTATTTACATGGTAATACCCAGGTGAGGGTACACACTGCTACAAAACTCATAAAACAAAGGGTAAACTTGAAATGTTTTCCATAGTAAAGGTCTAGCAGCATGACTATATCTAATGCTGTTTGTTGTCTTGACAGTTTTTGGGAGTTTGTTTTAATCTATGTCTTCATCCAGTTCATAATTGTCTTTATCATAAATATCTTTTACTAAAAGAACCCGTACGAGCATGTTTTCCAAAGTGTTGCGGTCCAGTGAAGTGGCAGTGTACCAGATGGGGCTCTCCGCGGACACGGAGCACTCTGGCTGCAGATAGAACATGTCTGTCCTCTGATTCAGATTCTGTGGGCTACCAGGAGGAAAACACAGGGGGTTAGAAACACAGCCTCACAGGACAAAACAGTACGTTAGCAGTTCCAAAATCTTGCACAAACAAAATTCTAACTGTACCCAGGCAAGTGACAAAGAAACCCCAAACCAACCAAACCGAAAAGAATAATGTGGAGAAATGTGGTCTTGTTGACAGAAGGAGCCATGCCAGGTCTGGCCCAAACCCAGCCAGTCCCACATCCACAGAGTCCCAGATGCCTGGGACTCAGCAAGCAGGCAAGAGATCACAGACTCTTCAAAAACTTGCAGATCCAGGTCTTGCTAAACCAGAAAGTACCTTCCACAATTTGCAAAGAGGCCCAACAGTAATTACAACACCAATTACATCAATAATTGCTCACACAATGGTTGGCTGACACAGCTACCTCTGAATGTAGAGCCTGGGGGTCCCTTAAAAGTCAGGGATGGTAGTCTGAGATGCCCAGAAATATAAGCAGCTAAAATCCCTCCTCCTACTTTATTTAAAAGGTTGGTTGTTATAAATCTTAATCCCTTAATTCCTTACCCACTACATTATGGAATTACGTGCAGCTCAGAAACATCCTCTAAGATACTAGAGAAGACTCCTTTAAGGAAATCCCAGCAGTTCATCCATTTAGGCAAGTCTCAGAAAAGAATTTTCAATTCTAGATGAGCAAGTGATGACTCAAGCTCCCTCCTTCATAAATATTGCAGACTTCAAGAGTCAACTCTATTTCATGTTTCTTCAGTAAAAATAAGGATTTTTACCAGCTCACCTTCCCAAATTGGTTGATAAGATTTCAGGTGTTATTCTTGACCTGCTGGAGTGATTGTTGGATTGTTCTGCTCTCATGTAAATCAGATTAAGAGTCAGATAAAACTCTTTAAAGACTGTTTAAAATAGTTAAATAATAAAATATTTAAATAATAATTTAAATATTTTAACCTCCTCCCTACTTGCTTGAAACAAGAGTATTTTCATAGGAACAAGCAATCACAGAATCAATTAAGTTGGAAAAGACCTCTGGGATCATTGAGTCCAATCTGTGGTTGACATGGGGGCCCAACACCCCCATGTCAACCAGACCATGGCACTGAGTGCCACGTCCAGTCTTTCCTTAAACACCTCAGGGATGGTTACTCCCCCATCTCCGTGGGCAGCCCATTCCAGTGTCTGATTACCTTTTCTGTGGAGAAATTCCTCCCTAATGTCCAACCTAAACCCCCCAAGTGCAGTTTGAGATCATCATGAGACAATAATACAGTGTTTCATAGCTGTAAATGAAAGCATCCTGAAATTTCAGCTCCAGCTGTCCACTGGTTGCCAAGTATATTTCAAACAGCTGGCATTACCTAAAATTTTACAATAGTTTTTACAGTGTTAAGTATTCCATTAAAATGATTTCAACAAAATTAGAAGCAGAACCAGGAGAAACAGTCTGCTGCTTTAGTTAACAATGGTGACCAACATCTGCAAGACAGCATGGCTTGAAACCACATCATAACTGATGCTCCAAATGGGTTTAATGGGTTTAAGAGCACTCTTTTCTACTAAGTTAAGATGTTCTTCCTAAAGAAAAAAAATTATGTGGTCTCTCCGCCAGTGACTGTGTAACTCAGTCCAAAAATTCAACTTTGACTTTTTAATGACAAATCCTCTCCAAATCATGAAAGTAGAGAAAGTGAAGGCAAAATCCCCCTGCAACAACCAGGATCAACTGAGTTTATGAAAAACAGGTGGTTGCATTAACAGACCACAAGCTACTCTTCACTTGTTTTTCCCTGTAACATCACATGCTCGTACTCCTGCTGATGGTGTGAGCTCTTTCTCCACCTTTAAGACTACAATGCCATTTCCTAACAGACACTGAGTCTCATACTTAATTTATTGTGTTGTATATACAAGGTGATTTTATTTCTTGGGTATCACTTGCCCATATTTCCCTTAGAATTACACAAAATCTACATTAAAACCAGTCACTGTAATGGCTGCTACAATTAAGGAAAAGTACTTTCCAGGAAATCTTGTTTTCAAGCTTCCAAAACACTTAGCTAGTAAACTAATTTTTTTAAGAGTTGCCTAAGCTTTTTTTTTTTTTTTTTAATGTAATAATTTCTGCTTCCTTCCTTCCTGCACAAATAATTGTGGACATTGGAAGGAAGCAAGCTAGTTCTAAATACTGGGTTACTGCCAGTAGTAATTTTCCTGCTACAAAATATTTTAAACATGCTTCCACACTGGGTACCTCAAAAGCATCTACATTTCAGATGCCTGATAACTTATAATGAAGCAAATTCATTGTCTTAATCCAATTCTTAGTGAAGAGATGGGGACCTCACTAACAAAACCCTCACAGCAAAACCCACCAGATCCCTTGCTGGCAATTCTCTGCAGAGATACTTGATATTCCCAGGTAAGAAAATGGAATTGTATTGTCACTTCCAGATGGAGCTCTTGACAATTAACACTGAAATACTCCACTGCTCCCACACTTTATGCACATCTTGTCCAGATACAGAACTGGAGATTTCAATACTTTCATTTAGGTATTTTTCAGAAGATTTCAATCCATTCCCTTTGCTTGAGCACTTTTCATGTTGCATCAAACCAGTTCCTTTGTGGACCTGGTTTACTCTAGACCCTGTCTGTATTACCCTGTATCACACTCACCTTTTAGACAGATAGCACTCAAACAGTTTCACAGGGCATCTAGCCGGATCAGATGTGTTTTCAATTTGTTCAAACACTGGCACATCATCTTCATGTTTCCGTTTTCCAGGAGCAATTTTATCTTTAAGAAGAAAATCAACAACATCTACGCTATAACTTGAAGTTATTTTACATTTTTCAGTAAAATTCCCCATAAGCAGTGGAAATTTCATAAAATTCCCCACCAAGTACCACAAGGTGGTCACCACAACTGTGCAAACCTGCAAACTGGAAATGCCACCCACAGCCACAGCAAAGTCACAGCATTTCACATGGAGACCAGTGGGCTCAATTTAACTCAGACACCCTGCAGTCCCCATGGACCACACACTCCAATTGGAGTTCTGGGAGCTGAGAGCTGCTGGACTTTGTATGCAAAGGCAGAGCTCTGGCTCCTGGCCAGGTGCCCAGATGTCCCTCAGCAGTGCCATGTGGATGCTCCTGCAATACTAATTTTGAACTGCCATAGTACCTTCATTATCAGCTCTGCACAGGGAAGACACTTGATAGCGAAGACAAGCTTTGCTTTCCATAGTTAGAGGATTTTTCTTCCACTGTCTAAAAACAGTGCCAAAAGAAAGTCTTAAATGCTGCTCCACTGTTTTCAGGCCAAAATATTTAGTGTTAAAGTAGAACAGAGTATTCAAAAGAGCAACAGGTGAATGTGATCCTAGCTGTTTAATCCTCCAAAGGTAATCTTCCTCAACTCGAGAGAATATTGATCCTTGGAAAAAAAGAATAGTAGAAAAAATAAAATGGATTAGCCCATGAACTGTCAAGGTGAAAAAATCAAGGGTTTTTTTTTACTGTGAAATGCAACAAAATGATCATGACAGCAGCTGCTGATAAACATTTATTTATATGTCCATATTCCCCAAACCCACCTGTTAAAGACACTCACTGAGACAGTCAAGTGGGAAATATCAGTACAGGCAATTTCAGAGAGAACACATTTCTGTTTAGTTACAGCAGCATTTCTGACATGCTATTTCATGCTATTTCACAGAAATTAATATTCAATGGAATAACCTTAATCCAACCTTAATGCCCATCACAAAAGACATATTTTTGAGTTAATTTTATTCTGCTCAGGTTAAGGCCTCCAAACATTGTACCACTTTCTTTCTTATTACTAATGGATATCTCACTTGGAAAGCACTCCTGGACCATAACAGGATACAGGAAGGGCCCAACACAGAGGCCCTCTGGGCCGTACTGAGAGAAGCCAATTTTGAGAAAAGAATGGAAAGAGTCTGGCAAGGACAAGCCTCCACTCAAGGGAGGATTGTTAAAAAGATGGAAGAACAGTTGATTCTGCAGTTCAGCACCAACATTGGTCTGCTGGGAAAAATTTGCTTTCTCCATGAACTGATGACCCTTCTGAGCAGAAGACTCCCAGGAAAGAGTCCTCCCAATGCAGGTGAGAAATTCTAAAATACATCAATTGTTAGCCCTACCTACATATAGTGCAGTGCCTGCCTGCCTGCTTCCATCTGAGGAAAAAAAACAGGCAAAAAACCGAGTTCAACTCAGGTAAAAACTACAGGTCAAAGAGCTTTTTTTAACTTTCTCTCCTAAAGATGGATAGTCAATTTTAACAGCCAGTGGCAAGACAACTCTTGTAGCACAGATTACCGAGAAACAAGACAAATAAAAACAGGTACAGTTTAAAATTAAATCTTAGAAGACATCTCTGTAATTCTTCATCAATTACTATTGCAATGCATAACATATATATACATATATGCTTAAGAATACATAAATATTAAGAGACGAAAAACATACATGACCAAAAAGAAAATTACCATCTGGAAGTATGCTTGGTTGCCAACTTCGAAGGATTTTATTTAATTCCTGTTCAAAGGTCTGGTAGATTGGATCAATAAATATGTTGTCTTTTCGATTACTCCTATATAAATACTACAGAAAAGAGAGAGACACAGTATTTACAATTCCAGATTAGAACACCTCCTGTGCTACAGGGCTCTTTTTATCATAACAGTGCAAGCATTGTACTGAAAAGCAGTATCTAAAAAGAAAGGTATGGCACATTTCCAATATATATCAGGTAACAGTTACTTCCAATATAATTGTATGTTGTAAATTGCTAACTGGATATGAATCACAGTTTAATTACAAGTAACATTTTTCTCTCTTCCTGTGTGCAGCATTGAATCAGTGAATGGGGAGTCATTAAAAAAACCCCAAACCACAAACAACTAATTTATCTTTTCCTCCACCTAGGCCTTCAAAAAACACCACAACCAACCCACATTTAGCAAGAGTCTGCTCTTTTAAATGTGAACTCCAGACAGTGACAAAACCATCTTCAATACAAAACTGGGAGAAAAACCCCCACCCATATATTTGTGGTAATAATATACAGCAATGAAAGAAAGGTGATAGGATGGTGCAAGGTGCTGGCCTGTTCTGCAATCTAATTGTCTAACCCCTCTTGACCTTACAGACAGAAATTCTTTTGAACCTTTACCAAGAATTAATGGCTGAGGACTACTATTTGACATTATCCTCTCTGGAGACATTTCTAAGAAAGGGAGGACTGGCTTCTTAAATTTTCCCCTTCAGTGTTATCTTTGCAAGAACATGCCTGTTAGTGAATACAATAAAAGTGACTGACAAAAAAATGCTTTTTTTTCTGGAAATGGCATCTATTTCTGTACCCATGCTTGAAATCACATTAACCACGACACTTATTTATAATAGGTGATCACAGTTCAGTACATCCTGGCTTCCTTATCTCTGCACTGCATTTTATAATAAGGGCAAATGAATGAATACACTTTCTAAAGGTTTTCAACAACATTTTCATTTGGGTAACTATTTTTTATGGTAAGTTTAACTAATACCTCAAATCACAATATTCCCCCACATGTGCTTGTTTCTACATACATCAGTTTTTATTTTATAAAGCAATTCTAAGCTAGGTAATACAGCACTATAAGCTCCATGGTGTTTGCCCCTCCATTTCCTGGCATGTTTTTTCTGCCATGTATTTTCCTCTGGTTTGCATTAAACACTCACACTGAACACTGCCAGTGAAAATGGAAGACTGAAAACTGGTTCAAAACCAATCCACACACAAGCCTGTGAGAACTCAACTAAAACTACTTCTTCCTGCTTCAGAGTAAGTGTTGACTAAACTCTGGCATCTCCAGGAGAAGTCTGGAGCTCGCTGGACCAACAGCACCACAGAGTCTATAGAAGGATGACGCTGTGCAGCAGGGCAGACTCCAACCTACCACCCAAATCTGCAAACTTTCATTCCAAAACCACAATGCCATGCTCTGCTGCTCTACAAACCCTACAGGGGCAGGATGAGCACAAGCCATTCCCACCTGAGATGAGCTCTACTGTATCCGCAATGCACGGGAAGGAACTGGCTGTGCCTCTGAATCCCACAGCAGAGAACAGCCTGGAATCGCTGTCCACGGCAATTCTGTTTGTCTGACCTTCACACAAACGTCTGCCAAACTCTATCAGCCTGCCCAAACAACCCCATGACCAGACATACAAAAAACAAGAAAAAATCCCAAACCAAATTCCAATAATCCCAATTAGGGACAAAGAATGAAGGCCACGATGCAACAAAGGAGCACTGCAGGCTAACACCTTCCTCTAGATGAACCCTCTCCACCTCCAGATGCCTGCCTGACCATGCAGCAGTCTTTATTTCTAAGTGTGATATTCTCCAGGATCACTACTTCAGAGTTAGCAAAACCATTACTGAACCATTTCTGTCTGAAAGCAGAACAATTTCAGCTGCAAATGAACCTAAACTGAGAAACTGCACCATGTGACTCAGGGACCAGTTTCCTGGAATAGATGATACAGTGCTTCCTTTAAGAAAAAGTTATTACACAAAATTAAAAAAACAAAACAAAAAATAAAGCAAAAAAAAAAAAAAAGTCAAAGCCAAACAAACAAACAAACAAACAAACAAAAAAACAACCAAGCAAACAAACAAAAAACCCAAAACAAAAAAAATCCAAAAATCCAAAAAACACACACACACAAAAAAAGCCCCAACCAGCTCAGGACTTGAAGACTCCTGGGCTCAAACCACATTCTTTCCACAAGGAAAAGCTCCAAACTGAGTGTGTATTTAGCCACAATGAGTGCAGTAATGCTGGTGGAAGGGGAATGTACATTTTTTACTAGCCTATGGCTCCTACATTCTCTTCCTTTGAAGAGAAATTTACTCTAAGATAGCAAAATATTAATGATGTTTGGCCCAACTGTATCCTTAAATGGCATAATTCAATCTTCTCTGAGCCCTTTCCAAGTTCAACAAAGTCAATACCTTTGATGCAGAAGCAGATCATTTATTCTCTTTCAGGTTTGTCAGATGGAAAGGACTAAGCAAATTCTAGAAGGCAACGGAGTTTTATTGTGCATTGTGACAACTACATTGCATTTAGTGTACCACTAGGTTGCTTAAACATGTTTCTTCAGGAGGGTGGTACACCCCCAAATATTTGCCTTTAGCACACAGATGATGGCTGCAGCCCTTCACAGCTCATGTGTCTGTTCTGTCCCTCACTTGCAGTCTGCCTTTGTGAAATGCAAACTCAGGAGAACACAGCACATCTTCCTACTAGTCTGGCCAACAAATCAGGGCTGTTCACATTGTCTGAATTAAATACTGGACACAAAGTATAAGCAGTAAAATTACAGTAAAATGACCACATGTTGCTCCACTAATGTTCCAGCATTGTGCATGTGCAGTAGGCCTCATGATAATTGTGGTTGCCACATAAACTATGGTTTTGAAGAGCTGAAAAAAAGATGTTTTATACATAACTAGCTTTCATGACTGACAAAATAGACAATGTCAAAGGTACAAAGAGAAAGACTAAAAAAATATTATTTGAGTTCCATTTTATAAACACATACTTCCCTCTGTGTACTGTTTATCTGTTTAACATGAGCATTTTCAATTCAACAGAAAGGTACAGAGAGACAGTGTATCATGCAAGTGCAGAAGCAGAAAGCTAGCTGAATTTGAAACACACCTTGTAGCAATATTGACTAAAATCAATGTTTGCTTCTCAAGCTTCAACAATGAGGCAAAGGTAGCAACTAACTCTTTATTTTTGCATACTTGCAACACTTTACTATTTATTTTTAAAATATTTCAATTAAAAAATTTGTTATTTGATTCAAGTCCTCTGCCTCAAGTATGGAACAGTTTAAGTAGAACTGCAAACCCTGCGAGCAGCTTGCTTTCCACATCATACACATCTTTTATTGCCTTTTAACCTGAATGAAATTTTCTGTGCTCTCAGCTCTGAACACTGCTTATTATTTCTATGTTTTGCCTTATGTAGCAAAAATTAAAACAGCCCTCCCTGCTTAAAAGATAAGCTGTGGAACAGCTTTTCTAATTATCTAGTGATAGGTTATTGCCTTCACATACATTACATCTAACCTGACTCCCTCCTACCTTACTGTGTGTAATAGAGTCAATATAGCAGAGTTTCCTGCACTCTATCCTGCCTTTCCACAGTCTGCAATACTCAGTAAATTAGACCCTCCCCAACAGACACTTAATTTAGGCTGTTTCCTCTACGTGCTCAGGAACTGAATCAGCAAAACGCTTACAGATCATGCCTTGTTTCATTCTGTTTTTACATTGGACATCTTTAGCAAACAAAATGAAGCACAGCATTTGAAAAGACTACGTAGTTTTTGACTGGGTTAATTACTTGCTTTAAGTATTACATTATAGCAATTTGTGTTTGAGTTTTCAGGATGGGTCTGCAAACTCATTTCCTACAGAGACAGCTCTCTATAACGTGATTGTAGAGAGCAACACAGCAGCCTGATCACAGCTATGTATTAAGGGTAGCTCCTAGCCAGTAAATCCATGTTATCTCCACTCTTCTACTGAAATGGGTTACAGTCAAATCAGCAGCTCCATTTCCCATCTCTACAGCCTCTACTAACCTCCTGAATTCCAAGACACAGATAATAGATGCTGTCAGGTGCATAGTTCTCTCCATTAGGCCTTCGAATTTCATTGACAAAATGTGTCAACCCATAGTTTAACTCAGCTGAAGTATGTGATAATAGATCTTCCTTTAATTTCACAGACTTTACTGTAAAATAGAGAAGAAATGCTACATTATACAACAGAATTGTCACACAGTGAAGGTGGGATGGGGTATTTTTTGACTGGAAACTGGGAAACTGGCTTGATGTACTCTCCATTAACCAATGAATGAGACTAAAATGTACTAAGCAATTAAGATGTTAGGTCTGTATTAAAACAATCAAGGCTCCCACAGTAAAATCAAATGCAGTAACACCTGCTGACAAATGTACTGTCATGCACAGCTCAGGATGACAGAGGCAGCCCAAGATGCTGAAGTGAAGCCAGTGGTGTAGAGGGGCACCTTCAGGGGAAACGACAGTTTCCAAAGATCCAAGACACATCACAAGGGTGCTGAGATGCATGTGGGAGCTGAAGAACAGCAGGAGTAGCAGCAGCTGCCCTTTTCTCTCACAGTACAAATGTGTACAGAGAGGAGAGCTGCAGAAAGAGCAGCACATATCCAGGGGATTGAAAGCCACCTTGTGCCAGAGCTCCACAGCCAGGTAATGCCAGCCTCAGAGAAGATCTCCTTACAGGACAAAGAGCAGGAGGATGTCCCTCCCTTGCCATTGAGAACAAATGGTGTGAACTCTGAAGTGAGTTAGAATATGAAGAAAAATAGGATGCAAACAAAAAATTAAAATGGTCAGAGAAAATCAGAATAGCTGAGAAGGTGCTGTCCTAGCTTTCATGAGAAGTGTGAGACCCAGCATTTTGAACCAAATAGGAAAAGCTCGAAAAAAAAGAGTTTGGCAACTCTGTGGTAAAATAATCTCAGTCACGCTGGAAACATTAAGGACATGAGAAAAATTCTATCAAAAATCCCAGCTGAGACTCACACAAGTACGGCAATTTTCCCTACCAGGTCAGAATCTGGATGCCGGATTTTTGGAAATACTTACTTGATTTCAGTTCTTCTAACTCTGGAAGCTCTTCTTCTAAATACCGGGACTTTACCCAGTGCTTCCATGCATTTACCCCGTAGGCGTATTTGAAGGGAAAGCTGCACTCGGAGTTCTCAGAGCTGTCATCGTGCGCCTGGTACTCCGACACGGCTTTCCTCTTCACGCCCTGCCACGGGAACACAGAGGGTGAGGTCACTGGCAGTCCCACCAGCAGGGACACAGAACCTGGCACAGCCAGCTGCGGGCCGAAGTGCACGCTGAACCTCAGTGCACCCACAGAATTTCATGGAAATTTCAATTCCCTGGGTTAATGCACAGGGAACTAAAGATGTGACAAATCTGTCACAGGCTCGACTCGTAGGCTCAAATGAACCAACCAATGGAAAAGGCAGTACTGGTTCCAGATTAAAGCATGCCCAGCAGTGGATACATGGATAATGTCCAGTGGATAATAGAGAAAGCTTAAACTCCAGATTTGATACTAGAAAGACCCACTTATTATTAGAAAGTTTTAGTAGAAGTTGGCTGGCTTTTTAAAAGCTGTAATATCTACTGCAGTTATTCGAATAACATCATTTCAACTTTGTGCCAGGCATAGGAAACTATTTCTTGGTAGTGTCCTTCTAAATAAAAGACTATGGCTAATTTGTATCCAATGTCTAAACTAAGATTGAATAAAGATAAAATCTGAGAAAATTACAAGCAAATAAATTTTTTTTTTTAACTATGGCTCTCATTATAAACCATGGTAATATGTCTTTCCATCTTACTATCAAATTAAACCAAGACACTTTTGTTCAAAGTAGAAGGCAAAACAGCAGTGCTAAGAACACAGTAGGTATATACACAGTGGCACATTCTATCAACAGTTCTGCCACTGTACAGCAAAACCAGGATCAGAATTTATAAATCACACTCCCATCAAATCCAACAGTTATCTGCAACAGACTTAACACTGCAGTAATTTTATTACTTGAAATGTATCAATTTATGGCATAAAGATAGGATATTAGGTATGCGTAGACAGTAACACGTTGCAAATCAGTATGAGAACTAAAAGAAACCCCAGATATTTTTTCCTACTTACATTTTGTGCTTTTTTTTTATATTTTTAGTAGCATGAAAAAATTACCTTCTTTTTGGACCGAGGCCTTGGCTGTTCCTCATATTCTTCACCAAAAACAGGAGGTAACAAAAACTCATTTTCTGTGTCAAGCTCCTCAGTTGCTGAAAATACATTAACAGAAACTTATTTCTAAATGTCTTTTAAATAGCACTGCTTTGAAAAAAAAACCAATTAACTATATTGGTGTGCCAAGGTGTCTACACAGGACACAAATAAAAACAAGCGAACAACTGGATTTTGGTAAGAGGAAACAAACCTATTTTTCTATTCAAACTAAGACAAAGCTGTCAAATAGTTCACTTCTAAGTAAGTTTTAGAGGACACAATGCTCAACATTTCAATTATTGTCTTAAGTTGCTAAGGCAGAATTTCTTACTGTAGACTCTTACATAATGTTTTCTGCCCAGGCTGTCTTTGGTATGAAAAATTTTTAGGTACAGTGAGAATGAGCAGCTATGACTGGAAAAAATACAAATTAACTTAGTACGTGCAGCTTTGTTCATGTATTTAGATTATTTCTATTCAGGTTTTGTTATTTCACGTAGCACATTACACTTGGTTAAAAACACTAAGACTCAGAAGGCAAACTCCTTCAGTGAAACTGGTTTTAGTCTATATTTATACAAGTGGTGGAGGTCTAGCTCATGATGCATATTACAGTTAAGTTTGGTAAGCAGATGTATGGCAATACATGAAAATACTGTTTATTTAAAATTCAGGGGTACAATTGAAGACTATTTCAGGCAACATTGAGGAATGAGACAACATATGAATGTATTGAATGTTGCAAGTCCCATTCTTATTTATTTTATTGAAGATGGTTCTTCCCTCATTTAGCCATCAAAGAATGTTTTCACTCAAAATTGAATGCTCTTCTGATAATCTGATTTCACCACCTTATTTCTCACGACAGCTTTCCAGCTGGTGCAGATGAACTTACACGCAGAGATTTCAGAACTCTGCCCCAGACTCAAAAGCAGTCCTTCTTCTGATACCACAAAGAATATTATCTCAGAAGCACTTCAGTGTAATCAATGCCTCTTACAGACTGCTGCTACTTACTACTCCAACTTGCTTATTTCTTTTCTTCTATGGTTTTTCTTTCCCATGTACCCACCCTCGCTTAAAAAGAGGGTTAAAAACCTAGTATGCATGTGACCAGTAAACTTCCCAAGATTAAGGTCAGATTAACCCCCAGGCTTTCTCTTTAAATTAGAGAAATAGAGCAAATTTGGCATCTACTGCAGATATCTACAACATAGCACAAAAGGAGCCTGTCAGCTCCTACAGAACCTGCCCAGGTGAGGTATGAGAGCCATGTGTCCAAGAAAAGCTATGTAAGAGGGAAAGTAACTATAGCCAGAAGCTTTCTTGGATACTGGATTGACTGGGGTATGGTGTAAGTAAACAGACACTGTTCCCTGCATTCTGTAGAGTAGAAATTGTACTATATAGCATCAAGAGTTTCTCTCAAGAAAGGTCTCAAAGCAGTAACTTTTTCCTGCTAATTCAAGTAATGCTACTGTTTCAAATAGAGACACTACCAAGATAGTAAAAGGTAACACAAGTGGTGTGCCAACATGCATGCCAACTTGCAATTTTCCAACAAACTTGAGTGGGAAGTTGACTCTTTAGTAATTTCTCTAAACCATGAAAGTACCTGGTGATCAAAGAATGCATTCATTATGTTTTCCATGACACATGCCATCTGAGTCCTTGAGCCTTCAAAATAACTCTCCTAAATCCATGTTCAAAACAAATGATGCAGCCAAGCTCTTTACAAATAGTTACCTTCCCCTTTTCTTTGCATTGTTTCGAATACTGTATTTAGAAAGATGGAAGAACTAATTCAGAAGTCCCCCACCTTACACAGGCATGGCAAGGTTTTACCTAACAGTCAGTCAGGTGGATCCTGCAATCAAATAAAGTTCCTCTGAAAGGATGGTTAAACAAGGTACAACAGCTGCCCACAGTGTCACAGTGTTTATTAAAATCACAGAAGAGTTACCTCTTGGAAAGTCTATTTCAATATCAAGGTCTGGCTCATATGGAACATCAGGCAAACTTGTTCGTGACTCTGAGTTTAGGAGATTTGAGTCAACTGTCACACCTGTTCAAAAGAAAAGGAAAAAAATCTCATTATTTTAACCAACACATGGATTAGCCAAATGGTGCAGATCTACAACTTTAGAAGCTGAGCTGTTCTGAAACTGATTGTTCTGCTCATTACCATCCTACATTTTCTTGTTCTTGGGATCTCAGATTTGCTTCTCCAACCCGATTTCCTCCAAACATAATACATACTTACTAGCCCATTGCTCTTCTCCATGAAGGTGAGTCAGCAAAGCACATGTATAGAAAATCAAATACTGGTGAACCTGGACCATATCAACCAATCTCAGAACTCAAACAATCTTGACAAACCTAACTATCTATTTTCCTACCTGATCCTGTTGCAACAGAACAGACTTTCAAGTCTGCTTTTCTAGGATCTGTTTCTCAAATAAGACATGCAGGCAGGGAGAAACAAAGCTTGAACTCTCTCCAACTTCTGGCAAACAGTGATTGCTCGAAATTCAGTCCTCTGTAAGTGAGCAAGCTCTGATCCCATACATCTGCTCATTTAGCTAGCTGTACTTCACAAAAGAGAGCAAGAAACTGAAAATGACAACCTTGCAGTGATACCAGAAATGTGCAGTTTTAGTAGAAGAATGGCAAGAGATCAGAATACAGTAAACCTCCTGGGACTGCAGCTCCACTGGCCTCCTACATAACGATGCACGAAGTTTAAGTTTATGTAATTATGTAATATTCAAACTGTCAACAACCTTTCAGAAATCTGTTGAAAGAGCTTGGAAAAAACCTTCAAAATTTAATCTGAGTGAAGGCAAATTTTCCTGGAAAGATACAGAAAAGCCTTGGAAGATTTGGGCAAGCAGAGCCAGGAAAGAAAAGCAAAGAGACATGGGCACTGAGAAACTAAAACTACAAAGTATGTGGGACTTTTTGATCTTCAGATATAAATTTTTATTAAGAGAATAATGTGTTGGTTGATGCCCAGTAGTGCTTACTCTAAATCATGGGCTTTTCAGTTTCCCATGCTTTGCCAGAGTGTGCAAGAAGCTGAGAGGGAGCATGTCCAGAACAGTTGAGCTGAAGTGTCCAAGTGAGTATCCCACACCATGGAATGCTCAGTATGTAACTGGGGGAAGTTGGCTGGGAGCCACCAATTGCTGCTCAGGAACAGGCTGGGCATGGGTCAGTGGGTCGTGAGCACCTGTATGGTGCACCACTCAGTTTTCTTGTGTTTTGTGCCTCTCCCCTCTTTTAATTGTATTTACTAGTACAGCGAGTATTATATTTTGTTTCAATTATTAAACAGTTCTTTTTTTCCCCAAGTCTCTTCCCCACCAGGGTGAGGGGATTAAGCTAGTGGCTGTATGATACTTAGTTGCCATCTGATGTTCAAGTACAATGCAACTTAATATAAGACCTCAATGACAGCACTGTTGTACTCAAACTTTCCCTAAAATAAAAAACCAAACCAAATCTTTCTTGTCACACACATCCCCCAGCACCCCAAACAGTCAAAAACTCATCAGGAAACTCACTGGCCACATCAGAAGCTTCAGCTTTTCCAACGTGTTCAGGTACCACCCCTGACAAGTTCAGAAGCTCAGCCTCCAGAGGATCTGAGGGCACTTTCCCCCTCAGCTCTTCTATTGCTGCAAGGATTTTCTCAGTGCTATCCAGAGTAGTGGGCAAAAAAACTGGAACTGGCACCTGTGCAGACAGGGAGGCAGAGATAATTAGAAAAGAAAAAATGCCACAACAAAGCAACCAACTACAAAAAAAAATTCTATATTCTTCTTCTGAAAGACAGAGTTGATACAGATTAGAAACAAGTCACTCTAGTGTGAGCTAACAAAAAATGCTGACAAGTTAAAAACCCAGTATGAAGGAGCTACGAATGGAAGGGAAAGCAGGAAAGGACACAGGAGGAAAAAAAAAAGACAAAATATAGCTGATCAAAGAAGGAACAGAAGGGTCTTTCAAACTTCAAACCTGTCTGATTATAACCTCAGACTAACAGTTTGGACAAATCAGCATCTTGTTTTAGTGGCTTGTTTTTCCCACTCTGCCATCCTTTCCCAACACAACCTTTTCAGCTTCCTTATTACAAGAACAAATCTTGCTATTAAAGGCTTATTCATGATATTCAGCAAAAGCAGAAGTATCACTCAGAACTGTTCCTAAAACGCTCAGCAGCACAAGATTTTCACACTGGAAGCAAGCAGCCAGGTCCTAAAGAACAATCAAGGAATCAAGTGTCGGATTCTAATGCGTTTTCAATAAATAGCGCTGCAGCACCCTGCAATCCTTTAGATGAACCAGCAGGAGAACAACCAGCAACACAAGGTGGTCCCACACATGCATGTGAATGGATGCCAATTTTAAAATGAAGCTGAAGTCTCACTTACAGGAACAGGAACCGTGGTAGGAACAGGAACATTTTGACTATACATGTTCATAGGCACCGGAACGTAGACTGGTACAGGAATAGGCACTGGGACATACTCTTTTTTCCACTCATCTTCTATTAAAAGAAAAAGCAAAAAGGCAAATACTGCCAGGTATTTAAATATATTTTACACCTGCCATTTAATGGAAAAAAAAGTCAGAATATTTGCAGTATGTTGAAAGACAGTAATAGTTAAGAAAAAGTTGCAATGAGGAAATTAGTTCTAGCACAGTTCAGGAGTTACCTGTCTGACAAGATTTTGTCTGCATATGAGGTTTACAGTACGTGGCTTTTGTCATTGTCAAAGGCTTGCAAAGAACTGCCTTGTTCTTCATTTCTCTGTTAGGTGTTGGAGAAGGTGGTGGAGCTGAGCCCTGCAGACAAGCAAATAAGAGAAGGTGCAGTTGCACCACAATGATTCCAACACAAAGTTTTTGGCTTAATGTATCAACTGATACTTTTCATAAATGAGATACTGAAAAGGAAGCTCACAGAAGCACAACACAACAGCACCAACTACTATTCTAAAATTGTAAGCTATTCTGTGTTCCTAGTATTGAGCTGCCACTGCCAGGATCATAATAGGAGAGCTAGAGCTAGCACTTCTGGCTCATTTTCCTGTTTTTTTTTTTTTATTGAAGGTACTCTAATGATTTTTTCATGTGCTTGTTTAAGTGAAAGTGCCATTTAAGCAATTTTATAACATAAAAAATAATTTTAGCTGTAAAAAGAGTTCATTATGAGCAGCACAGACAAACTTTAGGCTCAAGATCTAGCCTTCTTGAATTATGCCATAGTCCAAAGATCACTTTTTTTTTAAAAAAAACCGAAGTATTTCTAAACGAAAATTCTCTAAACACTTTTTTATTACCTAAAGTATGAACTTCGAGCTCCCCCTGCTGGCTCTACAACAGTGACAACAAATACTTGGGAACATCCCAGAATATTCAAACCGCATCTTTATGGTCAAGAGGTAAAAAACCCTCTTTTTCTGGACATGTTTTTTGTACCCTAGCACCTCTTTTAGAACCTGATCTGAGAAACAAACTCTCAGTTTTACTTGGTCATATATAGGAAGACTAGCCCCATATGTCATTTTAGATATGGAAAGAAAGCCCAGTCTCAAGAACAGCAATGTGCTCTACCAGGTGTACACTCCCTAAAATGTATTAAAAAATACTGTATCACACATAGCTTTGACATGATCTTTAAACGACTGAATTAACATAGTTAAATATAAAATACTAAAAGTTTTTAACATGACAGCTTAGCTTGTCTGATGCCTCTAGTTACCTAAGCAATCTTCAGTGTTTTTCATAAATATATGTTATCAAAAACTTTCACTTAAATCTATGATATCACTTAAATCTATGATAATCATTAAGATGATTATCATCTTAATCTATGATTAAGATAGGCATTATCTTTAATGCCTATTTGCATTTAAAAGACAAGTCTCTCAGACCTTCCATGCGAAAAACAAATCTAAACAAAACTAAGTTTCAAAGAAAATACACTAAACTAACTGAAAACTATATTAACAGTAGTATTTTTGACAAGCTGAGAAAAACTGAAACTCAGAATGAAGGCTGCTGCTCCACTGATGATCCCCACCCTTCCAGACAGTGATCCTGCAAAAGGCTATGCTTCCCCACTCTGCAGCAAAGTCAATCAGACCTTGAGCACCAAGAGAATTCTACTCTTGGGAAGGATAAAATTTAAGAACTGAAGATTTATTTTCAGCTTTTTAAAGCTGAGGTACCACCTTAGTATTCCAACTGGACAGTGAAATTCTCTTCCCTTTCTATACTCAATAAGTAACACCTAATCAGTCTAAACACATTAATAAGACACATGGTTTGTTGATCAACTTTTAAGCAACATTTATATGCACTATAGATGTAAAAAATGATTGATTATTTAGCTTCCCAGAAGACAGTGAAAAGAAAGTATGAATATTTGAAATTTTTATTTCACCTACAGATGTGAAAGAGACTAAAAAGCTTCATAAATTTAGCTTAGGACCACTCAAAGACACTAATTTTTGGTTTTTAATAGCATCCCTCTAATTTACCAGGATCTCATGTTTTAAGTACATCTAATTATGTTTTGTACNGAGTTAAGATACAAGAGTGTGTTAAATGTATGTACTTACTGTTATTTTTGTCCGGGGGGTTTGACAGCCCTGATCTAAAAGTACAAGAAAACATTTTTAGAACTTTTTTTCCCTTTTTCAAAAT
Source organism: Leptocoma aspasia (assembly GCA_013399835.1). Classification (NCBI taxonomy): domain Eukaryota; kingdom Metazoa; phylum Chordata; class Aves; order Passeriformes; family Nectariniidae; genus Leptocoma; species Leptocoma aspasia. Next base: position 725,458 of record VXAX01002066.1, read on the forward strand.
CAAAGCAAATTTCAGTAAGCAACTCAAGATAACACCTGTCACCAATATAACTTTAAATCAAGAAAACTCATTGGTACCATATTGCAGTTGAGAACTGCACACAAGACTTCCTTCATGGACATCTCCCTAATGATCTCCCTCAATACTCCAGTATTGAGCCTTACACAAAGACAAATGATAAATCAATGCTCTAGCCAGATGTGAATACAGCCTCTTTCAGAAAAGTAAACACCAGAATGTTCAAGTATGAAAATGGCTACACAAAGAAGCTGAGTTGCCGTAATTGCTTTAATTTAAAAGCTGGTTTATTTGAACTTGGCCTGACTTGCCATTTAAACCACACAAATATGTATTCAGTGCCCATCAGCAAATTTACACAGTACCTATTGCCAATAGAAAGGAAAAAAAAAAGGCAACGTATTCCTCTTATCTAGATACTTCCATTGTATTCTCATTTCAATTTCACTTATTTTCCTTAAATTCCATTTAATTAATTTTTTTTTTCACTCCTAGTGCATCTGTTCTCTGTGAGCAAAAGGCATTTTGAGAAATGTTTTCACAGAGCAAGTAATGACAAACTGGAGCAAAACGGAAGAGGACAATATTTTCTGTTCCCATGATGATAAGGCACTAAAATTACACTTAACCCAGAACAGCTCAATGCTGCCTGTGATGGTAACACAGAAAAGGATAATCTCTAATGCAGTTTATTACGACAAATAAATAATTCATGCAGCTTTCAATTCTTCATTTAAAGGAAGCATCTGGCTTGACACTTCTGTAGCCCTGAAGCAGCACCTACCATAGTGCAGGTTCTCGGGTCCTTTCTGGGTGGCCAGATTGGGCTCGTTCTGCTGGCAGTAGAAGCGGAGCAAGCAGTGCTGATCGCAGAAATGCTTCATCTCGCCGCGCCACTGCACCTTCTCTTTGAGGGCTCCTTGAGACTTACAACAGTCACACCGTACAGCCTTAATGCAAAGGAAGATTTTCACATTTTTAAACAGGCCTTGGGAAACAATTATTTCTACATTTTAAAAGGCTACATTTTTAAGAGCACTGAGGACTCAGTACCACTATGCAGTTAAGTCTCGCTCATGTACAACAGTTAAGCTACCTTCTTCTTCAGCTTTTTTCTGGGGGTTAGCACCTAGAATAAATCTGCTTTGCTTTATTAATTTGTCACAATGAAAAAAAAAATTGCTCACTTCTAAAGAGTCACCAAAAAAAAGAATTTTGATCATTAATTTTAATTAATTTCATTTAAACATTCTGCAAAACAAGAGCAGAAAGTGTTAGGCTCCTTAATGACTCTATTGAACTGAGGACAAACACAAGCCATTTTTTCTACCTCCAAGATCTGGCAGGCTTTTTTTTTTTGTTTTAAAAAAGAATCAAAAGTTTTAAAAAGTCACCAAAAGAATCACTTCTCTAGGTATCAAATCAGCATAAATGGTTTTTTTTTTATATTTCCACTATTTTAGTAGTTTGGCAACAATTTTAGATCCCAATTCTTTAGTTCATCCAAGTTTCTCTATGATTTTTAAAGAATTTCTCTTAAAAAAAGAGGACTCCCCCAAAATTTAGTTAGCATGTAACTTGGAAACTCAAACATTTAATTAATATATCTTTCATGAACCCGCATGTTAATTTCATGAGGTATCACTAAGGCATGTTCTTCTCCAAAATAGATTCTACTACATTTTATCTGCCACACTATAAATTATCTGAACAGTGGTAGCCTCAATTTCACATCTTCAAGTAAGCAAATAATTGTTTGCACTACAGCTTGCCTTGATATTGTTTGCAACCGCCATCCTAAAGAAGACTTTAAAAATTTAAAAACTTTAAAGATGCTCAGGAATCCAAAGTAAGTCAACCTCATAATGCAGCCAGGAGAGGAAGAGGGAAGTTATAATATATGCAACATAAAACATTAATACATAAAACCATACACAACATTCCAGTTATGCACAAGGCTCTGATGGCTTAAAAAAACAAAAGAAAACAAAACACAACGAAGTCCAACTGTAGTTTTTGTGATTCCAAAAAACTATGAACAGGCCAATTAGTTCAAATTTTAAAAATAATTAAATGTTTAGTTTCTTCTCTGTATTTGAACAGTGTAGTACCATCCTCTGGCAGTGTAAGAAATTAAGCTCTCAGTTGCAATTTTCAAGTATTTAAAGATGATACATAGAAAAGCTTGTTTCTAACAGTATAACCAGCTTTAAATTGGGAGCAGTTAAAGCTGCAGCTTCAAGATCACTTCCCTCTTCTCTGTGCAGGCACCAGCACCAGTGCTTAAGCACCTGTAAGGCACACAAGGTCAGAGGCCTTACAGCACTGCATTATCCCCATGCTCCCTCAATTTTTGTTATATTTGTCACTTGGACTTTCCACTGATGCTGATCTACAGTTCCTTTTGCACATCACCTCAGTGGGACAAAAGAGCAAGTAAGTTTTATTCTTAGAAGCGAGTGGGGAAGAAGACAAAATGTAGAGTGTTGCCAAAATAGTGTAGATTTAATCAGTTCAGGAAAGCTGTGAATTCACACCTTTAAGGCAGATGCAACTTCCAAAGCCACCAAAAGACTGAAATACCAGTAGGAAAAAAAGAAAAAAAAAAGTATAATTCACTCTAAATTTAAATCTCAAACCCACCTAACACTGATTAAGAATGACAGCTGACTCACGTATAGAAAAGCCCATCTATTCTGACCTGCTGCACGCTGCTTGACTATCAAAGCACCACTTTCTGCTCATTTTTCTCTCCTTCAAAGAAAGAAAAAGGGGTCAAATCTTGTCAAATCCAGCAACTATAGCCTTCCTACAGCAGGGCCTGTTGTGATAGGACAGGAAGAAATGGTTTTAAATTGCAGTGTCAACTTAGATTAGATATAAAAAAGGACAACTTAGATTGGATAGAAGAAAAGTTTTTTAGAATGAGAGTGAAACACTGGAACATGTTGCCCAGAGAGGTTATAGACAGGTAAACCTTTAAGGTCAGGTTGGATGGGACTCCAAGCAACCTGATCTCATTGAAGAAGTCCCTGCTCATTGCAGAGGTGCTGGGACTACACAGCTGTTTAAAGGCCCCTTCCAACCCAACTATTCTGTGCTTCTCTCATTCCTGCAACTGTTCTCTCCCTCTCCTGGCTTCCTTTCTCATTTAGGCTTTTGAATAAGTATATTATTGTCTCTCCTGGGCTTCTACTAAATTATTTAGGTAAAAATAAATGGGTTTGATTCTGCATGGAAATTACTATTCCTCAGGAAATCTGGGATTCTTTTATAGTAACACTTCACTTCTCACCTCTACATTTACTACAATTTAATTCTACTATTTCCATAATTCTGCTTACCGTCAATGTTATACACCCTTCCATGCACCAAAGTTTCCTGCTAACTGCTTGCTCACCCACTTCTCTGACAATCAAATTTATTGAAAGTGAAAATAAATTAATGATTTTAGTGCCATTTTATCATTTTTCCTTCCTTCCCCTTTTCATTTTTTTTCACCTAGGATACTGGCACGAAATGTTAACTGAATCTCCAAAATACCTGCTTCAAGTCTGTTTATCTCTGTGTTCCAAAAAGCCCTCTCTGCTTGCCGTGCTTGTACTGCACAAGTCCTTTACCACTCATAACTGCTTTTTGGTACATTTCATTTCCCATTATTTCAATATGTTCAAACGGGCATGGTCTTTAGTATAAATCACTAATGTTTGCCCCAAATTTGGGTTAAATAATAAAATTTTCATGTGCGGGGCTTTTATTTACATTTTTAATCCCTCCATCACCTGTTCCTATTGTTCTCCAATGGTTTCACTGCTATTAACTTCACTTAATCTTAGCTTGTCTTTTCCACCTTCAACTGCAGTAAATAGGAAGCAAAAGCTGTTCCCAGAGAGTGAGTGATTATAAGAGAAAGAAGATAACTGTTCTGAAAGAGTACTTACTGGAGGTTGAGATGTCTAACTAGAGAACGGCTGAATTCCGACAAGAGAAACTCCACAAGGCTGTCTTGCTGTCTTTACCATTTTGATTTATGCTGGCTCCACTTTCAAATTTTACCACTGCTGACAATCATTGCTGAGCTCACCAGCCACAGTGACTTTTCTTTGCCTCAGACTGTAGTTCCCCACCTCCTACTTACTCTTTGCTGCAGACACCTGATCCCCACTGAATACAGAGTCATCACTGCACATGCTGAGTCTAATCCATTCTCGACTGCAGCCTGGCATGACCTGTGTGCACTTCAGCTGTAGTACTGTCACCCATGTTTCTCAGTGTATATTTAAAGAAACAGACTTCCGTGCTGTTCTCAGAACTGTATACTCTTTCTCAAGGTAATTTCAATGCTCTAATATAACATCAAATGATTGAAACTGTCATCAAACATCAGGCTACTTAAAGATTTATATTGACATTTCCCAGGCATTTTCTGGATTAACATCCAAACCATTGCATACAAGTCTACAGGAGCTCCAAAAATTTAGGGAGCTAACCTCAAGACACCCAAAATTTTGCCTCTTGTCTCAGAGGTGCATGGAACCCATAGAGCAGAAATTTCCTCAGAACTTGGCACCAACTGGTAACTGCAGCTGTTGCCCAACAGATGGTAAGGACTAAAACTATTCTTTTACATTTTACTGCCTCATATGAGGTTTGAAGGACTCTTATCTAGGTAAGTCTAATGAACTTTTAATACTTCTAGATAAGTTGTTGTGCTTCTACTATTGCTAACTTCTTTTGGCTTTCTGAGAAGAGAATTTTGGCATTCAGGGAAGTGCTCCCATAATACCTGATTATTTTAAATGGTTACAATGTTTTCCATATAATATTACATGAGAAAGATGTGTCCATAAAAAAAAGTAGACAAAGAAGATGGAGACAAACACTTGTTTAATGAACACAATGATGGTGTTAAAACATTACTAGGTTATTGCTACTTATTTCTCTTCACGTATACATTCATTGAAACTCCAAAATAACACTGGACATTGCATAAATGAGACAAAGCTCATACATATGTAACTACTCCTTTAAGAAGCTAACAGACAAAACAGCTAATGAAGTACAAATTCAGAGAATGGTCCTTATCTATTCTGTCTTCCTAATTTTTGATCATTGTCTATTTTGGCTACATAAGAATATGAGCTAACAATGTACTACCAAATCTAAGGCATCTGGAGCAACTTCCATAAAGTGGGAGAAGTTATCAAGCAAGGATGTAAAGAAATAAAAAGAGAACTTTAGCAAAAGACACAATTTCTCAAAACCTATTGTATGTCTTTCCCATGTAAGAAATCTCAAGCCTTTTTAACCAAAACTCAATTGCATTAAGGCTTTAAGAAGCACTTGAAAAAATTTACAATTAACAATTCTTCATAATGGAACACTAGTTCCACTAGCAAGTGTAACATTCAAAAAGTAGAACTTCAACATCATCAAAAGTATCAAAAGTTACCAGCAAATCTGTTTAAATTGCCTTTTTATGACATCAGCTCTAACTCCTGTAACAAAGTACCAACAGCATTTAAGCAGACCTCATGGGCCAGTTACTGCCTTATCCCATGAATCAGGATAATCTGAAGCCTGAGTTTTCAAGTGGTTCTCAAAGCTGAATCACACTGCAAGCTTCCACAGAAGCTTAGATACATTAAAGTAGTTTGGTATGCACACCTCCAGACTATATTCTTTGCTGAATCACCAAGAGGTTTCTAAAGCACACCAAAGATTTAAGCTCTCTACCAGAAGGCACTTTTTTCACAGGGATAAATTTTATCTCACACTCCAAGTTTTAAGGCATATAGATAGATTAAATATTTTTGCAAGAAGTTAATATTTTAGTTAAGAACTTTGCAGCCAAGATCTGTCACCCTATTTTCATGTGAGACAAAAGAAACACATTGTTGTCTTCAGACGTTTTCTTTTAGGAATGTCTAACAAGACCCTACATACATTATTCAAAATAAAGAATTTACAGTGTTTGGCTGTAACATTTCTGGAACCAAAAATTCCAAAATATCAGATATGTCTTCATATTCAGTTCTTTTACGGTAGGTAGATCGTCTCGAATTACAGGACTTGTATCTAGCCTCTAACATTTCAAGTTTTTTACTGCCTTCCAGGCTGAGTGCAGAGTTTTGGTATGGTGATGAATTTTGTACTGTCTTTTTTGCAATTGCATCCACAGTGTAGTTCTTGTTTTGAAATTATCAGTGTAGCTTTCCAGGACGTTCACACCAGAGATCAAATATTTTATCCATGGTACTAATCGCAGATTAAACCCAGTCCAATTTCATCTTTTCCTTTCAAAAAATGTAAACAAAAAACCTCTCATTGTGAAGTCTTTGCTGGTGCTTCACAAGGCAGTTAAGCTTCCAGAGACTTAGAAATAGATGCCATCTGTTTGATTTAAACTTTTATTAGAAATCCATTTGGTCTTGCTTTTTCCTTTGGCATACTTTCCACTGGGAAATACTGAACAATCAAAGCCTCTGCAGTTCAAACTGTGGGAGAAGGGAAAAGGCAAAAAAGGAGGCAAAAACAGGAACAAGAAAAACTCTGCTAATGTCAGTAAACTCAAGGTATCCAGCTGCTACTAACAGTGTTTTCAACATCCTGAATACACATTTAAGAAGTTTTGACAAGAAAAATGTGGTATTAACTGAGAAAAAATTGGGATTGTAAAGTAACAAATGCACATACTAATTTTTTGGTTTTCTGTAACTCAAGACTTCCTTGCCAAACGAATTAATAAAATCAGATGATAAAAATGCTGCTCTAAGATCTACGAAAACTCAAATTACCAAATTAATACATTTGCTTATTCTATAGCAAATGCTTTGCTGAAGTAAGCCATATTTGCTGCACAGTTCTCGAGATATCCTCACATGTGCATTTTTGGTTTTTTTAATTGTGGAGCTCTCGTCAAAAATTCTGAGTTACTTGCCTTGTAGTACCAGTCCTGAAATTTTTTACAGCACTCTTCACTGCAGAAATCTCTCACTACACCATCAAGTTCCTTAGTTGCTCCCTTTTTGCACAGCTGTGAGCAGTAATTACAAGTAACACATCTCAGTCCTAACCGTCTTGCAAAGTCTTGTTTATATAGCAGCTTGCAGCCTGGAAACAGATTTTAAACATTAGGAACAAAGTAATTTTTACAGAGAGATATCACAGTTAAGAGTTAAATATCGAAAATTAAATGAATACAACAACAGCTAACAACTGGGGCTTCAGACAAATTCAGGTTGCACAGTAAGACTATATTTCAAGACATTTTTACCCAAATACCTTCCCGACATAACTATGGTTTCCTCTGATGCCTGCATCTTTTTCAAAACCCTGTGCTGCAACTTTGTTTATCAAATCCCTGAATAAACAGTCAGGGAAAAAATACATAATTTTCTTTTAATATAGACCCATGCAAAACCATTGACTTGGAGTTACATTGCTCAGTTACACATCCTCAAAATGCTAGAGATCCAGATAACACCATTTACTAAAGAAATACTTATCTTCATGGATCAACTTAATTTTATTACTACCTTTATTTATATTAATACAACAAACCTCTTAAGATAACTCATTAATATTCAAGACACTAATATGTACAAGATGACCTCAGAACTGAGGGATTTCTTAAAAAATGTAACTATAAAGCAAGCAATGGTCAGTAGTGAGAATTATGCAATGACAGGAAATTACACATGAAATTTGTGAAGAGTTTGTACGCAATTAATATTTTAATGTTTTTTTCCTATTGGGGTGGGGTGGAGATGTTGGTTATTTTGGTTTTGGTTGTTGTTGTTTTGTGTTGGTTTGGTTTTTGGTGGGGTTTTTTTGTTTGTTTTGGAGTGGCGGTTTTATGTTTTTGTTTAATTTTGTCTTTTCATTTGCTATGCAGTCATATTTTCAAGGTTGCAATAATGACACCTATATTCTTCCACAATCTGATCGTCCCTCAAGCAAATTAGAAAGACATTCTAACATATTAAATCCATTTGAAGATTAATAGTGTAGCTATTATATAGGCTATTTTCAGAATATATTATATTTAAATGACCTCAAATCCAGTGCCTATTCAGCTGATGCCTAAATCATATACCGTATACCTCTGTAATTGTCCTAATTTTACAAGAGAGAACAGAATGAGAAGATGAAGTAACTCTCTATATCGAACACTGGAGGGACAAGATACCATTTACAAAGACCTTTAATCTAAGGTACTGCACCTGTTTTTATGATCTACCAAATATCACAGTACCACCAAAGATGAGAATTCAAGTCTTCCAAGTGTCCACTCTGCTAGGACATATATATATATAATCTAACAGATGCAGACTTCTGTACTTCTGACAAGTTATCAAACTCAGTATGTAACATACATGCTGTACCTCCTCTACCAAACAGAATATAAAAATACTGTAATGTATTTAGTAATTTCAATTATGTGACTTCTGCTGATGTCTGTTAGGGTAGAATTCATATGTGTGAAACTGAGATACTATTTTTAAATCACTAAAAGCACAAGAATGCAAATGGAAGATGCAGCAGACTGAATCTTCCAAAAACAAAAGGTTATTGAGGAAGTTTAACTTGCAATGCAACAAGCTTTGCTAATGAATTAAATTTGCCAGTAATGTCAAAACAAGACGTTTATAGAATATTGTACAAATAAGACACTGTAGGTAATTTGGTTTAAAGTGGTTTTGTTGGGGTGGTTTTTTTGTTCATTCTTTGGGTTTAAGTTCTTCAACAGCAGAATAAAGAAAATTACTATCACATATGGAAAGTGCCATATCCAGCAACCATCCTTAGAGTGCAAGTGATTTGGACTTTAAATACATTGCTTTGAAGGAAATAACAATCCTAAAGATAAGTGTGTGCAAGCTATTAGTGAAAAATACCAATTAAAAGCAAAATTTCTTGCCAGTATTTTTTCCTGCTGGCTGTATCTCTCATTACTGCATGGAGCATCATATTCTTTCCACTTCAAAAGTCCAGAAATAACTTAGCACAACAATGCATCCTCCTCTTCAGCTGTCTCTGAGAAAAGCCACCCAATGCTGCATCACCCTTTCAGAACTACAGACTAGTAGTACTCCTATACCACCAACCAGGCAACCTATGTCCACCTGGCTAAATAGTTAACGAAAAGGAATGGAAAAAATTGACATTTTTCTTGGCTGCTGAACTACTGGAAGTTGAAGATGATGCTGCTATTCTATTAAAAGAAGTTATCAGGTAAGCAATTTTCCACTCTACAGTCAAACATCTCCCACATCTCTGTGACTCATGGAAAATGATCGGTGAGCACTAAGTAAGGGGAAACAAAAAGTCAAAAATTCCAGCCCTTAAGACCTAAATGCCTGGAAAACATGGGGTTTTTTTTATAGATCACTGACTGCAGGGCTTCTTGCTGAAGGAGGCCTCTAGAGAAGATAAAAACCCCATTTTTATAAAACTTTGGATGTTGATAGTAGATTGTTACAACCCTGAGGATTGCTAAAGTAGAATCTTTACAAAGTCTTTCTTTTGCAACATCATGAGCAAGATTCTACAAATTTTTCTGAAACTCCTTTATGTGTTTGTAATAGGCTACTTAATCTATAGGGCCAGGGAAAATTTGGTTTAGTTTCAAGATCTTGTGACTTCAAACAAAGAGAAACCAAAATGCCTTTCTTAGGCATGGTAGTCCCTGGTAGTCTGCAATCCAGTATATACATTTTTATTACAATGCTATAGTTTTGACTGAAAGAGTAAGACTGTTTCTATGGAAAAAGGTATTTGACTTTGGCAAAACAGATTCTAAGCTCAAACAATTAGGTCTTCTCTTGCACAAGAGAAATCCTGAGTCAACGTAACAGTAATACCCATGCTGGCCTTGTAGATGTGACCATGAAGCTGACTTTGATTTACAGCACATTGTGAATGAGTAATACAAAAAGCACTGAATGTCTGACCTTCCTAATATCAACACTAAAATCATGAGGGGTTGTTCAGCATAACTCCCCTGGGGATTTGGGGCTCATGAGTATAAGCACTGCCTAAAACAGACAGCTGTCAGTCCCAACATTTTGAACAAAAAGATCTGAGTAAAATCCTAAGTCCCTCAAGATTTCTGCTACGACACCAGACCCACAAGTTACAGTGTGATCAGACAGAAACCTCTACTGCTTTCAAGTGCCTCTGAGAGAAAACAGCTCTTACTTTGAAAGAAATTATAAGCACAGGTTATTTGGCTCAAGCTACACCAGTCATTAATTATGGTCTTTATTAAAGTTCCAACACCATCCCACAAGCTGGCTATCTCAGAAAGACCACTAAGGACCATTTTCAGAAGTGTCTTCAACTCAGAATCTGAAGCAAACAAAAGCCAAGTAGGCAAGTATCTGCTAACTTAACATATCCTTAATTACGCTATTAGAATTCTGGCTTCCAAACAAAACCCATTTCTTAAGAGCCCTGAATTTTGGTTCCCCACATAAATGGTAGAGAGAAGACAATGATCTGAACACATACAAGAGGAGACTGCTGACGAGACAACACCCAGGCAGCTCCTCAAAACCTTTACCTCAGGGAAGCTGCAGATTAAGAGAGCTTCCTTTCTCTTGGCAGATCCAAGAACTGCCAGGTTCAGCCCTGCAGAGTTGCCCATGGCAGAAGACCTGTTTCACTTGACTGACTGCAGACTAAGTGCAGGTAAGCTACTAAGAACATGATCTTATTCTACCAGCAGCATCTTTACCTGAGGACAGGAAGTTCAGTACATTTCTACATCAAGTAGCTGTGTAAAAAGGAATGCTGAACCAGAAATAACCCTGAGTCTTCAAGACCAGTCCCTTTTTACCACAGAGACTAATATCTTTTATAAAAAGTAATTGTTCCATCCTAAAAGAATTGGTTTTTTTGTCTCTGAAAGGCTGTCCTTACTAAACTACCTTTGTCCTACAAGTAACATTCAAGGCTTGCTGTTCTCTCATCTTGTAATCAGTTTAACTGTTACCTGTTCTAGAGAAGAATAACAACAGGCCTGTAGCATCACAAGCTATGCCTTGGAAGCTTTCTGGAGCTACAGTCCATCCAGATGTTTCTGCTCAATCTCTGTACTGATTTGCATGCAAAACCTCTTCCATACCCACACTGCCATCACCTGCTGTCTCTGGATTCATAATAAACATTATTATTTTTAGGAAAATAGATGCAATGTATCCAAATCCTAGGTCCTGCTTGGATTGCTGTTTAAGTAGACCCTACCCTCTTGTGTGTCAAGAGAAGTTGTGTATACCCCTTCCTTCCTTGTCTTCACCTTAAGAACCTTTCATTATTATTCAATCCAACTTTCATACAACCTCAGTTTATCCTACTACTTCCTGATATTAGGTACTATCTCCTTCCATTCTCCTCCCTCCTACTCCAATCTAGTTACTTATATTTTGCTTATTCTTAAATCTTTTCAGGTTGATAATTCTTTCACATTAATAAGAAGCATCTTTATAAGCTCTCCTCTTCTTGTGCTCATAATCTCAGCACATTTTATTGCATCATCCCTTATCTGCAACAGTCAATGCTGTCTTTGAGCAAATAACGATCTCAAACCTCTTTAAAAGACAAGAGTGGAATTAACACTGAAGAATGAAAATCTAATGAGGACCACTGGTGTCAAACAATGCACAGGATTTCACTTGATATTCTTTACCGTGTTACAAATTACCTCCCCACAAAGAAAAACAAAAATTTCAAGACTCAATACATGTACAGAAAATTTAAATTATTCTACTTGAATACTATCCATGTTCTCTCTCTACAAAGGAAAAGGAAGATAAACAATCTATTCCACAGCACAGTTCTATCTTTCCATTTCTCAACTACAAGAACAATGACAGAAATATCAAAATCCAGGTTAACACACCATTAGTGTCCAGTAATTTCAGAAGAGATGCATCCAAAAAGCACAAATTGGAAACGACATCTACAATGAGACTTTTTTACAAGCAGAATACCACAAGAACCAACTGCCCAGCTCTTCCATGTGCGTTTGTCTAGAAGGTGCAGAACGATTCTTTCCTTCAGCATAGCCAAGAGCCTTCACTTGGTGCTGTAGCAAGGGAGCCTGTTAAATACTTCCTAAGTGACTTGTCAGAATTGAATATGCTGTCCCTTTTACTTTAACTCATTTTGATAAGCAAAAATGATTATTTTAGCTTCTACAGTAACAAAATCTGTTTGGAACAGTCATCTGTGGCTCCAAGATTTAAAACCAGACTACTTGATCAGATGACATGGCCTGAACAGTCATGGCCACGACCATGGCCTCTGTGCCATCAGAGTTCCCTAAAGCAAACTGCCATGGCTCAAAGAGATGCCAGGAATGTCCCATTCTAACTTCTGTCCACAGCAGCCAGAGGAGGTCATAGTGTCTCAGAATAGCCGAGGTACCTCTAAATACCTTCAACATTCACTTCTACTTTTCTACTAACTCAGTTTGTAGGAAAGGAATATATTCCTGCAGTAACAACATGACCCTTGCAATTGTGAATAAGTATCAGATCATGCATTTTCCAGTATTTAACACATGTTCTGCTTTTTATCTGTCCCCTTTTGCCAGGATATCCCAGCTCGGCACCAAATAAAGATTTAAATGAAAGCCACAAGGAAACTGACATTTCAGGTTAGAATCTATCTCAAGAGAGACACTGCCAAAAGAAGTGGTCATGTGCAAAACCAAACTAGGCACCATAGCAAGATCAAATTATTTCAAGGCAGGCGTCTATCAAGAGCTATAGAAAGGGACATAACAGCTCTGTGAAGCACAAATCCTAGATTTGTGTAGAAGGGTGATTTCATAGTGTCTTTAAAAATTTCTGTATGCTAGCCCAAATCGTCTATGTTTTATTTTTAAAAGCAGTATCAGTGCCTCTAAAATAGATGGTTGCTAATGTAAATTAGCACTAAAACAGCTATTAAAAAAGCTGTGCTTGAACAGTTTCTGTAGCTCTCTCTTTAAAAATAATGAGACCAAACACCAGGAACAAAGAGATTCATGCAGGGTTGATGGCAACCCCGTTCTTCTAGGGGGACACAGCAGTTCAGCATGGCAGGGACAGTGCACCAACTCTTCCTCAGCCCATCCACCAGGGAAGCTCAGCAACTGTAACTAAGTCTTAGCAACACTTCATATCACACATCAGTTTTTACATAATTTTTTTGCTATTTCTAATAACAACAGGAATTGCTATAAATGTCAGGTAATATCCTAATTGATTGTGAAACATTGGTATGTAAGCACCTGTATAAAACTTAACAGACCTGTGTTTAGGCTATCTCAGTATCTGTAATATTTTCACATAAATCTAAAAATTAATCAACTAATCATTTAATAGTATACTTTACCAAACAATCCACTGTGCAATACTGGTTGGGAAAATCCCACTCTAAAATCTACAATGCTTTAACTGAATATACACCTTTCCTAGAAGAAGGTACAATTACTTAACTTCCTAAATTTATTTACCACCTGTTGTCTCTACAGTATTTTAAGAAGTTATCTCTACTTAGATGAAACATCAGACTTTTTCAGAGAAAACTCAATGTCTGCATTGTCTGCAAATGTCTGCACTGTGTTTCATTTGCAGAAACCATAATTCCCAGAAATTTATTAGCAGGCTATCAGCGTGATAGCACAGTTGCTAGTTTGACAGCTGCCTTTTATCTGTATTATCCATTTGAAAAAAATTCCCAAGTATCAGATAACTGAGATACTTCAACAGCTTAATGACCTTCTCCTTCCTAGAAGACTACCAGATATGAATCAGTGTTATTAAAGTTTGCATTATAAAATTATTAAGCCTGTGTTATTTAAGTCATAGCACTCAGTCCTACTGGAAAGATGAATTAAATAAGTCTACAAATAAAATAAAATCATGGTGATACTCATCAAAAAATGGTTTAATTGCTGGATTGCCAAAGACTGATTTGTTCTCCCAGACTCTCAGAAGGAATATATATTAACAAAACCAAAAAAATCTCACTCCCAAAATACCCCAAACCCAGTAACTTGAAGATTTCCTCAGGATTAAAATCTTGCAGAGCCTATCCTCAATTGTCACTCATGCAACTACACATTCATAAAAATCCACAAGCTACTTCCTACTTTAGCATACATAATATATATCTTATTTAATATAGATACAGATATTTTGGAATGCAGCATTCTAGCGGCAAAACACCAGGACAGCCTCAGCACCAGTAGAACAGATTAAACTTTTTCATTTACTTCATTCAGGTTGTTCATTCTCCAAATAGCATCTGATTTTTGGACAAAACCAAAAAAAGCATCCTATACTCCATGGAAGAATTATAACCATCTTTAGCACAAAATATAGGTCAGTTCTAATCACACCTTATTGTAATGGAGGTTTCAGCTACTTCCTGTGCATGTTTTTAAGTGCCTGAAGAGAAACATTTAAAGAAACAGAGCTGGAATAAAACCACACAGAAATACTGATCCAAGAGACTTTAATGTGGGTGCCAGGGTTTGTGTATAAACATGTATGTATATGCATGTGTGAAAAAAACCCTCAGGTATAAAGAATGGGAGCAATGATGATATCTTCAGTACTCCAGCTGGGCAACTGAAAGCAGTCAAGAGATATCTGTGGCCTTATATATGAGATATTGTGATCTTATATATGCTTCCCCATCAGTTTGCACAAAGATGAACAAGTCAGTACACCTGTAGAAATTTCAACATGTGTTTAATTTCTGTTTTTATCTAGGAGCCTTTTATAAACACTTCCCTGATAATTTTCCTCACATTTTCCCTTGAGAGTTCAATTTCTTCCAAAAAATGCCAGCAACTTTTGTGACTGAGTGCCTCTGGCTATTCCTTCTCAAACTGTGATACATTGTCTTCTGATGAAGAATAATTGCATGCTCAAAAAAAAATCTGTGTTGGTGAAGTTCCTTGAACAATCTGCAATATCAAAACCAGGATGGCCTCCACATCCAAAAAGTATTTGGTACTTGCACTGGTTTTATTATTTCACAAACAGTTGGACATGTATCTGGAAAAAGGCTTTGAAATTAAGGACAAAGCAGCAACGTTTAGGTGTCTGGAAGAGGGGGAAGAAAAATCTATCATGTCTGATGATGGAACTTCTATTTGTTGACCTCCAAAAGTCCTGGCCCTGTCCTTCCCACATCAGATGTAAGCACTATTCATTCTTGGATTGCACTATTTCTGCAGCCATTGATGACAACTGATGGTTTTCCTTCGAAAAAATGGTCTAGGGTGCCTTCAGAATTTCTGTCCAAGTCATTGGTTTATTTGCAACAAGGAACACATCCAGCTCTTTGTCATATGCACCACAAAGTAGACCTCAGCTACAGCTGGCAGGTATGCACAGTATTTATTCAAGTTATGATCTACTTAATGGTGCTTTTGACTATCCTCTTTTTATTACTCAGTGGTTCAGATCATCACAGTAAGCTGATAAACTTTGTCTTTATGGTAACATTTTGCACATTCACCCTCATAAATACAGTATTTGCTCTTGAGCTGGCAGTCCAGCACCTGCAAACTCAAGATGAACACTAAGATATCTGGCAACAGATTCCCCCCACTTAGTATCTATATTTACACAGGAGAGACTGTTTTTATTTCTTTTCTTCCTCAAATTTTCCAAAAGGAAACACAAGTCCTCACTTACTTCAAGCCTCCTCATACAGAAGTAGTAATGGCATAGCTGGCATTATGAATCCTACTCACATCATTGCGAGAGCCAGCCGGTCTTAAAATGAGAGAGTCATAAATATTCATAGTGATAGAAGCAAATACTTTAATCTCCAGAAAAGTATGCTCTTGTTTGAATGCATTCTGTGGAATTGTTTCATACACAGAAACAATTTCTAGCTAGAAGTTGCTGAGCAATGCAGTGATACACTGTAAGGCTGGCCCTTAATTGGTCTGTTTTTTACTCTCCAGCTATCACTTTGCAGTCCAGGACACAGCACTCCATTCTTCAGAAACAAAAGACTGCAGAGTCCTGAGCTGTAAGGGAATGGCATGGAGGGAAGACTGCCTGCAGCCCTGCATTCCAACCCTCTCCCGCTTAACAGGATTCTCCTAAACTCCCACATCTACTATTTAATCTGCCTGAAAGCAGAGATCTTCCACAGGTCTTACCAAATGACACTGGAAAGCGTTGTTTTTATAACTAAAAAAAAAAAAAAATATTCACCATATTTGTGAATAATAGGTCATCCAAATTTGTAGTTAAACTTCTAAGATCATGATTAAATACCAGTATCAAAGGAGAGCTCACCAGAAGTGGAAAGGATAGGCCCTTGTTAAAAATCCATTTTACTATTTCTATTAAAACCATGCTTTAATGCAACTTAAAAGACTCCTAGGGCCATGGATTTCCCTTTTAGTTTTTCTTTTTAAAAATTCAAATAATTAGTCAAGCAAATTGTAGTGACAGTAATCAATACACAGCAACAGGCATCATTCAAGTTATTGCTTAAGTAACCATTCTAAGCCAACATAGAACTTCTACTGTTGTACTTTATCTAGAAAATGCTAATCAAAGAGAAACTGGTGATCTGGTGTTCATCAGTGCAGTTAATGTTGTATATGCACTACTGCATACATTTTTAAAAAAGAATGTATAATTTTTTGTGCATATGTATGCATGCAATGTGCATAAATGTGTATGTATTTATACACACACACACTGAAGAGTCTTACCCTTAACCTGGACTAAGTGGTGAAAAGCACTAAAGACCGCTCAGATAAATTAAAAAATACCTGCACTAACAATAACAGGTACAATCACTTCAATAATAGTAATGAAGAGACTTCTGGTTTAGCCTCAAGTACAACAGAGTAAGTTGTTAAAGTAAATCAACCACAGTAGAACAGTGACCAGTACCTCAGGAAAAAAACCAAATACATACATACCTTCACTGCAAAAGGGTCTTTTGATACCAGAGAAATTCGCTGTTTCATGGAGCGTTTTCTCTTCCTGACAGTATTCACAGTATGTAACTATGCAGTGCAGTTTCTTATAATCATCAGAACATGCTCTGCTGCAGAACTGATACACTTTGTTCTAAATGCAAAGTTGCAAAGCATCGTGAATAAGGTTAACAGATAAAATCTTAAGGTCTAACTAGTACAACTTGAAATAATAGCTGCCACTAAGAAAACTTACAAAGTAAACTAAACTGTGAACACGTAATTAGAGTATGACTTCTAATGCTAACAACTTACAAATCCCAATTAAGCTGACAGTGCTACAAATAGTCATAATTTCACATGAAAACACTGTACAGAAAATATGCCATTCCATCTCAGCATACCCTCTTTAGATACTTCTCTCAGTTCATAAAGAAGTGTAACAATGGTCTATCATATCTACAACTGAATCTGAAAGCAGATTCCAGACTTACAGCTGATCTGAGAAAATACATTTTTTAAAAATTCCACAGATACTATTTATGAACAAAGATTTCTACTTTATCCATACTGAAATTAAATTATATTCTACAGAACTGAACCGGGTAGATTTTAACTAAGCTTTTTAAAAGAAACTTCAATATTTTATAAAGTAGGTAGAAAAACCATATTAAAGTTCTAAGTTTAAACTTTTAAACACATCATCATTCGAAGAATAACACCAACATCCCCCCTTACCTCCCATTCCAGTACTTCTGGTTTTGAGCAGAAAGAATTTTTGCAGTAATTACATTTCAACTGAATATCACTTGGAGAGACAAACTGACCATTTGTTGAAGACTGAACACTGAGCGTCTGAAAAACATAAATATATATACATGCATCACTAAAGAAACCAAGTTACTTTTAAAATGTGGGGTTTCTTCCAATTAAACTTATAGTGTTTGAGAATTTAGGAGTTTATTTACAAACTCAAGAGCATTTCTGGCAAAAGCACAGCAGGTTGGTTCTTTACCTTAACTCCTTTTCCCTTGCCATCTCAGGTTTTCCAATTTTGAATCTTTACCCTTACTTCCACCATAATAACTTTAAGTCATATTTTTTACCTTACCTTTATTATGCCTTTTGTTTAAGGGTAAACACATATTTTAAAAAATGAACAAGAAGTATCCCCAAATGGAATGCTTTTATTAATCACAAAAACATGTATTTTCAGATAAATACATTTCACAGCTTGTATTATTTTGGTGACAGACAGATAAAGACCAACAAACAAATATTTTCAAAGCCAAACCTCACCAAGGCAGATTATCAACATCTTATGTAAGCATACCACTTGAAAACACAACTACTAAAGTAAAAGGCTTTCAGTAAGAAACCTCACATCTACTCAGATTAAGAAAAAACTAGCTAACAGCTCTATGTAGCCTCGATCCCTGCCTTCAATGGCAGGAAGATGCAGTTATTCACACAGCCAGCCCCTAAACAATCCAGGAGTTTAAAACTGCAAAAAATACTATAGATTGCATGTGTAGGTATGAGAATTTAATTCTGTAACTGAGTAATTTCTTTAATGCATTTCTGCGGCAATCAGTAGATAAAAGAATTCAATTATGCAGTACCTGTATCTTTCAGTATGTCTTACATGTGCCAACAGAATGGAGTGTTTTTGCATATTCCCTGATTAAGCAATAACTACTGGTGAATTACAGATGTATGTTCAAGACAAAAATCTGAATCAGTAGTAATCACAGACACTTGAAGAATCCAGGACAAACTTCTTACATCTGTCTTCTCAACGAACTTTCCCAGACTATTTTCAACAAAACAAATATATTTAAAGACAAATTCTCTTCAGACAGATTTGTTACTACTCCTCCACTGTGTAACAGTGAAAATTCAAAACATATCTGTTACTGGATACTTGTCTTTAGACTCTCATATTAGTAAGAGTTCACCTACACTAACAAATAAATTAAAAACTATGTTGAGACTTATTGTTGATATAAACCCTGATCTACGTGGGCTGGTACTGCTGAGGGCTAGCTGGGAGTGCAAACAGTATCATTTTATGCAGTTGCTTTAATTCCGTATCAAGAGTTTGCAGAGATAAAGTAGCCATGCATATTTCCTAATCACAGACAGGACTTGAGAACCAAATGCCAGGCAGCAGAAAGATGACACCTTTACCTCAATGGCCCATCAGCCTGTAACAACTTCATACATATAAACTTCTGCAACAACTTTTTTCTGATGCCTACAGACAATATTATCATATTTCTCCCATTATATCCAGCAAATGTCCTCGTGGCTGAGCAAGGTTTCCTTCACTTTAGCTCCTCTAAATAGCTGAAGACTTGCACAAACATGAGAGCCACAAAGGCATTTTTAACTGCAAGGTCCAACCTGTGCACTTCTGCATTTGCAGGTTGTCTTCACAGAGCAAACACCACGCTCAACACATGCTGCTGTGTGGTTTATGGAAGCCCTAGAAGCTCTCACTGAAAATGAAAAGAACTCAAGAATACCTAGCACCTCCAGTTCAGGAATGAAGTAGATGTGAAGAACTAGCAGATGTGGCAACTTGTACAGATAAACACTGAAGACAGAGGGAGGAATGAAGATGAAACATACTAAGTGGTCATCAAATGAAAAGCAACCCTTATCTTTCACATCCGTAGTTACCTTTAAATATGGGAACCAAACACCCTGTTGTGAGAGCTGTAAGTTAAAGGTAAAACATATTTTTTTGTTGCTTTCTGATGTATGCCCCAGTTACCTTATTTCTTTCCATTACTGTTTACTGGGGTAGAAATTCATACTCATGAAGTCTAGGGGGCTGGTAATTGAAAAATAACAAAAAGCCAGAGAAGTGAGAACAAAGTTTGAGACTATTTAAAATTAGAATTTGTTTTAAAGGAAATTTATGCATAACTACAGATTAAACAAATCTATGCTATTAAGCATTACTGCTTCTAAAAAAAACCCAAAAGCAATCTTTTTTATCATGAGCTCCTCTGGTTAATTAAATATTTTCCCAGAAATATCTGTAAAGAACTGAATTCATATTACTGAAAGTTCTAAAGCAAGCAGAAGATGGTTTTTAAATCAAGTTCATCACAACATTACTTTGTATGTCTCTTTAAAGATTCAATTATTCTGCTTAAAATTAAGGACTGCTTCTGCATAATATTTTGAGCCAAGATGACATGCATGTAGTATTTTCACCATCTTGCTTTGCTTCTAACTTACAAGGTACCTAAGGTATCTTTAGGAATTATTTGGGAGCATAATTACACACAAAGAATAATAAAAGAAAAAAAATAATAAATTCATTAAAATCTTTCACCAGTCACCCTGAACACAAAGTTCATCTATGCTACATTGTATCAAAGACATCTTTGAAGTCATATACCTACGTTTGTTCTTTTGAGAGCCTGCCCTGAATAACAAGAGCACGGGAAGTGCAAGCAAAGAAAAAAAAACATTGTAAAGCCCTTTTCAGCTTTCAATACAACCAGCTCAAAGTTGCTCTAAGTTGCCAGTTTAATAATGAACACTAGGCAGGCACCGCCCAGGATCTTCTGAGAAGACCACAGCAGCACAGCTTCTGGCCTGCCCCTGCCATGGCAGCATATGTGACAGAGGGCTATCCTCGCTCACAGCAACATGAAATCAAATTGTGGAAACATTTCTGTACATAAGGGTACATGTGGAAGAGCTAGTAAGCAGCCAGACTGAGGTTAGGTGTTTTTCCCATACAGAAAAGAGAAAAAAAACCCCAAACCTTTGAAAGGATCAAGTTGTTCTTAACGCGCATGAGAGAAGCACTCACGAGGAATCTTCTACATGCTGTCATTCACTAGGACTGTTACATAGGCAAAATCAAGGGCACTAAATTAAATAGGGAAGGAAACAAACTTTTCCCTTGCACTCATGCACACATAGACCTTTCAGCCTGGGCATGGAAGCCTCAAATATTTTTATTGCTATCAAATTTAGAAGAGTATTTGTCTGTGTGCAGACACGTGTGTACAAGAAAGAGAGATATAATGTATACAGCCAAGACCACTTCCAGGCACCATCATAATCATGAAAGAGAACAGCATCAGTGAATAACCAGAGAGATATCCTGCTAAAAACCATTGTAGTTCTAATTCTTACCCATACTGGTCCTACAATTCCATAACTTGGAAGTAAAACCCAAACCAATTAAAGCTTTAGCACAAATTTTGCAGAGGCTTGCATTTTGCCAGATAACTTGAACTGTCAGCTGCTGACTTTGGGAAGACACTTGTGCCACAGCCTCCACATTCACAATAACAACAAGATCTTCAACTGACCCAGTAAAAGTACCAGTATCAATACTGATTTAAAACAACACACCTTGGGAACAGTTCTGTTTTTAACTCTGCAAACACATCCTCCAAGGCAGAGTGTGGAAGACAAGATTCAGTCCCACTGTTCTACCACCAACTACCAAACAAAAACACATAAAGCAGGCTGTTATCTCTCTTTTACTCTTTCTTACAGTATCAAATGCTCCTACAGGCTGGCTGCTCAAAGAAGAATGTAGACATAGACATAAACTGTACAACATGAAGCTCAGCTGAATCTTTCCAATATTTCAATCCATTAAAAGAACAACTAGCTAGAAACAGAAGGTTATTTATAAGACACAATTATAATCAATCCTGAAATTCTGTAGAACAAACTTACCCATTTGTAAACCAAAAAAACTAAAATATTTGCAGAAGGGACGAAGCACAAGCCTGAAATAGCAATTATCCTGTTCTGAGAAGGATAACCCTTAAAGAAAGAAGTCTAGGAAGAACAGGCAAAGCAGGAAAAAGAGATGAATATGAAGCCAGAAAATTAAAACAAGAGTTATCTCCATTAACACTGAAAAATATGGAGCACCATAGTAAATCGACCATTTTTTCAATTTAGGTTCAATACCTTACGTGTCACTTAGGTACAAGAGAAGCCTCAAGGGAACACTTACAGTCCAGTGCTCACACTGTGGTATACCATCCTTTCCTGCTAAATACTAGATGAACAGAACAAAGAAGCTGTTCTCATACATTCAGCTCTAGCTCTGTGGTGAATACATTTTATTCTTCTACACAGTGACTAGACAAAAGCTATCAAAAGTTAAAATCCAACAGTGCTGGCTGAGCAAACTAACTGTAAGCAAATGTCAACCTACCCATTCTTGGTCTTTACTGAGAACTCACAGCCTGCAAGGCTGCTTCAATTTAACTCCACTACAGCACTGACAGGAGATCTATGTGCAGCACTGACACTGCAATAGAAGCATGAGCACAAGGACTCAGTCAGATCACAAACCCACAGCCAGCATTAAATGATCTGGCAGTTCTATTCAGTAATGTTGCTTAATGTTGACTTATGTGCAAATACAAGAAGGCCCAGGTTGAATTCGTCATTCCCTGGCTGTCTTTGTTCCAAGAGCTCTTGGGGATGCTACTGATTGTAAAATCACGTACAACAAAATAGATGTTAAATGAGTTTGCAACAAGTATTACAGTCTGTCATTACATACTAACAATACAGAGGTACTCTGTTAATCAGTTCCACTGACAGACACCTACCAAATTGGTTATGATGGAAACACAGAACATGGCTACATGATAGAAGTCCTACCCAGGGTATATTAAAGAAGCAATTAAAAGACCAATTTGCTGTCCATTTGACAGAAAACAGCTAAGTTCCATGACAAATGGGAAAACCCTGTGTGGGTGTAACCTTTCAACAACACATGAGGAAGCAATTATCAATTATCCTGTGTAAATCTGGGAAAAATGTTTTTACATACAAAAATTGAAATATATTCTTTTAAAATATCCTTTGATCACCATGAGATTAATGGCTATAACACATTTCACTTACGCTTTAACCTTGACTCATACTGAAAATATGACGCTTCCAACAAGCAGAGCAGCCCAAACCAGAGTGCATGGCACTAGCCTTGCAACCCCCCCAGTTTCTGGCCACAATTTAAACAGCTAGTTTTGTCCATAAATGAAATGGTGGAGGCTCTAACCTTTCATGTCAGAAGGAATCACTTTTCTCCATGGCAGACCTTTGTTAATACTACATTCAATATGAGAATTTTGTTACTGTGTTTAGGACAAAAAAGGCTTAATTTGTTGATCTTCAATGCAAAACAGCAAGGCTCACATGCAAGAAGAGACTAAGGTGGAAAAAAATAATATGAGCAGTGACACAGCTTTGTGTTTTCTAACATTATAAAGCAGAAATTGGTTGTTAATATCCAATTCTTTAAGTTTAAGACAGCAGCTAGTGTTATCCTTATGAAGCAGCACTTTGATCAAAGAAATTGTTACGAGCCAGGAGCACCTGCTACGTTAATTGTAACTCACAAGCATGTATATACAAGCAAGTTAGTTTAATATTCAAATAATTAGCACAAACACAGGCACACAAATATTTAGGGAGGAAAAGATTTAACACAACAGCTAACCTGAAATTTAGCTACACAACTGGAACTGCAAAAGTTGTACAGTTTTCCATCAGGCATTGTGGCTTGATATTGAGGTAAAGAGTTTCTCTTACAAAAGTGGCAAATAATTTCCATACCTAAAAGAAAAACGTAGTTTACAAACAAAATAAACAGAAAATAATAGGAAAAAAAGAGTACTACAGGCGAGCCTTTTTTAGTTTTTCAAGGTAGAAAACTAAGATTAGTCTGTTTTCCAGTCAGCTTCTACAAGTCACACAAAACAAAAAAAAAAATACAGACGTTTAGATAAATACTTTCACTAAAGATCAGTACTAAATATTGAAACACCTCCTTCCATAAAATTCACTGGAGCATTTTCAACTTGAGATCAGCTTTGTATACTGAAGAACACAGGTTTTGAATTATTTACTGGTTCAAAAACTTTACCTAGAGAATATCTATATGCATTATAACTACATCCCTTCTTATCCATCTCCTACTTGACTGAAAAAAAACCCCACAAACAAACAGGGTGGGATTCACATGAGAATTCAGAGAATATGAATTCGTATGCAAAAAATCTGCACTATCATCCTGTGACATATCGGAGCACATTATGCTCCAGCATTTTCTTCACAGGAAGTCTTAAGACAGTTGAAAATTCTTCCCAGCATCACAAAAAAAAGGCCAATGAGGAAAATCAATCCTCATGGGTCCATTTACTGGTGTTCAACAGAAGATTTTTTTTTAAATGAAATTAAAAACTATGAAGTCACATCTGCATAGACTAGCTGTAAAACAAATGCACCCACCCCCAGTGTTCAAACTTTTTAAAAAGTCTACTCTTAGCAGTGATGAAAGCCCATCATCCTTTTCACTTACTTTGTGATTTTGCATATTTTGATTTGTGTGTGTTCATGCATACAGTTGAGCAGTATGGCTCCATATATCCATTAGGTCCTATGCACTGAGTCATGTCAAAAAACCTGCACTGAGCTCTGCAGCCAGTACAAGATGTTAATTGGCCACATTTCTAAAACATAAAACAAAGCAAAACAACATGTTAGTTAAAACTATGCTTGAGTTTTGACTTAAATTATGGTCAAAAAGAAAAAAAAAATAACAAAAGAAGAGTTTTATTTGTCATCTGCTCTCTCATCAGATCCTTCTTATATTAACTCTCCTGATCTCCTCTCAAGAGCATTCAGAACTATGGTTGGGTCTTTTACTCCTAGGAGAAAGCCAGCTAAAACTAACCTTCTGTATAAAGAAACACACATACACACACAGCCTTCAAAAAACCCAAACCAACCAGAACATCCCAATTCCATCCCAAACCCCACCATCTGCAAACTGAACTGTGGGAAGAGTGTGCAACAAGTTGTGCTGAGTTGAAGAGTTTGAAAGAACTCTATTCTTCACTCCTTGTTGATGGGACAATTGTTGTAAAGAAAGGAACAGGATTTTGGCATGGCTAATGTGATTCACAGAATGGGTAAGCTTAGAAAAGACCTTTGGTCCAATCTCCCTGTTCAAGCAGGGTCTTCCTAGAGCACATTGCACAGGATTATATCCCAGATGGTTCATGAGTATCTCCAGTGAGGTAGACTGCATAACTTCTCTGGGCAATCTGTTCACTTGCACAGCAAAGAAGTTATGAATATGAAGAATAAATAAACTTTGGAGAGGAAAAAAATTGCATCTCCAATCCTCCAAGCAGGAGGAACACACTGCAGAGTTTCTATGCTGGACTGTGACTCCATGAACCTGATAACAGACTTGATTTTGACATCTCTCAACACAGCAGTCAGTCCATCAGCAGTTTTCCACAGAATGGAACAAACGTTCCATAAAAAGCACAGAAAAAGCTGCACAGAGCAGAAATACCAACGACAAAGTCAACATACAAAATCAATAATTCTGATGTGCTACATGTATTACATATGCCAATGTTAGGCATATGTATATGCCTATATATATATATATAAAAAGCAAGTTTCAGAAAAAAAATATCTAGATACCTTCTCTGCCCATAGAAATAGCATCATGGTTTTGACAGTGATGGAGAAAATTCCTCACCAAAAATGATGAGCCACCTAACTAGACAGATTCTCACCTTATTAAGTGTTAGAAAAACATCACTTAGGCACTTAAGATCTCTTCCCTTCTAAAGAAATTATTTTGGCACTCTCTCTCCCTCTTTCCCTATTGTCAAGGATGGACAGGGGAAGGAAAAGCAAAGCATGTTTCATAGGGGCTTCACTTTGCTCAGAGTGAAAGAAGCTTCAGAGGATATCTTTGTTCTTCCTATTTTCCAGTACCCAAATTTGAAAACCAGTTAAATCCCTTCTTACAGACAGCTACAGATGAAATTTATGGGTTTATAATGTCATCTTTCCTATACTAAGAACATCCACATAAAAACATAAAAATCCACAGGCCTGTGACACAAATCAGATGTAGCACCTTGCAGAGACCAGTAAAATTTCCACACAGCTTCACAATTTCCACATGCTGTTTTGATGAAACCTTTACTGAGGATTTCCTCCAAAAAGGAGTATCTGTCAAGATACCAATCCTACCTAGAAGAGGGTATAAAATACAACTCTAGGATACTTCCTGTTTTAGTTTTTTTTCCATTTGCCTTTAAACATATTACTTAGGACATCATTATCTTCCTCATTGGCCACAATATTGACAAAATTCACACCTAGTACCAAGACCAAAATGTAGCAGTTATATTGTTCTGTGAGGTGGAGCTATTCTGCTGTTATACATTCATCTCCTCTGGCAGGCTAAGAAAAAAAAGCAGCGCATCCAGAAAACTCTGACTTGTAATACTAATAATAGAGGAGGAGGCTACAATTTACAAAGGACTTGATTCCTTGGAATGTGCTTAATGGACAGCCACCATAAAACAATCTGCTTGTACAAATAGCCTTGGTAGCTCCAGAATAAACCAACTTAAATCTAAAAGCATTGATGCAAATATGCTGGCAAATACCTTAACTAAGAGCATTCAGCAATATAATCAGAAAACAACATACAGGCAAATGAAACTTTCACACGCTCCATATCCAAAAGAGAAGTCCAACAGAGGCTACAGTGGCTTCAAGAGACAGCGAGACAAAAGTATAAGTTTCAAAAAAAGAATTTGTAGTAAACTGATCAGAGCATAATCGGAAAAAAAAATTTTTGTGTCAGCAAACTGCATGTTTCGACAAAAATTCCTTGGAAGGAGATATAGCTTTGGTGAACCAGCATCTCAAACACTTCATCATTTAGGTGATATCAAAAGGATCATGCACACAAAGAACAGTGCAACAGCACTGAAGAAGTCAATCATTTCTGAATTTCATACATCTTCAAAATACTAGAGTTGCTTACTGACTTCACCCTATCTTTTCCACATTTAAAAGCAAGAAATTTTTATATTTTTATCTAGTAATAATCTAGCAAACGTAGATCTAATTTATCAAGACTACAAAGAATAAGAATTTCCAAAAAACATGCCAACTATGCGGAAGATTCTGTGGGTAGGAGCAAAACTGTAATAACAAAGCTCTCATTTTATTCTTGTAGTAACAACTAAAAAACATGTTTGAGCTTTTCTACATTATTAGAAACTTAAACATATTGTTACACAAGGGAAGAAGACAGGTGGGAAAAGGGAAGATGGTAGAAAAAATGACAATTAGAAGGCCCAAACCTTATTTAAATGTATTGCTCCCAAAATGTTGTAAGCATTATCTCCCTCAAGCTAAACATTTTTCTTGTATTTTTATTACTCTTTCCAGCACTCCCTCAACTTCCAAGTTCAAACATTAAAACCATTCCAAAAAACCCCCCAAGGAGTACCACACTATTATTAAAAAAAGATTAATACCTGAAAGTATTTAATCAGTATTATATATATGTGTCAAACATTTATTTAAGAGTCCAACTCAACAACTTCCTCCATTGACAAGCTCAACAGAGAGCCTCACTTTATCTCTAAAGTTTTTAAATATCCATAATACAAACCAAGAATTTTTTTCTGTTCATAAATGTGAAATTTCCAGATGATACATATCAAGTTTCTCAGCTAACTTACATTTCTACTCTCAAATTCTTCCCCAACATAATCTCTTGCATCTCCAAGAACCTGCAGCATTAACTTCATTCTGCATATTCGAGAATCCTTTCTCTCAAAGTATCCTTCTAGCTGCCATAAGCAAACAGGAGATTCACTAAAATTAAGGAGAGCTAATACAGAGAGTCAAAGAGCATTCTTATGAGGTAAGGATTTTTGGCCTGGAGACAAGATAGCTTAGGAGAATAATGACAGAACCAAAAATGGTATTATGTAGGGCCCTATGGATCAACTGCTCAGTGTATTTTCTAGTATTAACAACCACACAAAAATCACATGAATATCAACAGAAATTTGAAAATGAACAGGAGACAGCTCTTCATGTAACAAACAGCAGGTCAGCAGAACCTCTTACCAAAGAGAGCCATGGATGGAAAAATGTTTGTACGCTTTCACAAGGAGACTGGACAAGCACTAATTAAAGAGATTTGCCAAAAACAGCATACAGGAACATCACAAAGTTCAAGGGATGCCCTGACCTCTAGAGACTCAGAAGGTAAAATAATGCTCAGAGGAAAATACCCTAGAAGTTCCTGCCCTGGTCTTACTCTTCCACGTATGCCCACTTACAATCACTGCAGGAGTTTCAATCCTGATGAGAACTGTAACAGCTTTCTCAGGTTCTAACTACAGTACATATTTAATTTAGTATTTTAACCATCCTCAAGGAAGAGTGAGTGTTTAGAAAAGAAATTAAAGAAAACTTAAAGCTTGTGTCAATGTTGTTGATATTTCATGGCAGGACACAAAAAAATCTTCACTGGAAGAGGAAAACCAAAAGAAAAAAATACCAAAATCTTCACTAGTGACTAAGAGGGAACAAATAATGCAAAACTTCTTGAGCTTTTATTTTAAAAATCACTGCTTCCTTCTTTGTTTCAAACAAACAAAATCACAGAATCATACAGACTGGAGGAGACCTCCTGAGGTCAAATGCAGCCTCCTGCTCAAAGCAGGTCCAGAGGTGTTTGCTCAGGATCTTGTCCAGTCAAATCTGAGCATCTCCAAGCACAAGCACTCCAAAACCCCTCTGGAGGATTTCACCATCCTTATAGGAGAGGAAAAAACAAAACACAACACAAAAACCCCCAAAAACCAAAAGAAAAAAACACAAACCAAAACAAACAAAAAACCTCCACCAAAAACCAACCAAATACCAAAAAAAAAAAAAAAAAAAGAAAAAACAACATAAAAACCCACCAAAAAAAACACCTCACAAAAAACCCCAAAAACATGTCACCTTTTTCTTCATCTAAATAACCTTCCCCTTGTTTTCAAGTTGTGTCTCTTGCCTTTCTTCCTTCCACTGTGCAACTCTTAAGAGTTCAACTTTGTCTTCTTCTGTCTCCTCCCATTAGATAACTCATCCCCCTTTATGCTCCTCAGGCTTGAACAAAGTAACCTCTCCTGAGCCTGTCCTACTATGTCAGGTACTACAGCCATCTCAGCATCTTGGTAGCCCTCCACTGAACTTCCATTAGTATTACAATGCCTGTCATTCTGTCAAATCCAAAACTGGCCACTGTACTCCAGATGCAGTCTCAAGAGCAGAAGGATGGGGGGGGGGCGGGGCGGGGCGGACATGGGGCACAAAAATCACCTCCTCTGTCCTGCTGGCTGTTCTCGTGCTAATATAGCAATGGGCTGCCCACACAAGATGGGGAGCCCCCATCCTTGGAGATACTCAAGGGCTCAAATGGATGTGGTCCTGGAGGACCTGCTCCAGGTGACCCCGTCTGAGCTCCAAGATGACCTCCAGAGGTCAGGCATTTTATGAGACAACTCAGGACCCAGCTGGCCATCTTTGCTGCAAAGGCACACTCCTAACCCCAGTTCAGCTTCTCCATGGGGACACCCACGTCTTTTTCTCCAAAGCTTTCTAGTGACTACAAGTTTTACATCACTTCCTTAAATGCCTCTCATACAAAACCAGAACACCACTATAAGCAACTATAATTTTAGAAGGAATCTCGACCTTCCTTTACATCTTACAGAAAGGATCACATAAAGCTGAAGTCTAGAGCTCTTGTTGCATGTACCCTACAAAGAATAAAGATCAAACTCCAAAATACATATCAGAGTACTACCATAACTTCATGGCATATTAGAAGCCTCATTTCTGTTTGCAACTGAAACTAATGAAAGCCTCTGTTCTTCAACCTTCTGGCTGCAATAGTACTTCAATTAAGCTATTACTGCCTGGAATCTAGGCATCTGTGCTAGACACTTTTATTCTTGACTGAAAAAAAAGCAGTATCATTTGCTTCATCTGCTTTGACAAGAGAGCATGATGAAATGAAGGACACGCCAGCAATGCAAGACAGCATTCTTGCTACAGCTTCTCCCTTGCAAGGTCCTGTCAACAGAAAATATCAGAACAGCAGCTGATTGCCACAATGCTATGTAGCTGCTCAAAGATTTGCTTCCAGTTAAAGGAAATGCTTTGTAGTAAAAACTCAGTGGAAAACAGGCTGTTAAATAATTCTCAATCCAGGCAAACCTCCCTGGTAGCTTCACAGAGTAAGAGGTTTGGATTAGAATTAAGAAAAACACCAGGAAATTCCAGGATAGAAACATAGTATGCCTGTGTTCAAACAGAAAAGGAGAAAAAAACCCAACATTTTCTCTAAGTAAAAAAGCAGATACATTTGCTACATGGAATGCTATGATAACAGAGATCCCTCAGAAAGGTCATAAAGAAAACAGCAGCTAAACTACTTCAGATGAATTTGAAATGATGGTCTGATGTATTCAGAAGCAACATGCATGTCTAAGAAAAGAACCAGGTATCAGCATAATCTGTAATGGCAAAGAAAGAACAAACTGTTCAATTTATTTTCTCTTAAAATACTGCATCCAAATTATCTCTCCCCCAAGAGTAACAACTGTAAACTCTTCCTCAAAAGCATTTGCCCAAGTCCTAAGAGCAAGGGATGAAGCAATTGCTTTTGTGGGCCTTGAACACCAAGTGAGTTATGTTTACATTCCAGCAGCTGAACTCTGCAAACAGCTAGATCGAGAGCTTGTCCAGTACTTTTCCTTGGCAACTCCAACTGTCAGTGTTGTGTCTTTTTGCTGGTTTTGTTCCCACGTTCAAGACACTTACCTTCCTGTCTCTGAGAAAAGCAGAGCTGAAAACACCTGCCTCAAAAAGCAAGTTACTTCTGCATTAACTGAATGTTTCAACTGTTCCTGTTCTGCCTTTTCTCTCATCCCCTCAACCCTTCCCAAGTAATTACTCCAGGTACACCAGTGTATGAATGTGGTTATATCCATCATAACTGTGACACCTAGTCATGCCAACTCCTTGCTTCCTCTTTCCAAGAAGCTCCTGTGCTCCCACACAAATCACACCTCACATTTGACTGCCCTATGTAGCTTTCTTCAGAACCACAAAGCCATTTTAACATTTCTGATTGAGCCACCTAATTTTATCTTCTAAAATATCCACATAATAGTATTCTGAACAGTTATGATGAACCATATTCAGATATCTAAGGAATCTGGTACCACAGTATTTATTGAAGAGCAGCAAATTCTACAGTTGGAAGACAGACATTTGAAGAAGAAATGGCAAAATAAATGGTTCCAGAAAGCAGGAGTAAATAAACAGTAAAAGAAAAGGTAGAACAGGATAGTTTCTAGGACTCAATTTGCATCAGAAATGCAAGAAACTTGGGGTCATAAATACCAAGAGGTCTGAAAAAACCTCCCCATATCACTAAGCAGGAAGAAAAAGGAAATTATTATTCCTTGGTTGTTAAAGATTTCTGTCTTTTAACCATGTTAGATGGGATACAAAAGCATCTAGCTATCTCCATTTGTAGAAGTGTGCATAGTATGTGACAACAGTATTATCAGAAATTAATACCGAACCAAGTATTACCTGGAATAAACAGAAGTGCTTTACTGTATGAGGAAGAAACTCCACTATTAAACCACAGTTTGATCTGGCTGAAACCACAGAACTTCTCTTTTAAAGTGACCAGAATTTTAAAAAAAGTCAGTATTTCTAACATTTCAGTGTAAGTGGGCTGTTCTTCAACTCTAGCAATTACTGACTTAGTCAGGAGTACTTACTCTTGAAACAGACACTTGGAAGTGAGAGTTTATAAAACAGTAACAACAGCAGGAAGTGGTAGATTTTGTAGTTCATTGTAATATCAAGATAAAAAGGAAGACAGGAAGGACACTCTGTCTTAATAGCAAAGAAGCACAGAAAAAATCCGAGATACTGCATGGGACAAGACACAAGACAAAGTCAAAAACCCGAGATGCTTCCACTGAAGTGCTAAGTGGCAGGACATTCTATTACAGCATTTGGTGATATTTAAACCAGCAGATAACAATACACTTTATGAGGCTAAGTACAAACCCTATGTAAGCAATTAATTATTAGCTGCAGAAATGATATGCATATTATTGTATACAGTGAAGGCTCTTAAACCCCTGCACAGAGATAAAACAGACAAATGAGTTTTAAGAGTTTCACAAAAGGGGTTCCTTGGCAAGGAGCAAAAACTGAACAAGGAAGCAGAACTGCCTAGGGTGTTTTTTTCTATTGAAGTGAATAGCTCCTAAGTGAATAGCTATGGGGCATGGCATAACCTTGTTAGTCTTGAAGCATGTTCGGTAGTAAGTCTTCATCTAATCAAGAAGTAACCAAATGCACTTTTATGCAGTGTTGAAAATTTTTTCACTAGATGAAGGGACACTGCATGCATCTTCTCCAACTAGAAAAACTCTTGTTTGGCTTGCATTCATTCAGTATCACTTCAGTCCAGAGCTATCAAAAAGCCTAAGAAGAAATAGCTAGAGCTCCTTTCCCACCCCTTCCTGCCCCTGCCCTCCTTTTTGGCAGTAGATGAAGACCACCACTTTAAGAAGCCCCCAAAGCAAGCAAATCCCAGGTCACATCCTAAGAAGAATTTTCGTTACAGAAGCAAAGTAAAAAAAGTAAAGGAAAATTTTTAACTAGGAAGGCATTAAATACTTTCTTGGTATAATCAAGAGCAATGTGGACTGATCAGGCAAGGAAGCAAAATATTTTTAAAAGCAGACACAGACACTGCTTTAGCTTAGTTGGAAAAGCTCAAAATTAAAATGTATGGTTGGTTGCACAAGCTAAGTCACCAAGTCACAGATATCCCACTTGTTTCTTAAAACACGGTTGTCAAGCCTGTACCAAAATCCAGCAAACCAGGACACAAACATGGGAACAACTTTGAAAAGGAAATTAACTAATTTTGTGGAGACAGAAAACAAGCAATAGTAGCACAAACAAAAATACTGAAGCAACCTAGGTATGTGCTGCATGTGGTTAACATCTTCACGGCAAACCTATTTGAGGTCACTTCCAATTTACTGCACAGATAATTTTTAAATGAATCATTAAAGTGATTTTTAAAAGGCTTACATTTTCATTTTAACTATAGAAAAGATCTGCTCAAAGAAATAAGGTATTTCAGTATTTGTACAATAACAGACAAGTTTAGTCAGCTCCCGTTCAGATATAATTTCACTCTCTCCTAGTGTGGGTTTTTTGTTTGGTTTCTTTTCCATTTTGTTCAGGGTCATTCTTCAAGTCCCTCTTGACCCTCTACACGTGAAGAGTTTGAACCTCAGTGCAATAATCAGTGTATAATTGTCGTAGTTTGAGATGAGAAGTATTTCAAAGAAGTGATGTAAAAGTTTGATGTAAAACCACTACAATAATTTAGCAGTAATTGTCATCTTCAGGTTTTAAAATTTTTAAATACTTCCAATGAGAGTTTTGTTTTCACATTTTATCTAAATTGTCACACTTATTTTTTGAGAAATTATTTTTTTTATCTTTTAAAAAGCTTGACTTGCACTTAGCTGTCTTCACAAATGGCTTTTGTGTCATAGAGAAATTAACTTGCTCTTGCATATAGCTACAGTGAGCATTAATTATTTTATGTCTATTTATTTTGTGACTACTTCAGAAATTATTTATATATATTTATTTATAACATTTTAATACTAAAAGACACCTAAGATCTGCAATCATTTAAGTTTTAGGAAAGAACGAACAACGATGACGTCTCAGAAAATCAAGACTCATAATGCAATATTAAAGATTATGTATGTTTCATTTTTAAAGCAGTAGGTACATAGGAAGCTAAGTGCATCTATCACCTTGAAAGGTGACTTAGGACATTTGAGAAAAAACCTACTCTGCATCCCAGGAATAACACTGTTTCTCACTCCCAGGAACAGTCTAAAGCAGAGGAAAGACACACTTTGCAGCAGATAGATTACTTGCAGTAATCCAATTACTTGTCATTCTGAGAGCCACTGTAATTTTTATTATTCCAAGAAAAGAAGCAAAAAAGTCCATGATGAGTTATTGAAAAATTATGTATTCAAATCAGTGTAATATTTATTTTAAAAATTGTCATTAAGTATATAGATCAGTACAAGTAATAAGGAGTTTTCATTTATTACTACTACAAATGTATAGCAATATTGATAGGTGTATGAGATTTACAATATAAGCTGCTTAATACAAAGCTCATACCAGTAAGACCTATTTATTTTACAACTGTTTGTAAGAAAACATTTACTAAAACTCTTATGTGACACACAATAATTAGTTGTACAAAACATTTGCTGGAATCAAATGACATTAACTTTTTTCTGTATTATTGCTCTCATTATTTCAGTACGCAATAATGACTCTCCCAAAATCCCTCCTTCAGCAGTTCTTCTTTAAAGCAAGATCTACTAATTTCGAAGGAAACACTATTACAACTGAACAAAACAACCCATAATTTCTCAATTGTGGCCCAGGGGGTTGTCAGTGATATTTTCCAGTCTAAACGTCTTCTCTAAAAAAAACCAGAACTCCTTGAACATACTCAACTCAAAAAACCTAAATAAACTTAAAACCTAAATATAACATCAACTAAATATTCTCAAATATTTGTGTCCTGAGCAACTTTGGACACCTATAGTATACACTAGAAGAACTTCTACTTTTATAGTCTGACTTTCATACACTCATAGAATCACAGAATGGTCTGGGGGTTGGAAGATCATCCAGTTCCAATCCCCTCTGCCACGGTCAGAGACATCTTCCACTGGACCAGGCTGCTCAGGGCCCCATTCAACCTGGCCTTGAATATTCCCAAGGATAGGGCATCCACAACTTCCCTGGGCAACCCGTTCCAGTGCCTCACTACCCTTTACAGTGAAGATTTTTTTCCCTAATATCTAATATAAACCTACTCTCTCTAAATCTAAACCCATTTCCCCTTGTCCCATCACTACGTGCTCTTGTAAAATAGTCTTTTTCCATCATTCTTGTAAGTTCCCTTCAGTTAATTGGAAGCTCACCATTAGGTCACCCTGAAGCCTCCTCTTTTCCAGACTTAACCATCTTAACTCTCTCAGTTTTCCCTCACAGGAGAGGTTCTCCCTTCCTCTGATCATCTCAGTGTCCCCTGAGAATCCCCTCCCTGGCCCTGCTGCCCACACTGCTCTGGATGCAGCCCAGGACACGTTTGGCTTTCTGGGCTGTGAGAGCACACTGACAGCTCATGGCCAGCCTCTCACCCACCAGCACCACCAAGTCCTTCTCAGCAGGGCTGCTCTCCATCTGTTTATTCCCCAGACTGTGCTGACACTGGGGGATGCCCCAACCCAGATACAGAACCTTGCACTTGGTCTCGGTCCTTTATCTGGACTTCTGTGAAGCCTTTGATACGGCTGAGATTCCCACGTACTCACTTCAAGCTTGTCCAGTCCCTCTGGATGGCATCCTGTTGTTCAGGTGTGTCACAGCACCCTCAGCTTGGTGTCATCTGCAAACTTGCTGTGGATGCACTTGGTGCCTTTGTCTATTCCTTAATGAAGACATGAAATAACACCTGTCCAAATATAGACCCCTGAGGGACACCACTTGTCACCAATGTTTATCAGGACTCTGATTCATTGACCACTACCCTCTGGATGCAACCATCCAACCAATTCCTGATCTACCTAACAGTCCACCTGTTGAATCCACCACTTTCCAATTTGGAGAGAAGAACATTATGGGGGACTATGTCAAGGACTTCACAAAAGCCCAGATAAACAACATCTATAGTCCTTCCCTGATCCACTGGTGTAGCTACTCCATAACAGAATGCCACTTGGTTGGTCACACAGGATTTTCCCTTAACAGCTTCTCTTAATAATACCCCAAACTCCCCACGCTGCGTGAATATTTGAAACCTACCAGCTAAGAACTACCCTTAATCACCATTCCAAAACAGATGCACACAAACACTCAAATTAAGCTTCTCACAGCCTATTATAGTTGGACAGTACCACATATTTTGATAAAGGAATTAGCAACTTGCTTGCGTAAAATCTGCTGTTAGAAGTGAATGAACCAAAACAACATGTCTCAACTTTAAAGGTTCTCACAATAACACACCAACCTGACACTACCTGTCAAGATTCCTGGTACTGCAAACTGCTCCTCCTCCCCAAATTAAACCGGAACATACAACTTGCTACCCATATTCTTCTCATTCTCAAATACATATCTAAACATAAAATACAACAATATGTGAACAAATACAGTATATTCTGTCATTAAAGTACAAATTTATCATTCAACCTCAAAATTCCATGTTCATTTCATAATTCCATGTGCAGTGTAAGTTATACTGGTTGTGTAGGAATGTTTCATGTTCAAAGATAATCTCCTGCATTTTTGTTTCTTCAAGAGACAGTATTCAACGTTTCTTCAAGTCTTTCCATGGCTTCTGGGCATGCCTATGT
Source organism: Leptocoma aspasia (assembly GCA_013399835.1). Classification (NCBI taxonomy): domain Eukaryota; kingdom Metazoa; phylum Chordata; class Aves; order Passeriformes; family Nectariniidae; genus Leptocoma; species Leptocoma aspasia. The sequence goes on from VXAX01002066.1 coordinate 761,839, forward strand.
TTTTAGTAGCTTGAAAACCTATCCTGTCCCTTTTGGTACAGCTGTGGCAAAAAAATAATGCTTATGTTACGTTTCCAATGAGGGTGTTTGTGTAAGCACGTTTCCAGCTTTACTCTTCACACACAGCACATACACAGGAACAGCCGCCCCAAAAACATCAGAGCTCAGCATGCAGTGAGAAAATACAAGCACACACATGATGCAACATTAAAGAACTTTACAACACAGCACTGCAATGCCTCTTCTCTTGGACCACTGGTTTCTTAAAAATGGGAAGAGATGAAGAATGAGCCCTGAGCAATGTGCAGCACTGGGGCCACTCACATATTCAAGTGTGCATTTCAAAACCAGAAGCATAAATTCCTTGCTAGTAAAACAGCACTGTCAGAACCCTACTCCTAGAAACTCAAAGCAGAACATACCAAGCAAAAGAACCCAAATAATAAAACCCCCAAAATCCCCATTTTCTATATCCTCCCCTGAAACATTTAATATTCAGAGCTATCCTATTATACTATAAATACTGTGATGCACATTTAAACATTTAAACCTTCTAGCCAGCATTAGCAACAGTTCAGAGCTAAGCTGGCTCTTCAAAATGTAAAAGACATCAGCATCAGATTTCTTGATTTGGAATTATTATTAAACACAATTACTGCTATCTTAACAGTCTTAAATGAAAAACAAACCAAGTAAATAAAATGAAAGGATAAAATTTAACACATGGAAGGATGAAAGTAACAATTTTTTGAATCCTGTGCTGTACAATGGAGATGAGACACAGTGCAAGCACACAGCCAAACTGTAACCAGTTAGAGCCTTCTCATAGCCATGTCCAAATCTGTTATGTTCTGTGTATTTTTAACGTGTCAACTGCATCCAAGTGAGCTTTTATATAAAAAGCCCTGTAATTTAAGGACCAGTAAAGCCTGTGTGGTGTGCTTGCTATTAATATACTTCAGATACAACCAACAGAAAAAATAGAAATTATTAACAAAATTTATTTTCAATTATACTTTCATTAATAACAAATACGTATTGCTATTACAGCAGCATCGGAAAGAGACAGTAGTAAAAGGTCCACCACAGATAGTTTCTTCTCACTGGCATTAATTTAATTTTTAAAAGTCTTTGTTAATGATGTCTTCTTAGGAGAAGTAAACCCATGCTATTAGTACACCAGGATAAACTTAAGAACTATTAATGTTTATTTAACTTTAATTTAAAGGTAAAGAAGTCATTACCTGCTTGTATTCACCAACGCAGTTCTGACAGCAGAATCTTTTCTGCTGACCATCAATAGTAAGGACATTGTTTCCAGCTCCTTTACTGGGCAAATACTCCCCACAGTGCTCACAGCAATTCATTATTAAACCATTTGCCATCCTGTATCTATTGAAGCAATGGTCACTGCACAGCTTATGAGTCATATTTTTAAAGCTAACTTCGTGACGAATCTAAAAAATAAAAATAAAAAAGTATTCTATCACTAGACAAGCACAAAGTTGCCTGAAACTAGTACATCAGCCAGAAGTCTTACATCCAAATAACTATCTCACTATTTAAAAACCTGAAATGACCATGAAACATACAAACAGAAAGAGATGTTTCTGTTGTCTCCCAAGGTCTAGGAAAACACTTAGACTCATCTACCCTTTAGCCCAGATGGAAAGACCAGAGGGAATAATGTAGTAATTGCAAATGAGAGCAGAATGTCAATTTATGCTATTTTATAAAATGGCCTATTTACAGGTGAAGAACCTGGCATATGAAGATTGGCCAGACAACAGGCTGTGTAAAGCAGTAGCCTGAAACATGCTGGGCTCAATAATCAAGAAGGCATCAAGAATATATACATATTATTCCTGAGAATTTAAAATTACACATATTCTACAGATCTCTAAAACCATCTGCATTACCTTTCAAAACACACAGTAAAAAAATAGGTAATACAGTGGATCTTCACATTTTTTCATAAGCAATTCTTTTATGTGAGAGATCTGGGTTATTACAAGGTTCTATGCCTAACAGAACACATAATCAGCAAATGGCACTTCAAGTTTCTGAAACAAATATCAACCTCTTGGAATACTTTCTTCCTTCAGCTGCTCTTTGTGAATATTAAACCTGCATATTTTAATATCTCAAAATACTGAAAATTTTACATTTTCTTCTTTTCAGTTCTCTCATTTCAGTATATAAGCTATTAATACGTCATTATTGAGAAAGACAAAAAACAGTCAACCAGACCTCAGTTAGTTTACCACAGATCGTGCATCTTGATTTATTCAAGGCTCCTTTTGAGGGATTCTGTTTATCTTCATAGAAGGATAAACATGATGTACTGCAAAACTCCTGGAAAGACTCACTTGAATCTACTTGAGCAACAATGGTACCTTTCATTGTTGTTATATCTCTGAAATACAAAAAAAAAAAAGAAACCACCCCACGTGCTTATGTATATACACATATAAACAAGAACACTTCACATGTTATAAGAGTCATTCCTTCTTTCAAGGCTTACAAAAACAGTTTTTTTAGTATACAGTTGTTAGTCACAGGATGAACACTAAGTTTGATAATATCTTTACAACTACTGTAAGTAAGTCTTTATTATGTAAACCCCTATTTTTTTTTCTTTAGCTTTGAGTTATTTTTTCCCATTAAATTATTCTAGAACTAAGCAGTATTAATGCACCATTAGATGTAGTTATGGCAAACTCAATTTTTTCAAAAAACTAACACAGCAAATTTGAACTAGCCATTTTATAATGGCTTTTCTTTTTACACAAAAGCTGTATCTAAGTTTCATACAAAAAATTCTGATTTATAATAAAAAGCAAGAAATGGTCTTTGTAGGTATCTCCACCATTTCCAGTATTAATCTCAGGACAGGATGAGAAGAAGAGAGAAAGTTGTTTTCTTATATTTCTCTAACTTATAAACAACCAAAAAGCTTAGAACTCCACCACAAACGTGCCTGTAAGTTCCATAATTCAAAATTTACAAAAGTTAATTCCATCATTACTTTAAAAAGTTTCAAAGCATCTGAGCAGTTCATGCAGCTGTCCATGGAATTGTGCCAATTTAAGACCTTAAACCAGAAAACCAACTATCAATAAAAGTAATTTGAACAAACCTTGTTCTAACCAAACAAACTTACACTGTCCCAAACTAATACACACAATATATTAGAATAAGTAAGGAGAGGAAATAAAAGCCTCCTCCTTTGCCTTCTAAGCCAAAAACCCACAAAAATCTAAAACCTATTATTGACATACAGAAAATGCTATTGGGCAGAATATATTAAAAATTTTATTGGGTACATCTGCATCACCAGTTGGAAAACACACACCCCACACACTCATAGCTATAGGCTTTAAAACTAAGATGGTTAAAAAACACTGGAAAACCAGGAAAAATGTGTGTTTCCCTAGACACACTTCCTTGAAAATAAACTTGTACAGCCCCAATACGAACACCTGCAAGCTTGCCTTCTGCCATCAAGGGGAAGTCAGCAGAGGTTGGCTTACCCTTTGGAGAACTACTAAGATTTGTGTCAGGGAGTGCTATCATTCCTGTTCTGCAAAACAACGGCAGAGCTTCTGCCCTGAGGAGCTTGCTATTTATGTCGTTACTGAAGAGTTTAGAGGAATGCAAGAAAAAGGATCTATAATAAAATAACTAAGAATTTTGACTTTCCCTGCTGGGTTATACAGAGGAACAGTGCCACAGAGGAACAATTTAGTGCATATACTATCTTCTGTTTAACTGTGAGTAAAAATTTCATAGTGGTGGAAAAGCAAAGACTAACATCACCTCAAAACTGCCAAAGGTGACTTCAGAAAGATTCTCTTTAACCTCAAAAGCTAGAAATAAGGTGTTTTCCTCATAATTCAAAAATAAAGCCTTTTCATTTAGGGCAGATTTTTTTATGTGGCCTCTTGCAATACACAGCTTAAGTATCTCCAAAGTGGCAAGGGAGCATGGATTTAGCCATGATTTCAGTCAGAAAAGATTTGTCTAATCTTCATCTTTATAGATCATGCAGCTAGCTGAATATGGTAGTCACCAGATTAGGTCTAAAAAAAAATAATAGTGTATAAACACATAATAAGCCAATAGAAAGAGCAAGCATTACTTTTAACTAGCCCCATAGAAGGAAGGGTTCAGAGAATTTGAGCTTTTACACAGATTTTTTAAAAAGCTAGAATACCTTACATTTTCTACGTTTTCATCCAACCAAGGTATGCAGAATATCAATGTTTTCTATAGCTTATTTTTACTGAGTGCCAAGGAGAAAAAAGACCAATAGCTTGCATCTGAATACTAGTCATTAATCCAGCACACTGGACAGTAATGCAAAAGGTTTTTTTACTAGTTTAAGTCTGTGACTGAGCAAAGATCATGCTCTCTGGAGCACACCCTAAACAAAGGCAGTCTTTATTGCAAGCCTTCTTTAGTTCAGTAAAAATGCATCCTTTAACCAGTGTCACTGCAGCATGTACCAGACTGAGATTATGAAAAAGTGCAAAAAGCTCAGTAAACAGTACACTGAAAGTAAAAGATAATACAGCCAGTCTGTACACTGAACACTACAAAAACACAATTACAGAAGACTCCTCTTTGGCAATTTCAAGTCTGGCAAATCATGAAAAATTTCAAGTCAAACCTACCCAGTAATTTCAAATAAGTCACTTGGAGCTATGCTTGTTACTACCTCTGTACTGCCCACTTAAGCTGTCTTCAGCTACAAAATTGTCAGTTGGCCCACTTATGGGGAAAATTTAAGGCTTATCCTATCCCTGTATGACCAAGAGTACAAGAACTCCCAAGTTTCTTCTAGGTTCTTGCAAATATGACTTTCTCATCCTTTTAAAGCCCCTTGGTTTTACATCTTCCTCTATCAAAATGAGTGCTTTCTACACAATACAAGGTCCCCTTTTTCATAAAGGACTTCATATATGAAGTATATCTCGTCACATGGTATGCCACAACTTGGACACCTTGTCTTCAAAAAAAAAGAATCAGTTATTTTTAGCGTACTGGCTTCCAATAAAATAATATCCCATACTCTGAATTCAAAAGCCGGTATTATTTTGTTAAACACAGTGAATACAACATTTCCAAACACTAAGGCAACACTATATAAAGCACTTATATAGTCAGATTTTATATCATTAATGGAGCAACTGTCATGCACAAATAAGAATCTTAAGTAGTACCAAATTTAGGTGCTAGAGTAAAAATAAACTCACTTTCTGCACATGACACAGAGTTTCTTTGGAGTGGGTTTGTGTGAAAATGATGAGAGGCAGGTAGTGGAACAGAAAAGGTGAGCTGATCCTTTTCGCTGATATGCAGTCTGCCCCTTTTGTAAAGGCTTTTTGCAGTTCGCACACGTGACTTTAACCTGCTTAGAAGGCTGTTGCTGGGGAGAAGGCTGGAAAATTTGCTTAGGAAGTGATGCTACAGGTGACAAGGAATCCACACCTGGTTGCTTCTGATTCCTAGGAAAGGAAGCTGACTGGGATATCCAAGAATCTTCAAGACAAAAAACCCAAACATAAAAGTAAATCAAGAGACACATACATATGTACAGAAGAGTATTCACAGATGTATGATCATAAAATCATTTTTCAGTGGGAATGACCACAGAAGGAAGATATTTAAATTCAGATTTCATGTAAAAAATCCTGTTTGATGGTACCACTCTCCATTGCTACAAAGCTTCAGAACATGAACAAAATTCAGTATGGTCCCATGCTACATCTAGTGACAGGTTATGCAGATTTCAATTCGCTTGCACTGAGTTTGCAAGCTGGCAATCTTATCTTCAGACAAACAGAACTGCAATTCAAACAAAGAGACCAACATACAACATAGAATTTCTAAACCAATGTTTGAGACAAACTCTGCAAAATTAGATCTGAAATTTTCATTAGTTCTTTTGTTCTAAAGCTTTAACAAGCATTATGTGTCCAGCCTCGGTGATAAACCCTAGAACTGGCTCCTAGTCCAGCCTGCAGCCAGAGAACTATACTGTATAGCAGTGAACTTGAAAAGTCATGAGAGAGATGTCTTCCTCAGTAGAAATCAATAAACCTAGAAAAAAATATTTTGTTAAGTTCTGGCAGTACACAGATTCATGTCCCCATGTTTCAGACTCCACTAGTTTCCTATCTGTATTTTTGGAAAATAAACTACCATGGAACACAGTCATCTTTGCCCAATCTTTTGTAGCATAACCTGCTATAAGAGTAACTCACATAACAAGAATGTAAGCAAAACTTTTTTTCTGAAAGAAATGCATCTATAAAGATCATGTGTTGAATGCTCCATATCTTGGTCTGGAGCACAAGATACAGTTCTGGGGGGGAAAGAAATCCCCCAATAAAATGTAATTTCTAGGCTTTTCTCTGGATTTAAGCTTTCATTTAAAGTGATCATCATCACAATTTAGAAACATTTACCTTCTGAAGACTGCCACTAGTAATACATTCCTTAAGCATGAATTAAAACTGAATAAACCAATTTTACATTATAAAAAACATTTGCAGGAATTTTCAATACTGTGCTAGTTATACCAAATACTGTGACACCACTTGGAACTTACCTAGCCTTGAATGTCCTACTGGAGTGATTCAGGGTATTTCTCAAGTGTTATTACAACTAATACACAACTAACACCCAAATATAAGAAGGATGATTTTAAATTCCATTACTTCAGATAACAGAAACATTAACCTACAGACATGAGCAACTGCCCATACCTTTTTCTTAAGGGACATTATTTTGGTCCATAATCTTTCATTAAAGAGAAGGAACCCTTTCCTCCCATCTTCTGCATTCCTTTCTTTCCCCAAAGGATTATATTAACAACATATTCTCATGCATAGCTTTAAAATCAATTTAGGGAAAAAGTTCCAAGAACACTTGTTAGTGTGAGAAACAACATACATTCCTTAGCAGGTAAAAGATAATTGTCTGCTGTGACTTTTTAGCTGTCGAGGATGTCCTACTACTCAGGCATTTAAGACAAGCTAGAAATTTACCTGTTGTAGTGCTTGATAGTAAACAGAAGAGCTGGAATGAAAAGGTGAAGGGAAAAGGACACAAAACAAAACACGTTTGTCTTAAAAGCATTAGAAGATGTTTACCTTTGAAGGCATGAATATCCTTACTGACAAACTAAAACAAGCTATCAGAGTGCTTAGAATTAAAATTAAGTGGTCTCTTCAAACTTTTCTATACTTCTACTACTTCAAATACATTAATATCCTGGTAGCACCTTAACATCCCAAAACATTTTGAGATTCTCCTCTTTCCTCTTAGATTTCAAGTGAAAGCACATTGCCTCTCTTATCAGGAATGCACAGCATGTGCAATAGAGCTACTGCTGCTTGTAGTTCCAGTAGCACTCAACTGCCAGTCATGAAAACTTGAGTTTCCTACTCGTATCAGTTTGAAACCTTCAGCACGACTAATACCTATTTAAGGTAGGTAATAATATCTCATGAAGGTTATTTCAATTATTCCTTATTTTCTTAAGGCCTCAGATAGCCTCCCTTGATATTTTGTTGCATTTCTCCTTCCATAAACATACAAGAAGAACATCTAAAGATCTTGACTTTTTTTTTCCTTTTACTTTTTCCATATCCCAGCTTCATAGATAGCCATTTTTATATTATGCCTTTTCTTCACATCTCACTTCTCAGTCATGTTACCTCCTTTGCTTAGAGCTCTCTACAAAGGATCTGTAAAATCCAGTTTTTGTGTCCTTGAACTGAGGTGCAGCACACTTCCTTAGTTAATTCCTGGTGAGTTTTCATACCTCACTGCCTTATGTCTTCATCCTTCAGGATCCTGCCTGCAATTCTGTAAGGGCCAAGTTTATGAGACTATACAGTGTCATGATCAACTACTTCTTACTGCTATGGCTTTTCAGGTTGCTCCCCTTCTTTCTTACTCATTCCTACTCTAAAGTGCTATCAAATTATCCTTTCCTGTAATTTATACCATTTTTTTGCAGAGTTATCTTGCAAAAATTAAATCTTTTTTAAAAAGCTGAAAAAAATGTGTCAGTGCAACTTGGGGCAGAGGTGGGGAAGAAGACAGTACTGAAGTTTTACACAGGTGTGCATACAGGTGCAATAAAACCTGGTTCAAATCAGGGCAATTGTAAACTGCATCCTCAATTTACTAGGCATTGGTTCTTTTTCTGAAGCATTTTTGAAGCACAAAAACTAGATTCCATTGAGAGAAACAAAACCTAAGTTCCACTCCAAAGCACATCTACATAGACTTCATCTACCTGGATCTCTCCCAAGACCTTTGATACGGTGAATATTTTTCACCAGCAAAATATTCTTGCTGGTGAATTGGACACATATACATCTGATGGACAGGGAATTGGCTGGATGAGTGCATCCCAAGAACTACAGTTCATGGCTCAATGTCCAAGTGGAAACCAGAAACAAGCTGTGTCCCTCAAGGGTCTGTACTGGGACTGATATTATTTAGTATTTTTTTCAACAACAAAAAGAGTGAGATTAAGCAGACTCTCAGCAAGTTTACTGGGAACACCAAGCTGGGTGGTACAATTGATAAGCCAGAGAGGACAGTATGCCAGCTAGAGGGACCTTGACAGCCTGGATGAATGAGTCCATGGAAAACTCAGAGCTCAATAAGGTCAAGTGCAAGGTCAGTCAGGGAAATCCTCAATATCAATACAAACTGGGGGCTGAATGGATTGAGGGCAGCCCTGTGGAGAAGGACGTGGAGGACTGGTCAATGGAAAACTGGACATGAGCCAGAAACCTGTGCTTAGAGACCAAAAAGTCACTCATAACCTGGTCTGTGGTGATTCTGTCCCTCTGCTCTGCTGAGACCCCATCTGCAATATTGCATCTAGCTCAGAGGTCCCCTGTCCAAGACAGAAATGGGCCTGTTAAAGCAAGCACAGAAGAGGGCTACAAAAAGTGACAGAAGGCTTGAACACCTCTCCTGTGAAGAAAAGCAAAGAGAGTTGGGGGTTGTTTCGGTCTGGAGAAGAGAAGGCTGGGGAGACCATATTGCAGTCTTTCAACATATAAAGGGGGATTACAGAAGAAGATGCAGTGAGATTTGTTAACAAGACCTGTAGTAACAGGACAAGAGGCAATACCTTGAAACTGAAAGAGGGTAGGTTTACATTGGACATGAGGCATAATTCTTTTACAATGAAGGTGGCAAGACACAGGAACAAGTTACCCAGAGAAGCCATGGATGTCCCATCCGTGAGTGTTCCAGGTCAGGTTAGATGGGGCTTTGAGCAACCTCATCCAGTGAAAGATGTCTCTGCCACAGCAGAGTGGTTGGATGAGGTGATCTTTAAATGTCCTTTTCAATCCAAACCATTCTATCATAGGCACTCCAATGCTTACTGGAGACCATCAGACTCTAAATTAATGTGTTGGACAGAAGTATTTCTGTTATGCACCTACTGCTTCATAAAGAAAAGAGGTACCTACTCACAGAGAATAGACTAACACTGATCCAGAGGAAATCTTCCAAACCACATATATAATCACAGAATCATTTAGGTTGGAGAAGATGTTCAAGATCATCAAATCCAACCATTAACCCAGCACTTCCACTAAACCATGTCCCCGAGTGCTACATCTACACCCCTTTTAAGTATCTCCAGAGTTGGGGATCACTTTCTTGGGCAGCCTGTTCCAATACTTAATAATCCTTTTGGTGAAGACACGTTTCCTAATATATTATGCCACTGAGCATATTTTATTCTAGTCACAGACAAGGCAGTGATGGGCATGAAGGGAATCAAGATCTTTCATACACATTAACATAAAAGACTAAGCAGTGCCACTGCCAAAAATACTTCAATCAAAAATTCTATAAACAATTTATTTCCAGCCTTTAAGGAAACATTCAAAATTGCAACTTACCAGGATTATGATGAGTCACAGATTCTCCATTTTGAAATACATCTCCAGCCACGTTCATTCTACCAGGATTGAAAGGTCCTACACCAGTCTTGGTCTGTGAAGTCAAAGATGGGGTGTATGTTTGCAAATTAGCACCAAAATTATCTGACTGCAGTCCGTTAGATACATCTCCCAAGCTGGCATTCTGCAGTGACGTTACATGTGTAATCATTAGGTTCATGTCATGCCCGTCACCATCATTTTCTAAATGACCATCACGGACAGAGCTCATAGCACCTGTTTCTAATGTAGTAACATTAGCAATCTGAATTTCAGAGTCTGGTTCTGTGGTTATACCACTATTACCTATTCCTGAATTTACCTTACTTCTTGAAAAACTGGAAGGTGAGAACTCCATTTCGTTGGTTCTGTTTTTACACTCTGGGAGTCTTCGTTCATTAAAACTGGAAGCATTCTTCTCTTGTCCTTGATTTGTTTCAATGTCTTCTTCATCATCAATAATAATAGTTTCACTTATACTCCCCTTTCGAGAATTTAAGTCTTTTGGAGAAGGAAGCATTTTGCAATCATTTCCTTTAAGTTCTTCACTTTTAGATGATGTAAATGCAGTGTTCCTTTGGTCTGCTACCAGCGACGTAGAATTTTGCGGAGGTTGTATAGGTTCAATAAAAACTACATCATCATCATCTTCTATAGGTGAGTTTTGGAATTTATTAGGTCTAGAAACTAAAGAACTTGGTGGCCCTCCAAATGTATTTCCTACATTTGCAAGACCTGTTGCCATGATGGTATTCCCTAGCAGACTAGGAGTAGTTTCAGACAAGTCTAATCCTCCCAGAGGACTCGTGTCCATTCCAGATCTGCTGTTTGAAGAAAAACATAAAGCAAGAAAAAAACACATCCAACTTCAGAGTAAGACACTACTTTCCAGTAACAGTTCTTTAAAATAACTACAGAATTAATAGTTCCAGCTTTTATTTTCTTCCTGAGATAACATGAAGGAAAATTAAGTTTTTCTATGCTCTTCTTTGAATGTCTTAACATCCATTAACTTTCTAATCCTATACTAGCAAAAACCATACAATTTCTGCACATCACAATGTTTTATCAATACATACACACACAGGAAACAGACTTTTCAGTGCTATTTATTACATGATCCTGATCTCTCAGTCCCTTGCCCACCCCATATGTGCAAGCAATGATCTTCTAACACTGCTTTTTCTAGACTGCAAAGCAAGATCAGGAGTTAGGCACACAGAAAAAAAAAACTGAATTCCTATTAAATTTCGGCCCAAATAAGAATGTTAACAACTTTGAAATTCAACTGATTTTCCCCAAAACCCACACTGCCAAAGCTCCTTAGGTAGCCACAAGATGACTGGAACAAAGAAGTAAGGAAGAGATATGTAGGAAACCCTTGCACATGACAGGAATAGATACATTATTGAGCAGCAGAAAGTGGACAGCAACCTCTCCATTTGTAGCCACTACAAACTGGCAGCTCATTTGAAGTCCTGACTTATTACCTCATGCTCCTGCAACTTTCAGTGACTTTGTCTTATTTCTTTTAAGAGCAAGCAGTGTTTATTCAGGCTACTTCCCAACAGCTACTTTGCCTGGGGAGATCTGTTTGCTTTTAGTAATTGTTCTGTTTGGGGAATCTGTTCTTCATAACTGTCAATTCAACCATGAATTTTAAATTATAAAAGTCAACCTGGATATAAGCAAAGCTAAAAGACCCTAAGAAGGCTCTAAAAAACATCTGTACTAAAGATCAGAAAGCTAAACCGATCTTGATGTAATACTACAAGAAAAACACAGACATAATTATAATTTGGGTATGTCTTGAAATATATGCTGATCTGTGACATCACTGAGTTTGTATGGAAGGTTAGAAGTGGCTATCTGTGCTTTTTTGTAAAATCTTTATACAGGAAGGTAAATACAAGAAGTAGAAATATCCTGCTCATCTATACTTACCCATCCAGAAATCCACTGCAATCTGTTTACCTTAATAAGTTGCTCCAAGCACTTTTATTTTCTTTCCTGTGGGGAAACTGCTCTTGTACCAACTTGCTGCCTTTCACAAAAGTACTGTGGTCTGAAACAGGGTTAAAACAAACATTAGCTACCCAAAACAATTTCCTCATCTCAAGCATCATCTGCCAGCTATGTTCCTTAAACCGACTTTCTTCTAAATTTACAGTTTAAGTTCAATCCTGACTTTCAGCACTGTGATCCTACAGCAAGAGAGAATGTGAGTCTATTCAATCCCTGCTGTGAATAAAGCAGCAACAGTACTGTTTGAGATCTTCTACTCTGTCACATCACATTTCCTGAAGGCTTTATAGAGGGGGAAAAATATGCCATGTTTGGTAAGAGACAGACATACATAACTTCAATTGAGTAATCAAACATTAGAATTAAGAAGTATATCTGTAATAGAATATTAAGGAAACAAATGATTCAAGTAAACTGAGCAATTGAGGAAAAAAATCTTAGCAACTATATTTGCTTTGTTTTTATCGGGTCAACCTCCTTGCTGCCTGTAGCAGAATACACTATGCTAAATTAAAATATAAAAGGAAAACTACAGGATATAAAATCAGGCCTAGAGTGCAACATAAACCTTACACTGCTAATATTTTTCGAATTGTATATATGCACTGCAGTGGCACTTAACACAGAGTCAGGCATCCATAGCTGTATTAACACATGTGATCACTCACAAGAGACCGAAAATGTTCAAAGTTCAAGCATCTATTTATTCTTCAGGTTTTATAACAGTCATTAGGTTTTCCAGACTTGGCAGCATTTTTAAAAGAGAGAGCATCAACTTGTGTAGTTATCTACTGTTTGAGGACAACCCTTAAAATCCCCAGACAGTAAAGATGCCCAGAGGAATAAAGCAAATATTCTTCTACACATTTACACTATTCAAGCCCTGCTGACCATTAATTGAGCAGGAACAGGGAGGGCAGGACAAGGACCAAAGAGTAAAGCTGTGAACCAGCTTAATCCTAGAAGAGAGGCAGGCGACCACCTTTTAATTCCTTCCTATGTTAGCATTAAAGCCAAATGCCATTATGTAATAGCACTTGAACCACAATAAAGGGAACACTGAATTGGAATGAAAGAAGGTTTCTTACAAAAAAAAAATTGTATTATCAATGTAGATGGCATGTACCTCCCTGGAAATCAGTCAGTTCCACTGAAGGTTAATCTAATCCAATATTCTCTTTCACTTTTACTTTTTCCTCTAGGCCTGAATAACTTAAAGTTAGATTTTTCTGCATCTCAGATTTTGCCGAAAAGAATTAATTCAATTTTTGAAATTTCACAGGTTTATTCTATATATTTTCTTTTCAAAAGCGTCACAAGCACATAAAGCTTTTAATAAAGTTTTAAACATACTTGAACAGATGTGAGCAGAGAAAAAATGAGACTCTGCCAAGACTACACCCCAGGCCTGACTCAAAATCTTTATGCTTCCTATATTCACAAATCCTTAGCAGAAAGGCAGACTTTGGCTGTTATTACAGCACATGCACATAACATGTAGCAAAGTTAATACTCTATAAACACGTATCTTTTTGCCAAAATCTATTTACTTTTTCCACAAAGCTCTTAGGTTTTAATGAACTGTACCATTAAGTATTAAAAAAATAAGAAAAATCTGTGTTTAACTACTAGTGCAAAGTCATAAGCAAAATCTGCATATATTTCCCTGCAAATAGCTTCTACCTCTCAACAACAAAATTACCCATAAAATGTGCAAAATGAAGTAGCTTGTTTTCTAAAAGTAGGAGCAGCAAGGAGAAACATAAAAACCATGTAGGCAATGTCACAGTCAGTATTTCTAAACGAAAAACTAACAAAAGAAGTGACTTAGTGAAAAAAAATAGGTTTAGAATGGAAAACTAGGAAAAAACTCGCACCTCAAAACTGGCAACAGCAAAAGATGCTTCACAATAGAAATATGATTGTTAGAAATCTGTGAGATTGATTAGACTGATCACTGGATGAATTGATGAGATTTGGGGGGAAAAAACTAAACTGAAACAGAAAAAACCCCAATGAACAAAACAAGCCCCCATCTCAACAACAACAACAAAATCAAATAATTTAAAAAAACCAACAAACACCTCAAACCAAAAATCCCAACCAACCAAAAACAACAAAAAAGCAACCCACAAACTAGTGAGACCTAGTTTGCAGAAAATGCATGTTCAGTACTGCTAAAGAACAAGCTCAAGGCTTTGTGGTGGTACACAGACACCAGAATCACTTCTGGACAGAAACAGAAGCACTACCAATATTCAACAGCCCTTCCTGAACCAGGCCTTGTGTCCCTCTCTTAATTTAAGCTACATCACTCACCTATTAAAAGTCTTGACTCTGGAATAAATTACGATCCCATTGCTTTGTTCAAGGCTTAATTGCTGGAAGAAATAAGAGACAAAATGCAGCACTTCTTTAGAATGATGACAACTGCTACAACTCTTGAGACAACTAAGAAATACTTGTAGGCTCAACTCCACTGTGAATGGTAAGAGAGTTAAATTTATAATGAATTGCAGAAAGCCAGGTGAGGTGTATGAGTACCTCAAAAAAAAAAAAAAGGAAGAAAATCAACTCTGCTTCAACAAAAGCAGAAACTGGAATTTAAATGCCTTTACCAAGTACCATTAATAACAAGATGAGTGAAGATGACAGAAGTTCAAAGTCACAGTTATGTACACTTGCAGCAAAACCACAAAAATCAAAAGGAGTCACTGAAATCTGGCTCAAACTGGAGTTCCAAACAGGGCATTGGAAACATCCAAAGTAGCACCAGCATGCACAGATGCTACCATATCATGGCTATAAGCCCAAAAACAAAAAAGCAGTAACAGTACTTTTGAGTACAGTTTGAGATCTTCTTCAAAAAACTTGAAAGACTACTTTGGAGATAATGCATAACTGAGACATCTTTAAACGTGAAGAGATAAAACAAAATTTAGGAGACAGTATCCTAAGACACAAATACAGGAATAAAAAGACAGTGGCTTATTTGCCCCAGCAAAAGAATACTACTTTCTCCTAGGAAAGCACAGTATCATAAATAAATTATTTACCTCAAGAGGTACTGGGCTACATTTAAATTCCACATCCCAAGCAGAAGAAACAGCCCATTAATGGCATACTATCAATCACTTCCACTCAACAGTGACCCCATAGGTGAGATAATGAGAATGAGACTGGCAAAGCAATAACTGAAATTTTAACTCCTGTTGTGCAAACTAGGGGGGGAAAGCAAAATCAGCCCACCTCCAAATGATGGGAAAATTTTTTACAACACAGCCGACTTCAACCATCTAGAGAACTCTCTGAAGAAAAAGCAAATCCTACTCTAACTCTGAGCCATGCAGCACAGTTCAACATGTAATTATCCAGATATCACTCCAGAAAAGCATATTTTAATTCCCTGGGGAATAAAAAAATAAATATACAAAAAACCTCATTACTTCAACATCTGGCTTCAGAAAGAACAACCTCGGTGGGAGGAAAAGAAATGGAACAGCTAGAACAAAAAGCTTGAAAGTATGAAGGCCATTTAAAAAAACTCACTGTATTATGCATACAACCCGCCCAAAAAGAATCCAAAATCCCCATAAAGACTACTATCAGGAAGTTTCTGACCTACAAAGGTGCTGGATTTGTACTGGGGTGATGTTTTATATACATTTCATACACCTTTTGGTTAGAGACAGGCTACTGACCTATGTCAGAGCAACAGTTTGTCTAAAATCCCAATTCTTGTCAATTTCACAATCAGTAGAACTTTCCCGAAGTAAAAGAGTATCCATGAAGCTTGAACCAGAAAACACAGAATAAATTCTTTACACTGATGTTCAGTAAGGAAAAGATCAGGGAAGATCACATCTAAGCTCTCTTTCTACGGGTCAGGTCAGAGGAAAAATGTTGCATGAAAGTGCTAACACAAGAGGATTTTAGAACAAATCACTAGGGCCATGTGATATCTAAGATATCTAAAGGCAGTCAGCAGTTTTTTATTTCAGTATCTGCAACCAATTACTTAAGCAGAAGGCAAGAACAATTACTCAGACTACAATCCTATCTCTATCACTAAATAAATTGATACAAATTACAGCTGAATAAATACACCAAAAAAAATGGGAGGAGTAACATGAATTTTGCAATGACAAGGTAATATCTCACAGGACTACTGCCAAAATCTTTTGAAGAGTTCACATACTTTTTGACCAACCCTGATTAAACTGGTATATCCCACTAAAGTCCTCCAAAAGCCATTCAAACACTGTACGCAGTGAAGACTGCTGTGGAAATTATCTATAATAAAGACTTTGAGAAGAGGTTCTCTGGGGGATTTGTAATTATTTAAAGGGAACAATTTCATGTGTTGTTTGTTGTTATCAAAATAAAAACAAGTTACCACAGGGGTTCCAAAATAAAATGACACAGATCAATATATATGTCAGCCAAACAGATAGTGACTCCTAAAATGAGTGCTTCCTAACCACATAAACTTATTCACATCAGCTGAAAACACAAACTGATTGTAAAGCAGTGTGGCAGGCAAAATCACTAGTGATAAATGCAAGGTAATGAATGGGGGGGAAAGAATGCCCACAATTTAAGATCTGAGTTGCAACTCTCTCACTCTTTCAAATCAAAGCTACTAAATCATCGACAACCAAAGAGGGAAAAAAAAAAGAATCAAATAAAACAGAGCACATTTGTTACTACAAAAAAACATACTTCAGTATCTAGCTTATCATGAGATGTTCAGATCACTCACTTTTCAGAGAAAGGGAAAAACAGATGAGTTACATGAACAATTTATACTCATGGGAAGCACTTCTCTTTGAAATGAAAACAACTCAAGGAATAACCTAAATCTGAAAGAATAAAAAAACCACACAGATGATAAGAGTTGCCCAGTGTCCTACAAGAACAAAAAGGTGCCAAATTAAATAATTAAGAAGCATTAATAATCTATTGTGCATGAAAACATTTTCTTAATTGGGAGAGTCACTGCTGTAGAAGGCTACAGAGGTTAGAAATGCAACCAGTTCAAAGAGGGATTGGGCAAACATGAAATAAATGCATTGGTGACTTAAAACACAGTGGTTCAAAGGAAACCCTACAAAATTCTTGGCCAGCCAGCTGAAAACCAGAATACACCTGCAGAAAAATCAGGGTGTAACTGAAAAGTTTCTATTCCTAGACATTCCTGTTGCAAACAAGTTACCCAATTGTCTATTTGCCTAGTACAGCAATTACCCTAACTTAGGAGAGTAATAATAATCTTCTCACATACAAAAGAAATATCACTAGCCTCATGTAAGCTCTGCCCATTTACCCAAAATATCGAAATTTCAGCCTATGGCTCTCAAGCTGACTTCAACCTAGGGATGGGTGTCAACATTTTGGTAAAAGGTTAGAGACTTACTGAACATGTCCCCATGTTCTGTGAGGCTATCCAGTTCTAATGATCACTTCCTGACCCTGACATTCATTTGACCACAGTATCATTTAATTCCTTAATTCAACTACTTTCTAAAGTTCCTACCCTTATTACAGAAAATCACTTTTTTACCACTTGACTTTCCTTATGTCTAATGATCACAAGCTCAGTAAAGACTATCTGCAAAGCAGCTATCAAGAAGCTCTGTAACTTAAGGTCTTGATACAGCTCAGGAACACTCATTCCCTGCAAAACCAGATGCAACCCACATACCACAGCTTTCTTGGGGTATGAACCATCAGCTAAGTGGCTGGCTCAATGCATGCCACGGTGCACCCCAAAAACAAAGTAACCACTCCAATTAAAATCATCTAAAAGTAGCACTTTTTCAGGGCAATTAAAGCAAACTAGTAACCCAACTATACCCACATATAAGAAGTGAAAAGTGCTAGAAAAACACAAGTAGCCCAGAATTTTTAAAGGGTTGTAATTTAAGCCAGCTTTAAGCTAAATCTGCATGCTACTACTGCAGTCTCAATTTGGGCATAGTGAATTATATAGACTGTGTATGGAGAGACTCCTACCTATGTGAACAGAACTCCAAGTTAGAGACAAAGCTGTTGCAGGCCCCTCTGAGTCACCAGATATAAAACTCCTACCACAGGCAACCACATAAGCCATTTTGGTTTGTGGTTTTTTTCCTCCTTATATCCTTCCTTAGGGGTTTTCAGTCATCTTAGCTTTTTATGCTCAGATATGCCTCGGATACATGGTAGCTCTGATTTACTGTTAACTTTTACATCTCTAACAAAAGTTTTAACACTTCTGAAGGTCTGCCTAGTTACCACATCCAGTCTCCTTGCTATGCTACCATGTGGCACAGCTGTTTGTGCAACCACACACATAATCAGACAAGAGACTTTCCTGCTGGAATCCTTTCCAGCCAGATCAGTTCCCCAAATGAAAAATTTCTGCGCAAGAACACTACAGCTGTGCCTGAACATATCAAGGCTGGTGCCACAGCTCTGAACTTCAGAGATCGTTTCAGCAGACAGGACAGTCATGAGAAGCTGATGGCCATAGATGGAAATGCTCTACCCTGACAGCAACCACCACATAAAACACATGCATGTGCCCACTGACAACATAGCAAGCAGTGACAAGCTGGATATTAAAACAGGTGAGACTGAATTTTACAACATGTATATCCACTGGCCACACTGAGCAGTGTATCTGAAGTAAGCAAGGCTTTAAGCAAGCCTCAGATATTACATTAATGCCACAATGACTCAACTATTTCATCTGCCAGTTTCACACACAAATCATGGCAATGAGTTCAACAGGAATACTTGCATATTTTGGGCTAACCTCAAGTGCAAGTATTCACAACACCAAAGTAAAACAAGGGTCTTAAATTACTATATGAGCTAATTAAAGAGTCTGAATAATATTTAACACAAACCCATCAATGTATTTATATTGCTGGTGTTTCAGAACATGGGTAAAAGCTTTCAGGAACAGGATACTAAGCTAAGGTTCACAAATCTAATTTATCTGTTCATCTCAGTACCATCATTACAAAAGTCTGGTATATCTCATTACCTCAGTTTTGAGACACTGTTTCAGAATTTATATTCTAGTAAGTTTGGAGCTGCTTCAAGTTTTATTCTTTCCTCTGGGTTTGAAAGAAGTTGTATGGATTAAAGAAATTAGCTTACTAAAAGTCATTATGTAAGACTCAAAATGTGTTTGTCACGCAGATTTCAGAGAATTTGACAAAAAAAAGCATATGAAAAGACCTGTCATCTGGCAGAGACAGCAACTAAGAACAGCAAAAGGGCAAGATCTACTTAGTGAAATATTTTTAAGCAAGTCAGTAAATTTTTGTTTTATTCACAAGAGTAACTATTTACACACACCTAAAGCTTACCAAAAACATGCAAACTTTTGATATCTTCTGAGCATCTTAACTGAACTGCAGCCACCACTGTTACATGTGGATGCTGACATCTGTTTTCCAACTGATGCTTCCAGGAATATTTGAATAATTTTACTTAACACAGCCTCTTCCTTGAGTCTTCCCACTCAATGAATGCTAAGAAATGCTTCCTTGCAATGCACAAACAGAATCAAAATACAGAGTCAACCTCAAACTTAATTCTATGAAGGGGTATCCAAAACAAGCACCAGTAATTCTCAAGACTACTCATCAATGAATGAGCAGCACTTGGTATAGGAATTCATGGCCAATCAAAATCATAATGTTGACCAACACTGTTTTAGGGCAGCCATACTGACATGCCTCTCCTCCTTATCCACACACTCTCTATGTATTTCACTGCTGTTTAATCTTGGAAAGACCCTGATCAGCAAGAACACAGCACCATTTCTAGCCTTAAAAGCCATTATGTGTAATGCAGTAGACAGTAAATTTTATCTACTACTCAAGCAGCAAGATATTTAAGGATGTCCTTTATTATAAAGGGAATAGAAAGGTGAAACAAGACAGACAAACAAAGGACCAGCAATAAATGCTTATTACTTATATCCAAGTGTGTATCTATTTCCAGAGAACAGGCAACACTAGACCATTGCAACAGACTTGAAAGATGGCTAAGTGGAAAGGGAGTACAGAAACAGTAGGGAAACACTACGCCAAAGTTATGAAAACAGGAAAAGGACATGTAAAATCCTGAAAAATAAATAGGAAGTGGCATCAATACAGCCTGAAAAGAGGTCAAGTTGCCATTTGATGGATCTTAACTTTAAAAAATTCAACACATAATAGGAAAAACAAATACTGCATGGCTAGATCAGAAACAGAGCTGGGAACAGTAAATTTATTTAGATGTCAGGCCTGGGCAATAGAACACAGACCATTGGTGTCAGTGAGTCACAGCACACATTTCAAAAACATGCCTTACTCTTGCTCCACATGAAGCAATGAAGATTAACTGAGAATTCACATCTATGAAGTCCCCGGCTTTTGCCAGCATTTCAAAAAAAGCTGGTATACAAATAGCACACAGTCTTTCAAATTTGCCAAGTTACAAGAAATTGGGTGTACAGCCAATCATATATAAACCAAGCAAATGTGAACCAGCAACTAGAGACAGGAAAGAACAGAAATCTCAAGAGCAAGAACTTTCCAGTGTTTGATTCTCTCAGCTGTTCACAATTGTTTCCCCTGTTGCTACTTATGCCTATTCCCTGCCATTCTACCAACAGGCATCTCAGAGAAGAGCTTGGCTTTGTCCTCTCTGTATTGTCCCAATAATTAGTTGAAGAGAGCAGTAACCTGTCCCTTCAGCCTTCTCTTTAGACTGAACACACCCCTCTTTCTCAACTTTTCCTTCTTTGTTATGTGTTCAAATGCCCTGGTCTTACACTGGGCTTACTCCAGAATATCCTCATCTTCATTAGGATGGAGTCTAATCAAAACCAGACTAAACACTGTAGATGTGTTCACCCAGTATCAGACAGTGCAAAACAATCACTGTCTTTAAACTGCTGGATACCACCTGGCTAATTTCAGTCCAGAACGCTGTTTACATTCATCCTGCTAGGGTGCACTATTCATGTTTAACTTGCTATTCACCAGAACTAGCCAAAGCTGCCTTCTATCCTATTAGTGCCCACATTGTACTATTCCCAAACATTCTGGAAATGAAGACACTTTTTAACTAACAATATGGACTTCTAACATTGTTCTTCATTAATGCTTCTTAATTGGTTGGGATTTTTTCATTTTTATTTTAAACTAGCATTCAGTCTACACTCATGTACAACTCATGAACAAGTAGCTCTGTATGGGTAACTGGTATCCACCATGCTTAATGGCACACCATTTCTCAGTGCCTGATTGCACAAACCTTTTTGACTAATGCTTCTAAAATACTTTATTTCTGGATATGCTTAGAAAGAAGAAAAACTTTCATGGCAAAGTCTGTAAACGAACAAGTTTGCAGACAGACCATCTCCTTTGCCTTCAGCATAACTAACATCAGCTAATAACCTCAACCAGATTTCTCATCCCTCAGAAATAATCAAGTACTGGCTAACAACCTAGTATTTTGGGCCTGGTATGGACAAGCTTCTTCAACACAATTTACCTGCATTGATTAGTATTCAATGCATTAAGCAATTCAGAACAAAGAAAACTGAATTTAAAAGAGTAAAGTTAATATTATGCTATATGTAGGAAGGAAACCCATGTAGCCTAAGACCAAGTAAACAGACAAGCTACAGTTTAACAAAGGAAAGAAAAACTTATCACCACAAACAAAATAAGATAGAAAAGGAAGTGGGAGAAAATAAAAAAAAAAAAAACCAGCCACAAAATAGTTCAAGTTCTATATGAGGTAAGGTTGACGGGAAATGGAATCCAAGGCAAGAATAGATCTGGTCAGCAAGGCAAGCATGACAGGTTTTCACAGCTGCACTGCCTGGCTGGCTGCAAGCTACATTATGCAATCAAGACTCCAGGTTATCCAACTGTTTTTAAAATGTAAAAGGTAGTCTTATTTTTAAATAAGATGCATACTGTATTCATTAGGGCCACAGTTCCACAACTACAAACCACATCCGGTCCTGGACATGACTAGTGTGGTTTTGAATTCCTACTCCTTTTCCCTTTCTCCCTAGCTGTTTAAGGATTCTAACAGTCCATCATGCATATAAGACGGTAGAAAGCTGAAACACAAAAAAACAAGAGCAAATACTCTACACCTACATAGCTCTTCACCCCCAAATTTCATTGTGATGATTCATGGACCTAAACTGACTCTCAAAATTAAAAACATGAAACAATAAAAAAAAGCCAGAAAAGGCTGATGTTGGTACAAACAGGAAAGGACAATGACAAACCTAAGTTAGTCTGGTTTAAATGGTCATACAACCAAGGATATATACATTAAATTTAAACTCATGAAAAATATACAAAGTAGTATCTGTTTTAAGCCAATATTTTGTCTTTTGAGGCCATGTATGCAACTGGAAGTATATTCTGAGCCTTAAAAAAAAAATCTATTAACTTTCCTAGCAGGGAGCTTTTCAAATCCTCTATAAAGTTTTGCCTTCAAAGAAGAAAGTGATGCCTCAATAAGCTATTCCATCTCCTACTTATTGTACCTGCTGAAAGGCTACACACTGTTTCCTGTTTGATTTTGTACTGCTTAGGCAATAACTGACACTCAGAAATTCAGCCTTTAACACTGGGGATGGAAAGGGAGACGGAGGAAGCACACCCTATTATCTAACCTGTTATTGGGTCCACAGTCTCTCCTAGATCAGGATTAAGTCTGGTCTCTTTTATTTGAGGAATAGACTGAGTTTCTGAAGTCTGTTAATAGAAAGCATGTTTTCCACTCCTTCTTAAGTAATTCTTGTGTATCTTCTCCAAACTTTATGGTTCTTTAAATTATTAAAAAAAGTTGAATTTAGTTCAGATCATTACTGTACTATACTCAATATTAGTCAAACCAGCTCAATATTTCTATTTTTTATTCTTTGGATAGGAGTATTCATAATAAGGGTCAAACACAGTGATGATGGCAAATATCCAACTTTTGCTTCTGGTAAAAAACAAATCACCTTTGTTGTGCTCTCCATTCTCCTTCATTTCTAAATTTTTTTTTTTATTACATGGATTACAAAGGACTTCTTACCTGGCCTCCCTAGATACTACTTGGCTTCCTTAATGAGGCATCACCTACCAGAACAAAACATCATTTCCTGAGCAAACTTTTTTTTCAAAAAACATAACCATCCTTACAAGAAAAATTACTACTACTAATTATTATAATAAACAAAATACCAAACATGCACACACGCAAACACTAGTTATAAACTCAAAAGATGTCTGGTAAATTCTGCCAGCTTAAGAATTCTTAAACATTTATAGATGGGTTTTATATTATATATACATTTATACATTAACAATCAATTGTTGCTCAAACAAAATGACAACATTATTTCAGGTATAACAGAACACTAGGTCTTCTTCCACTTTCCACACACACAAAAAAAAGATAAAAAGACACCAATACCACACCCATAGATCACAACTGTTATCACAGACTCCCAGGAGCCAAAGCTGTAGACCACATCATGCTAGCCACTGTGCAAACACAAAGTACAACTGTTCAAAGAGCAAACAATCTAAACATAAGGGCCAACAGATGGAGAGAGACAAAAATGAGAATACAAGGAAACAGTACCACTATAAACAATGGTTACAATTAGTTCTTGTTCTAAGGATGGTGTGTTTGAGTCCCAGAGTGACAGGAAAGGTGGTGGTTTGGGTTTGTTTTCAGTAGGCTTTATTTCCTAAAGCCAGGTTCTTTTGCACTAAGAGACTGCAACTGGCTTGCTTGTAAGGGTGAACACACACAACTTCTCCAAGCATGAGGAGCATCACAGGAGAATGAACAAAATTGTTTAACACCCCATGATGTCACTTCCTAAACAGCACTTACAGTCTCATTAAGAACAAAAAAAGATAGTACCCTTCACAGTTAAATCCCAACATTAGATTAAAGGTAAGTGAAACCTGTTGATTTTACCTCCATAAAATGCAAAACACAAAAAAATTGGACAGTCAAAAGAGAAGTCCAGGAAAGCGCTCTGGTATAGGATTCTGAATCCATATCAACAGAGCAGGATCATTCTTATCACATCTGCTAATGTTACCACATTAATTGTTACCACACAATACAGAGATCAAAGGCACAGATCTTGTACTCATGTGATTTATTAACACAACTAAATAATACTTAATAGCTGATTAACAGTTAAAACACCACTTACTATGTGGGAGAAATCTGCAGTCTTTGTTAGAAGAGAGCATGCTACGTCTAAAACCAGGGCTAGATTATGGGCTTGAACCAAAGATCTCATGACACTGCTGTCTACAAGCAACAGCACACAGAGTTTTCCTTTGCAATAGTAGCCTCAGCTAAAGGTCAGACATCCACAAAGAGAAGTCAAAAGCACACACAGAGATTTAGCTAGTTTAGAGGGCAGCAAGTCTGGAAGAGAGAGGCTTGAAGGTCATCCATACAGGCATGACAGCTGACTTCATGAATGAGATGAACAAAATTACTTTTAGAGAAATCTGATGTAGTACTAGGAGTAAATACCAAGCTGAAAAGATCTTACACAGATCTAAGGAAAAGGAACTCCAAAAAGAAATAAGGTTTTCACCAAGGTTACTTTCAAGGAGAGAGGAAAACAAAAAGCAAAAGAAAAGCACAGTTGCATTGTGAGTTAATTCAAATGAACTAACTTTTTTTTAATGTTCAGTATGGTTGCATTGCACAGAAGAGCCTAAAGAAAGATAAGATGCCAATACACTTTCAACAAAAGCCTGCAGGAGGCAAACAAATATGTCCATGTTTCTTGGACTGTGAGCTGTAAGCAGCCCTCAATTACTAAAATCTGGCATAATCCATACAGTTCTATGTGCATGATTTTCTATCTTCTTTAATACTATCTTTCACAGCAAAAGATTAGAGGAAACTAAATGTAGAAACCAACACAAACACAACACAAACTCTTCCATAATGCCACTGATCTCGCCTAATGATCTGGCCCAGCAAAAGCCCTGGTTCAAATATCTAAGCAGCTGCTGTCCCCATCAGTGCCCAAGTGGCAGCATGTGCCCAAGCATACATCACTACTGTACAAACTATTCCATGGGGGAAAGGTGGAACTGAGATGACATCCTGCTTACCATGTGTTGGGGGTAAAACTGATGAGCTGCGACTACGCCTGAACAGACTTCTGTACAGCACTAGGTACGCAAATGTCAGTATTCCAGCCTCTGGAAGCAACAGAGGTGCTAACTGAAGGATTCTGATAGTCTTGTAAGGGTTAAAGAAGCTGTACAATAAAGTTCATAAACCTTTTAAATAAAAAAGTAACATATTACATATTATATTTTTTAGAGACCCAACACATAGTTTTGCACAACAGCAAGCACCATTATGTAGTCTGATCTCAGACAAACTTAAAAAAACCAAACTAACCCACTAAATCCTCTTGTGCTATTGATACTCAGTATGGCTGGCTACAGCAGTAACAATGCCTGAGTGTTTCTAACCAGTATTGCAGCTATTCTGTTCAGATCACTGAATGCTTGCTTCTGCACCCCACCTCTGTGATGAGTCCCTGCTATCCCTACAAGATTATTCCCTAATAGCTGATGGTGACAAAGGGGCAGAGAAAGAAGTTATGGTGAAGCTAATCCCAAAAAATTTAGGGAAGATGGACAAAAATTAAGCATTTAAGCTTGAGGACAAACTTATGAAGTACAAATGCCCTCTGAATCAAGAGCAATTTGAAAAATATGTTGGTGGCAATCTTGTCACTGGAAACTGTGGCTTGAACACAAAAAATTAACAATCCCTGTAGATTTTACTTATGTTGGACTAATAAAATCTGTATTATAACTATTGATTGAAATAATTTTATTCTGATAGCAAACCGGAGCAAGAAAACAACTTTCACCATTGACATGTCCAGTCCATGAGATACTTCAGTTGAAAGCACAAGAAACCCTCAGTGGACGCTGTCCATAAAGGACAGCCATTATCTCATCTGTTGCAACTGTTGATGTTCTCATGCATACATCCATACAATCAAACCCTTTGTGTCTGTGTGTCCTGTTGAACTCTAGTGGCATTGAGTTTCACAGAATACATGTAAAATTGATAACCCCTGGAAGTTCATAGAAAAGAAAAGCTTTAAATTGTCAAAATCATTTAAGTATTAATAAGTGGCACTAAAATCATGGACTCATTTAGGTTGGAAAACACATTCAAGATCAAGCCCAACCATTAAACTGGCATAACCACGTTCACCACTAAACAATGTCCCTAAGTTTCACACCTACACATCTTTTGGTTACTTCCAGTGATGGCAACTCCACCTCATTCCTGGCAGCACGTTCCTATGCTTGACAACCCTTCTAGTGAAAAAATTTTCAGAAATATCCAATCTAAACCTCTGCTGGTGCAGCTTGAGGCCATCTTCTCCTGTCACTTGTTACCTGGCAGAAGAGGCCAACTCCCACCTGGCTGCACCCTCCTTTCAGGCAGTTACAGAGAGGGATGAGGTCCCCCCTGAGCCTCCTTTTCTCCAGGCTGAACACCCCCAGCTCCCTCAGCTGCTCCTCACAGGACTTGTGCACTTCTCTGCCAAAATAGGTGAAAATAGGTGGCAGGATGAATAGTCGCAATGAAGTGCATTTACAGCAATACACACAGCATGGGCAACAAGCAGGAGGGGCTGGAATCCACTGTGCAGTTGGAAAACTATGATATAAAAATCAATATAGTGAAAGTCCTAACTGAACAGGCCATAAAATGCAACTGCATTCCAGAAGTCTCAGACTTCTTCCTCTTTTCAAAAATTTATCTTAGAAGTACAAAATACTAACAAACTTTCAAATCTTGGTCCAAAATGAAGAATGTAAATAGTAGCATCTACATTGAGTAAAGTGTTCATCCATCAAGTTGGCATCTACTGCCAGCCATTTCTGCCAGCAGCACACAGGAAAAGCTATAAATATGGAAGACAAGCTAAGCTTCGGCTCAACTTTAATGTGTAAGCAACCCAGTTAGCCACACAGACCATTCAACTACTAAGATTACATCACTGAAACAAAGTTTAAAAGTTGAAAACACTTTCAGCTGTGGAGTTAAACACAATTTCAGCGGACACAAAACTCCACTGCAATGTAGGGGGCTTTTAAGGCCCTCATGAGGCAAGTATTACCTCAAACTTCTCAGACAGGACACCTGAATAGTCTTTTGAACTCCTGTGAACTTCAAATTTCAATCCCTTTCCACAAATCAATTGTGATGGAAAAAATAGGTCTCCATGAACAGTGAATTTTCCATTAGCAACAGTTCTTGATACAAGTTCTTAACAGAACTTCCCATACCGCTTTTGTTGCAGGGTGTATCAATTGAGTGCAAACTCAAACATGTGACAGAACTTCAGTAATTCTGTACTTAGTCCTCAAAACCAAAATCAAAACTCCTCAAACAACACAAGACGATTCATGATGCTGCAGGACCAAAAAAACCAAAACCCAAACCAAGCAACCCCAGCAAAAATATGAAAGACATTGTACCTTTGTACATACTTGAACAAGCTCTATAAAAGACAAACTTGCTTTCACTTTTTCACTGCCAGTTTGACGTTCTTGTTGATGCAAATCCCTCTTAGCATGTTATTACAAGGTAAGCAACAGCAGAATGCAATCACATATTTGAGGTCAAAGAGGATTAATAACAACAATATAAAGCAAATTTAGTAGATAATAAAGTGGATTTATTGCTCAAATTAAGACAGACTTCTATTACAATAAGTTACTTAGTTTAACCACCTAATAACATGGCTGATGAGTTGGGTTCCTAGAGGTGACCTTGCAGCACTAAGCACCAAATGCATTCCCTCCCAGAACAGCATGGTCCTATCACATGCCACAAGAAGGCTCTATCACCATCATTGCAGCTGGAGGAGACAACGTGCCACCTACCAGGATGCTTTTGTGCAGGACGTTTATTGAGTCTTAAAAAGGTTTACTGAATCTTAGCTGTATGGCTGTTCTTGGCAGTATTCTCATCTTTTCATAAGCAGCCACACAAAGCTGCAATAATTTTTTGTCAAACTAGCTCCAGTACACAACAGTCCCCATCCTTCCAAAGCATTTTTTGCCTTGATTGCTCCTAGAAGTAACTTTTTTTGACATGAAGGATCATCAGAAAAGACAGAACAGCTGTTAGACTGGAATGCATGATGAATGAATCAGAAGTAAAATTAGATGGTAGCCTTGCATCCAAGATGTGGTAAGAGTTAAAAAATTACTATTAAACATTTTGAACTGCTGTAGCAAGCCAAGGGTTGGAACAGACCACTTTATTAATGATAACATGCCATGCAAACTCTTACAAGTCTGTGATGTGGTTTGTAATTTTAGATGCTCAGAATAAATCCAGATCTGACGTCCTCACCCTAAGCAGTGAGGTTTCCCAGCAAACCACTCATTCTTTGTATACGTAAGCCACCAAAAAGTGACAAAGAAAGTTGCAAGATTCGCAAATCTGGAAAACCTTCCAGGTAAAACAGCAAGAGACATAAAGAGAGGGGGACAAAAACCTCAAGATATGAGTGCTGGGGAAGACTGCAACACCTGAATCCGTGCTGTACCCAAGCGAGGGACCCAGAACGCAAGACAGGCGCTGCCTTTTTGTTTTGTTCTCGGGCTGCACGTTCCCAGCGGAGCCGCCGCCGCCCGCCGGCGCCTCTGGCGGCGCAGCCCGCGCACCGCGCCCGGGCCCACCGCGGCAGCTCCCAGCTTCTCCCCGTGCGCTCGCAGCCCCACTCGCTCCTTCGCTGCGCTGCTTGGCGATTTTGGAATCCCCCACGCCGCTAAAAAACAGCCCCAATATTAACAAGGGCAGAAACTAGAGTCAAGTTACATCCCAGCCCTACCCACAGGGATTGGCAACCAGCCTCTCCTAAGCCAACCTAACACCCAACAGAGAAAAAAAAACCTACTCTCAAAATTCCACACAGACAAAACACCAAAAATGCTCGCTATGGAGAACCTGTGGGTTTCCCCAGTGTCCTCCAGCGTTCTGGGGAAGGGGCAAAGCGGATGGCTCAGAAGCCCAGCCAAGGAACTCAACAAAACCACCCAAACAAATCTGCGGGTGTAAAGAACCAGTGTGAATGCACAAAGAGACAATGGAGTGCGCTTCTCCATCAAACTGCTTGGGTGATTTTAAACCTCCCATGCCTCTTCTTAGCTTCGAGATGATACGCGGGACACGTGATTCGAGCAATGGTGGGGGGGGAAAAAATTCAAGATGGCTGAAGGTGTCTTGTCACGGATTTTCATACACGCTCCAGAACTCTAGAGGGCACCCGAAATATGCCCTCTTCCTCCTCCCTCCTGAGCCGGGTAACGTGAGCAGCGGCAGCAGCCCGTCGTCTGCCTGCCGGAGCTGGTACTGCAGGAGCGATGTCTGCAGCAGCAGCGCCCACCCTGAGGAGGAGCCGCCTCACAGCCATTACTGGGGCTTCTCCCCAGGGCAGCAGCTGCTGGGCCCAGGAATTTCCCCACCCAGCCCCGGAGGGACTTCATTCCACCCCTGCCGCCGGACAATACGGGGCTGGGGGAATGGTTCAAGCCCGCTGTAAGCAAGTCTAGCAAAGGCAGAAACGGATACACAAATAGCACTCACAATGGAGCTCCCTCTCCTTGTTGGTCGCTGCCAAGGCTGCAGCAAAGTGGGCTGGAGCCTAAGGGAAAGACACGGGGTTAACACGGGGCAGCGAGGATCAGGCAGCGCCCCCAAGGAGCGTTTCCACCGTCTGGCCAGGGCAGGTACTGCCTGGATCACTCACCACTTCCCTTTAACCCCAGCCTTTCTAATAAATAAATAAACAAACAAACAAATAAATTCGCTGCCCTCCCCGGGGGCGGTGGGGTACTCCTCATGGCACACCCACGCCCACACTCACGACCCCGCTGAAGGCAGGAAGGACAAGGAGCCCTCCCTCGGCGCCGCCACACCGGGGGCTTCTACCGCGCGTGTGGGGGCCAGAGGCAGCGCTGGCACCCATGGCGGGGAGCAGCGACTGTTACCTGCGAACTTGCCCTATCAGCCCTGAACCGGCGCCCGGGGGGCCGCGGGGCCCTCAGCAGCAGGGCCCCGGCGCCGGGCGAGCGCCCGCGCCCCCCGCCCGCTCGCGCGGCAGTTGCCCCTGGTNGTCCGCACCCCCGCCGCCAGAGGTGGCGGCGCGGCAGCGGCACCGCGGGGTACTTCGGCCGGGTAGCCAGGAGGTACGGCGGCTGTTCTCCCATCCCCGCCCCAGGGGCNCGCCCTAGGGGCAGCTGAGCGCCGCCAGCCCCTCGCCAGCCCGCCCCGGTGAGGCGCAGCGCCCCGCGCCCCCGCCTTACCCGGCTCCCCACCGCCTGCGGGCACGAACCCCCCCGCGGGGGACGCACGCACTCTGCGCTACTCCTCCGGCGCCTCAACTCTAACTCGGTCCAGTCCCGGGCGAAGCGCAGCTGCTGGCGAAGGGGAGGAGGAACCGGGCCAAGGGAGCTCGGGGAGATCCGCCTCCCTGCCCCGGCATTGGCTTTCCCAGAGGGCGGGCTCTGGCGCTGGGCTAGCCGAGTGGGTGCGCCGCCCATCCATCAGAGCCGCCCGCAGCCGGTTGACCCTATAAACTGCCAATCTTCCTCCTGGCCATGCTTGGGGTTCTTCCCACTTCGATCCATCAGGTTTGAGGAGCCCGGATCGCTGCCCACCGGCCGGCTCGTTACCCGTACCCGAGGGTTGCGCTGGTGCTTCCCCGCGCCGCTCTTTGACAGCGGCAACTTGCAGAAGTTCTCGGTGCTGCCGAGTCGGCTGCGCCCCGCCGGCCGCGGACAGGGTGCGCTGGCCGTCCCGGCCGTGCGTTCGCTCCCTGCAGGCGCCACCGCTCCGACCGTGGGGCGCGGGCTCGCCTCTCCCGCTCCGTCCCCCGCCGCCGAGCCATAAGGGCTGGCAGTGCTTCTCCGAGGGGTCCCATTCCGCTCCTTTCCTCTCCTCACCAGGGTTTTGAACCTGGGGCCATTCCCATGGTGGACAGAGCATGGGTAATGGAAGCGTTCCAAGAGGGGAAAGGGAGAGTTCACGTCTCCTAGGGAGGGCGCCTGACCCGCGTACCCGCAGCTTGCCCCGCCGAGCAGCGCCTCAGTCGAGAACGCCTTACTGCCCCCGCCCGCCGCGGGGGAGGGCGCCATATCAGTCGCCGACATGGCTCCTGGAGGAGGTGGTGGTGGTGGTGGTGTTGGTGGTGGCAGTGGTGGTGGCGTCCTCCATTTTGTCGGAAGCCGCTGCGGGGAGCTTGGTACCAATTCGAACCAACGTGAGGCGCAGCGGGGCGTCCATTTGAACAGCCTCCGTCCGGCTTCCCCGCGGGAAAAGGAGCCGGGTGCCCCCGGCAGTGCCGCGGGGTGGGGACGAATGCTCCCAGGCCAGGCGCCGGGAGTCAACTCTCCGCCCGCCCTTCGCCAAAATGGAGGATGCGCGCTTCCATTGCGCGGCTCTTTCCCCCGCGCTGGCCATGGCACCAGCGCCCGCTCCTTCGAGGACCAGGGGAGCGCAGCCGCCCGTCTGGCGCGCTGGTCCCGCTCTGCCCCATTCACCCATCCTCCTCTGCCCAGAAGAGGGAGAGATAGAGCGCAATACCCGCCCTGCCTCCTCTAGCCGGGATCAATCCGTGTCAACCACGCGCAGCAGCGTCCCCCGGGGCGGGAGAGCCTCTTGTGTGCGCAAGGCGCTGGGTTTCAGCGGCTGGCGCCATTTCCAGTCGGGAGCTGGAGCCTCCCGCGGGCTCAGCCTGAGGGACAGCCTTCCTCACGGGTGGCGCAGGAGTCATTGAGGGGATGTCTCCTCTCGCCACCATCTTTGATGTGTTTGGCTAATAATTCTCATGTGTGGGAGAGACAAGAAATTTTCTATCATCCATTGTCACAACAATACATCTCATTTCTTCCCAATGATGCCACCCAGAGACAGGAGACACAAGCTCCAGTCAACAACTCAAGCCAAAAGCTTATCCGGCACTGTTACTCTATGTTGTTGAGTGGAATTAATGTAGGTTTGGTTTTGTTGGTTTTTGGGGCTTTTTTTTCCAAGACATACTGCTCATCAGATGAAGTTTGGAAGGGCTACTTGGTGTGGAGGGACAGAGCTCCCTCAGGGCTGGCAGCAGCTTGCTCATGCCTGCAAAAAAAAAAAAAAAAAAAAAAGAGCTANGGCAGCAGCTTGCCCATGCCTGAAAAAAAAAAAAAAAAAAAAAAAAGTGAGCTGATTGCAAAACAGCTCTAAGGCAACCACTGCCAAGGAGGAAAGTGCCAGGTCTCCATGCATCATCACCCATTTTGAAGGTCTCAAAGTTGCCCTATAAATTGATATATTTGATCTACACTATCATGCTACCAAACTAATTATGTAACCAGAAAGCTGTTGAAATTTCAACATTGAATCCCATTCACTCCACTGAGTCCGCTGGCTCCTGACCATCTTCATCATTAGCCTGGAATATCTTCTAGGTTGGTAAAACTCAAAGCCATTTTAAGTTGCCCTCCATATTGCATATTTGCCAACATTCCTAATCATATGTCTCAGGAAGATGTCTTTTGTTCTACAACAGTGCTTATCTGTAAGCATTTAAATTGTCACAGAGTTCAGAAAAAAATTCAAGAGGACTTAAGCACTAGCAAAGGTTGGTAGAAAACAAGTGCTTTTCTAATTAAGAACACATTAAGAGAAACCTATCACTCTTAGTATTCTGAAGTACTAAAAGTAATTGGAGAATATTTTGCATCTTACCACTGCTGTAGCAAGAGACATTACCTAACAGTGTTATCTAGGACTATTATGTAGCAATAGGAACTTTTTCATTAATGTTTTAGATTACACAGCTCAAACAAAATTTAATGATTTTGCTTGCACTTTAGGAACTGTCTGAAATGGTTTTTTATATTAAACTTTGTAACTCCCAAGAACTGTTGTCCCCCTATAGACATGTAACCTTAGTTTTAAATTCATAGGTTGAAATATAGCCAAAAATAATTAAATACGCCATGATTTTTCCTTTATTTTTTTTCAACGGACATCAGGAAAAAGGACAAAAAGTTCAGGCACCCATATAAATTCCTCTTTGTCTATAGAACCATGTATAATTCAGATTACTTTTAAGAATAATTCATATAGAGTAATTCTTTTTATGGTTTGAAAGCATTAACTCAAGCACTAAGCAGCAAAATCTCTTCATGAACACCAGAGAACTGAAACATGTATTTATAGGCTCCACACCACTGCTTTCAATGTCAGTAACATTACTAGAAAATGTCAAATGTATTGTCTGGGAGTAGATAAGTTCAACAAAGCTAAGCCAACAGTTTGTTCATCAACTTACAAGAAGAATGACATCATTCTCTGTCGTGGAGGAATATTTTCTCAAAAAGCAGTCAACTGTATTTGAACTGAGGAGTAATCTGATGTATTTTGAAAAGTTTATGTTTGAGCAAAAGTCTTAAAAGCACTTACCAAGCCGACCTTCAAGTTATGCATATTGTATTGTAAGAACAGGATGAACATAGTTTAAAGCTACCTTCTGCTGTCAGCATTGTTTATCTATGATAAAGAATAATGACATTTGTTCCAGGCTTAGAACAACTTTTCTTTTTTCCCCTACCATTTCTTCCAGTATTTCTCTTTCTTTTATGTCCTTAATCTCACTTCTTTATCTGCTTATCCTCAGTCCCTCTTGGCCATCACAAAAAAGAAGGATGTGAACAAACTGTATAGGTTGATGGAACATGTGTTCTCATAGTCATGGTGTAATGGAATTCTGGTCTACTAGTGTTTGCTCAATACAACTTCAAGAAATAGTAGTGGATGGAAAAGAAATTAAAAAAACAAAAGAAAGCAGAATCTTCAAACACCTATGATCAGTAACAACTTCATCATTTTGGTTTATTATTTAATGCTTCCTCTATTCGTGTTCGTTTTGAGTTTCATCAGGCATAGCAGCTATTCTTTGTAGCCTAAAGCTCTTAATGAAAAGATACTTAGGAAAAAACTCTTCACTGTGAGGGTGGTGAGGCTCTGGAACAGGTTGCCCAGAGAAGCTGCAGATGCCCCATCTCTGGCCATGTTCAAGGCCAGGTTCAGTGGGGCTTTGAGCAGCCTGGGCTGGTGGAAGGTGTCCTTGCCCATGCTACAGGGGTTGGAACTAGATGGTCTTCAAGGTTCCCTCCCAACCCAAATCAATCTCTAATTCCATGATACCATATCTGTGTGTTTGTACTCTACATAACAGAATCCATAGAATTTTTTAAAATTACAAAAAAATGCTCTGTACAGAACATTACCTGTGGTTTTCATTATGGTTGTTGAACTACACATACATTTCATAATATTTATAAATAAATCACTATGTATCTGTAAGCAGATTGCATTCAGCTGATTAATTTGCAGTTTATTTAACCAAAAGTGATCTTTCTAATGGTTAAATAAGGAGACAATATATCCTATCCTGTAAGATTATCACTCACTGCATAATATAATATGCCTCCAAATTACCTATATGCCACATCCCATATTTAAGTTTTGGAACAGTAAATAACAACTTATGTTCTGATCTGGGCAACTTCCCCACAGAAGATATTCCCATACTGAAAGAATGCAATACCTACCAATTGTTCTTCTAAAATAATTTTAAGGGGTTTTACAATAATCAACATAATCTTTACTTGCAGGGTAATTTTCATTAATTTTTAAACATTTGAGGGTTTTAGTTGGATAAATGTCTTGTCTTAATGGAGAAATTGTATTACAAAACAGAAGGTA
The DNA here is from genome assembly GCA_013399835.1 of Leptocoma aspasia. NCBI lineage: Eukaryota > Metazoa > Chordata > Aves > Passeriformes > Nectariniidae > Leptocoma > Leptocoma aspasia. The sequence continues at coordinate 796,710 of VXAX01002066.1, forward strand.
GAATCTTAAAACTGAAAGAGACTTCTTAGGTCACTGAGTCCACTATCTTGCTATTAGAGGAAACTGTGTCATATAATCCCTTGTAGAAACTTTTCAAGCCCCATCTTAATGGTAGCCTGATATGTTTACCCCCTACTTCTGTTGAAAATCTGTTCCAGAACGTCATTGTTTTCGTGGTTAGAAACCTCCTTCTAATTTTCAGACTAAATTTATTCAAGAATCCATTTGTTTTTGTGCCAATATTCATCCTTTGAATGGATGAAAAATAAATAGCTTAAATAGCTCTTCTCCCTCCCTGGTGTTTAGCCCTGATATATTTATAGACAGCCATCATATTCCCTCTCAGCCTTCCTTTTGCTAGACTAAATACAGATTTCTTAATCTCTTCTTGTTCAACAGACCTTCAGTACACTGGTCATTCTACTAGGCTTTGTTGCAAACCATCCCAATCTGAATTTATCTGTCTGAATGTGAGTTCAAATTCCCATAATAATCCATTTTAGGCTAAATTACTACATGGTACAGTAGATCAATGTTTCCATATCTCCATGAAATATTACAGTCTTGGGTGTGTAGTTGCCTTTTTGCACAGGTACATTAGATAATTGCCATCTTTCTACTGGTACCTATGTTCTTTTCTACCACTCAATTACTGGGAAAGTTCTCCATTAACTGAAATTTTTTGTTAGCCTCCAAGTGCATGACCTTGCTTTTTGTATTATAGCAGTTTGTTTTGTTTCCATTAGTTCAATCATCAAGGTCATTCATTGTTTTTCCATATGACATCCTACTGCAGCTCTGTTGATGATGGTGCCTACTTTTGAGAAACAAGCCACTGCAATAAACTTATTTTCTCTTCTTTGCCAAACAATAAGCTCAATCCCAAGAGTAACTCCCAAAGAAATCTACTAGAAGACACTATTCATTTTGGAACTCTCCTGTTTGATACTGCCTCCTGCCATTTCCTTCATTCTGCTTTGGAAAATATCACCTTATGTCTAGGTGATATTTCAAGCTGTAGCAAAACTCTTCTGCTACTTAGTCCCTCTTTCCCCAAAAGTATTCTACTTAATGATCCTTTTTATGAACTGTCTTAGCACCTGCCCCTTTAAGAAAGGGCAAATAATTTTCATTTTAAACTTCTGAGCTCCTCCATTCAGTTGACTTGATTAACTAGGTCATAGTTTATCAAAATTTGCCTTATGAAATCAAGGGGTTTAGATACAGACCTGCTTTTTTCTTTCCATACATTTTACACGACATCAACTTTTAGGATAATTTTCTACAACCAGTTTTTCTATACCGTCGTGTCCTCAAACTCTAAGTCCAAGTCTAAAAAAGCATGATTTCATGTTGGTTTAGTGACATTTTGCTGAGAAAAGCTGTCAGCTATGACATTCAGCTATTTTTGGGGCTCTGCCACCATTAATAACATTTGTTCTCCAACCTACTATATCAATTAAGTAAAAAAAAAAAGGTGAATAGCTTTTTGCCACCTTAGTGAGTTGAAGTGACTTATGTGTCAGCCAGGTACCAAAGCCCCCACAAAGACAGCACAGAAGAGCGTGCAGCCTGAGGGAGGAGAGAATGTCTCCATTTCAGCAGGAGGGAGTTGTTGTATGAACCTGGCTTCTCATCTTACCATAACCTATCTTTGGAGCAGCATCTGTGTATGTATTCCTATATATAAAGAAAATTCCCTATTCTTTCTAAATCCTATTTCTTTCTTGATTTTCACTTGTGCATCTCAAAAACTATTTTATCACAAGTATTAATCAAGTACTGGATTTAGTAAGTTAAACCTTTTCTAGTTCCCTAAACAAGATCTTTCTACTTAAGAGGTTGAAGATCTCCTCCTGTGGGGTGTGTAAGAACAGCGCTGAATGAAAGAGCTTCTATGTACCTTCACCTTTGTTTCTTTCTATTAAATCTGGCTTATGATATTCCTTTTTATTATCCTGGTATTTCTCATACTGAAGAACTTGAATAAGATCAGGCTCCATGGTTTCACCACAGGCAAGTTGCTGCATGATAAAGCTGCTGCCAAAAGTAGCAGTTCTCTTCTCACTGACTAGCTACGAGTTTGTGTCACCTTTCACTGGTGACATGAGCATTCTTGCAGCTAAAAGCTGGCCAATTTTCATTTCGAACAACATGCTAATCGTTCTGCATGTGCCATCAGATGAGTGATAGTGCCTGATAAGGGGGTGCAGTGGAAAGCACAGGGCAATAATGTACATCCCATTTTTGAAACAGCACTACTAGCCTGCAGAAATTGAAGTGATGTTACATATATATAATGGAATGAGTAGTTTTTGGCTAAAGACCTGCCTTCTGCTTTATCTCAGTAAGATCCACAATGTAGTATTTAATTGGTTATTAGCATTGTTTAAGCTGTCTGAGAGAAAAAAACAAACTTGAAAAATACGAAATTGTCAAGTGAATTTTATTTCATAATGCTTAAATTCGGTCAGTTTTTAAAACATTAATATATTTCTCATAAAAATATAATTTAAAAATCAAATTATTAAAAAAATAATAAAATTCTCTTACTGCAAATCACTATGATGATAGTTTGGCAATATTTTGACATGTGCTTCATAGACAAAACCTGGAAAAACCAGTACTTTTTTGGTGAACTTGTTCATTTTCAAAGCAAAGCCAATTTTCTTCAGTTTCATTTAGTGTCTGAGCAATGAACAAAGTTGCTTTTTTAGGCAATTTGTCCTTTCCTGTTGGATGAGGACTGTGCCATAGTCAACAGGACCATCAGGCTGGATTAATGCACTGCTCTTTTATATTCTAAAAGGCCATCTGGAAAAATTAGTTAGGGCAGAATACAGTCAGGGCATTTACTACAGCACCTTTTCACAATGGCTTTGTTAAACTGTAAGGTGGATGGGTGAATATTCTAAACAGGAGAGTCCCTTTCTTGCTATGAGACTCAGAATATGTCCTGCACAGAGCCTTGCAAATGGGAAGACTCCAGCCCTACTTCCCACAAAGAGAAGATTTGGTGATGACACTCTCCTAAGGCTCCTGACTGACCTGACCATTTCTTCCTTTATAAAGACTATGGACTTGGACTTTGGCTTGTGACTCAAAAACCAAAATTCTTGCTCTTTAAACAACTGTCATCATGGTGTAGCCTCTTTTTCACATATCGTCGTGGTCCATGCATTGAAGAAAAGACTCTTGACGACAATATCAGAAGGCTAATATGATTTATTAAAATGACTCCATAATTCTAGTATTTTTCTATATCTGCTCAGCAGAGAGCATTCCATGCTCCTGCTGCTGCTTCGTCCAGGGAATGTGTGCGAATAGTTTACAATATTAGAAAGATAAAGTAATTTCAGTTCCTTCTCCTCATAGGCAGGAGGAGGCCAACCAATTCCATGTCCTTGAAGAACAGACACAGATATTTTGTTTACAGAAAGCTTATACAGAGTAAAAGACAGCAAAAGGATGTTCTCCCATGGGAAAATGATCAGAAGGCTTATACACAGAGAAACTTATAATATGTTCATAGCAACATTCACATAAACCATTTTTTCATCCTTGTTTGAACTAACAATGCTTTATCCTCAATTTCAGACCCCTCACTAGTGCACCGTCATCCCCAGACCTGAATCTGTTGTGGTCTTTTTATTTTTGTGATCTTTCAAAGGTCCATAATTTCCTTTTAGCTTTCTAGTGTCTCTTAAGGTACCTTCCCTTCAATCTCTTGCTCTTACTCTAAAAGTATAATTTCTTTCACAAACTTTTCTTCATTTAGTTCTAAACCATTCTTGCTCATCATAAATAAGTATGCAATACATGAAAAGGTAATTGAAGCAATAGAAACTTTGCAAAGTCTAATGCCTACAGATTAGGAAGTGCAACATTCCCTACATCCCCATGCAACTTCAGTTCTAAAAGGCCAACTGTGAAAATCACAGTGAATTTGTGACATGGCTTTTAAGAACTGCCTTCCATACGCTCTGCTCTCTGGAGCTGCTGTCTCCTATCCTTGTGTCCTACTGTTTATGTTCAGGTCAACAGGCAGCTCCTTGTCCCACTTTGTCAGCTTATGGTGATTCAGACTCAAAAATCCCCACCCTGTGATCCCACCTTCAAGCTGCATTGGTACAAATTCCGATTGGATGTTAAAAAGTTCTTCACTGAGAAGGTGGTCAAGCACTGGAACAAGCTCTCCAGGGAAGTGCTCATGGCCCCAAGCCTGTAAGTGTTCAAGAAGGGTTTGAACAATACTCTCAGATATATGATTTAACTTTTAAGTTGTCCTCTGTGTGCAGTCAGAAGTTGAACTTTATGATCCTCATGGGTCCCTTCCAGCTCAGGATATTTTATGAGTCCACAGTTCCTTTGACATTTATCACTAGTACATGACAGCTTCATAAAAAAATTAATGCATTTATCCCTATGTTATACACAGAGAGCATACAGTTAGTGTCAAAAATATGTGTTATTTGGCTGCCTGTTTTGGATGGCTACATTTGTCAAGGATATAGCATTTATTTCTACGCTTTATTTGGCAATCACATCTGACATCAACTTTGTTTGCATTTGAGAAGTTTTCACAGCATGAGGCTGGGTGCCCAGAAAGTGAAAAATACCTATTTCTCATCACCTGTCCCAAAACTGAATTAAATGAGATTCAGCCTCACACAGGATCCATTGAAACAAGACAAGGAGATAATTCAGTTGTTCAGGAGATATTCTTCTGTCCAAAGAACACATTTTTCTTCATGAAACCAGGTGCCTCAGTCACTGTACTGTGTAGCTTTTGTACTAGAAAAGGTAAATACAAAGAGTCATACAATCAGCAGGCTACTTCACGTCTTCTTGCTCTGAACACTAGATATCTTGTGTACTGAAATACGTAAGGAATGGCCTGTGGTTCAGACAGAATGTGATCTCTCACAGATAAAAGACTGTATCTTCCAGGAGTTTGAATTAAGTTTTCACAAGTAACATGATTTTGGGTGCTCTCTATTTTTTGAATGTTTTAATGTCTGTATTCTTAAATTTGTATTCCCAAATTACTTTTAGGAGTTAACTAATCCAGAAAAACAACCAACATAAATTCTGTCTTGTTAAAGCAAATTTATATCCCTGGGGCTCCTCCAAAATGTTCAAAACTCACAAGTTTATAAAACAAATTCTGGTGACACAAGCCAATACCAAATGAAAGCAGGAGAAGAATATAATCTGTAAATTCTGTGTAGCTCAATCATTTGGGAGAGACAAGCTAAAATGTTAGGCTGTCTCTTTACCAGCTAACTCAGGAATCCTGGATCCTGAGCTGTGTTCAAAAGAGCCATACATTCCCTTTTCTTCTGCACCACTACCTGTCCTGCAGCCTATGTCTCAGTCTTCCATTTTCTCACATCTTAACTTCCGATTTGAAGATGCACATCCTGGCACATTTGGGGCTTATATCCTAGTCCCCTATTTCTTTGAAACATTGTTCCAGCTCCCATTCTTTCCTTATCTCAGTAATCATTCAGTCCCTTCAAACATATCTTCTAACATTTATGTATTCCAGCATCATTTCCCTGCTCTCAGTTCTTGGCATTGTAATAAGCTGTTCAGGAATAATGACAGTTTGGACATCAGACTTGAACATATCAGTATGTATGTAATCAAGAATTTATCAATTACAAGCTAACTTGTGCAAACAGAGAAATTTCAAACTTACAGGAACATAAAAACATAAAAGCAGTCAAACCAGAGGTTTGTTTAGCCCAAGATCTCATCTCTCACAGTGGCCAGTGGTGGACATCTAGAGAACAGCAGAAGACAGCAGTACAGTGATACCTCCCAAATATTCTCTCAGCCTCCATCTTACCACTTTTGCAAATATAGCTTATTGAATAGAAATCAGGAGGGAGAGAGGTAGGAAACAACAGGTTGCATATATTGCCATGGATCATAGTTGTTAAATACATTGGTTTCAAGGTTTCTTTTGGAACAAACAGGACATTTTTGTGGATTTCTATGAGCTCTGCCCCATGGCTTTTGGTTAACATTATGTCACATTTTAAAGATTTGAGATTTCAAGATGCCTAACCTTGACCATATTATCAAAACAACCTACCCAGCTGAAAGTCACTGTTCTGCTGGAGAACAGTTTGTCCACTGAGGTAAGTGGCTTGTTTTTCTACTCAATTAGATACCAATTAATTTCTAGACAAGGAATCATAGATCATAGAATAGAATAATAGAATATCTTGAGTTGGAAGGGACTAACAAGAATCCTTGAGTCCAGCTCCTGGCCATTGTGGAAAATGGACTGGCTGGTTATGTCAAAATAGAGAGATGCTGTGAGACGGTGGAGAATTGATGATGCTGATTCAGCAAAACCACAAGCTAGGCCATTTGCTCATCTTGCACCTGGGCTTGAGCAAGGCTTAACAATTGACTGTTGCCTGGGCTGAAGCAGAGGCCCCAGAGCCTGATGTTGTCTGAGTGAGGTGCAGAAGAGCACCCACGTCTCTGTGCCAGCCCTCAGCCTCACTGCCCCTTCACTGTGCACAACAAGCCTTGGTTTAGATCTGCTCCTCTGAGGAGACAATGATGGGAGTAAAGACCTGGTGAAGGTCAGATGGCTGCCACTGCTGCCTCAGCCGTGTGGAGGAGCACACTGGAGTACCACACTTGTGTGCTGGCTGTGTCTCAACCGTAAATTTTGTTTGTACCTTCAGTCAAACTGTAAACTCAGTTTGACTAAAGGTAGCCAGAGATCTTCTTTATCCCCTTATTTACATATTAGAACCACACCCGCTAATATGAAAATGAGAAAACAGATGTCCCCCCACCCTACACCCTACACCCTACACCAGCAACAGGCACTCAATGATTTTTAACTGTAGTCATTCATCCATTTGTCCAAGAAGTATAAAATTGATGTATGAAATCCTCCACTATGGAAAGACAAGAATACAACCCCACTCGGCAGACAAATTGATGGGCTTGCTCTTCTCCTCTCCTCTCCTCAAAGCAGCCACAACTCTGTAGTAAGATTTGTGTCTCTGAGTTGGAGCTTACCTGGGAACACTTGTACACAGAGCTATGCACTTATATTTTGTAGGTCTAGTGCAGTTATCAGCAATCTAACAGGAATCTATAACCTATTATTTCCGTAAACTACACTATTCATGAAGCTGTGATTGTGAAAGGTCTTGTTCAACGTGACCAGACTTATAGTGTTGAATTGGTAAACTACACTATTCCTGAGTCTATGATTTGTGAATGTTCTTACTGAATGCAACCAGGCTTTAGTGCCTAATTGGTCATAAATCAGAAATTAAGCTCAGCTGCACCAAGCCTCTCTGATCTCTAAGGACTAGTTGGAATGCAAGGGGGTTTATTTTCTGCCAAATTTCATATACTTACTGCAGTAACTCTGCACAGGACGGCCCCAAGGATCACACCATGTGCCTGGGAGCATTGTTCAAACAATTCTTGAACTGTGTTGGGCTTGATGCTGTGACCACTTTCCTGGGGAGCCTGTTCCAGTGCCCAAACACCCTCTGGGTGAAGAACATTTTCCTAATGTCCAACTCAAACCTCTCCTGACACAGCTTCATGCTGTTCCCTTCATTTCTATCACTGGTCACCAGAGAGAAGAGATTGGCCCTGTGAGAAGGTCTCCCCTCAATCTCAGGAGGAGGTAGAACTTTGATGTAGCACATAAAAGAGAAAGCTTAAAACCACGTAACCTGCAGGAGAAAGTTTCATCTGAACTTAAAATATCGTTTCTGATAAATCCCTTTATAACAATGCCAAATGCCACAGATTTTAACTCTGCAGCATAGAGATCTTTAATATAATGGAAGAGTGTCAACAGATAAATTTTACTGATTTAAAAAATTGAGTATGAGAATGAGTCTTTAATTATGTTGGTAAAACAGAAGTAAAAGTGTGGAACAAGTAAAACTGTGAACACACCTGTGAGGATAGATCCTAGGCTGGAAACTGCTCTACAAAGACACTCTTCAACACACATAATGCAAAATGGCTGGAGATAATTAGTGGAAAATCCCCATTATGAAGAGCTATTCATCAGGAGATGACTAGGGAATCAGAGAGCAGAAATCAATGTAATCATGTATTTCATACAATCTGGGAATTGGAAAGAAATGAGTTTCAGAATTTTCTTGTGCTATACCTGATGGGCTACTGATAATACCAGCAAAATTTATGATGGCATAATTTACAGAACCTCTTGCTTTAACTTTTGTGGGGACCCAGACATAAGAGATGAGAAGTCACTTTCCACTGTATACAGAAGCAGCATATGTGATCCAGTAAGACATTTATAAAATCTAATTGGAGGTCTTCCTTGGTTTTTACTGGTAAGCCACTTTGTTAATTCTGTTAATCTGTAAGCACATGTCACTCCCATAAAATGATACAATCATTTAGTTAGAGAGTACAAGGAACAAATAGACATTTTAATATTTCTACATGAAAACTCATCAGCTGGGAAGAAGTTTTGCCATCTTTAGAGTCCTGGTGCTCTGTTGTGGCCAGTGCTAACTGGGTCACAGTGAAATATGATTCTTTAGCACACTCTTGTAGGCAAGAGGACCATTATAATCCTTAAATGTATAAAGAATAACATGTTAAGAGGTTGTAGGGAAGTTATATTACTTTTGTAATATATTACTACTGTAATAGTTTAGTAGTATTGTAATAGTAATAGTATATATTACTATTGTACTTGCCAAAGTTGTGGACTAGTACTGAAGTGACCATTGAGTGTTCAGGGTAGTTGGTTTACTAATTGTAAACACACAACTTTTGGATGTCATGAAGCCAATCTGTAGTGACAGACACCATTGTACTGAGAAGCTCAGGTGATTTTAGCTTTGTACGAATCCTAACTTTACTTGACGTTTCCCCCATGGGAAACCTATGTTTGGTAGAACCAGAGCACCTTGCTCCTTGCCTAGATGTGGAGGTCAGAACAACAACAACAAAAAAGACACAGGCTGCCCTGCATCTACTTATCAAGCCTTGGTATGGATTCTTTCTTTAAAACATTCTACAAATGTTTTAATAATTTTTTTCTCCTAAAAGTTGTACTATAACTCACGTGGGAAATAATTCTGAGAAAGTAATTCAATGTTGTTTAGGCACCCAAAGGTCTATTCTGGAATCAATCAGCAGGGGAGAGACAACAGCCCTTCCTCGCCTTCTGTTAGTAAAGCCATCCTGGATATCTTTTTTTCAATAATAGGGCCCAGGCAGTTTAGCTAGAATTAGTAATGAAGAAGACAAATGGAAAAATGTCCTGTGACAGTTAAAATACATGTGGTCTAATCAGTTCTTCAGAGGAAAACTGATGAGTATAATGCTACTGTTTATTTAGATGTGATCATCATAAGTAGAATGCACGTCAAGGAACAGTAGAAAAATTCAGGATGTAGAACTGTTAAAGAGGACTTTCTTGTTCTTCTGCTATAAAAGAAAAATTAAATTTTTTGCATATTCCTCAGAATATGTATCTTTTTATTCTTTGGAAATAAATGGGATTGTGTCAAGAAATAACTGACTGTATTACCAGTTTTTCTTCTGGAGGAAACTAATCAACACTCAAAGCTGTTGGGAGCTTTTGAAGCATGACTAAATTCTAAGAGAAAGATAGCAGGAAAAAACTTGTGTTTTATTTACAAAGAGCAGTTAATAACAGTTGACCAGTTATTTCTCCTGAATTGGGTTGCATTTCTTAATTCTAATTTTCCTCCAACAACAAACAGGAAGGGGCTTAATTCTCATTACAGTTACCTAGATGCAAGTTCAGATAGATATTTTAAATTAATAATTACATGTCAATGTCTATATATGCTAGATAAAATAATCTGATTCAGACATTTTTGCGTGGATTAATGGGTGCATTAAGAATTCACTGCAGTTCTGTATCAAGTCTGTCACTGCTGTGAATATCATAATCACAGTAAACGCATAAATCCAATGTAATGCTTTCAGAATTAAAATGAAACTATTTTACTAGAGCTAGAAGCAGAGAGGTAAACAGAAATTTGTATAACACAAATGAAATTAATGTCAAAACCTTTATTTGTTTATTTTAAGATGTGCACTTTTGAAATAAACATTTCTTGGTGTATGGAATGGAATTTCAAAGTGGTTTAATTTTCTTTCTTCCACTGCTTCAGAGGTGGGTTCAGAAGTTTCACGGAATTCCTACCCCTCCCAATTCCCTTCGTTCTAAAAACTCTAAATTAGGTGTTTCTCAGGCATTGATCACTTTTAAATTTCAGATTAAATGTGATTCATGTAAAAAAAATAGAGAGAAACTACAACATTTTCCTGTCATAGTGTTTTCACTTTCCAGTTATCACTTAGAAGCTGATGTACTGAATATTCCCAGTTATACACCAGCTGAGGTGTATAACTGAGCAGTTTTTTTGTATGGTTGGCGTTGGCCCAGGGAACCATGATTACTCTTCTTTGCTATAAAATGAAGGAATTATGTACTATTGGATAATAAGGGATTGTGAAATATTCAACTATGTTCATAATTTACAAAAATACTCCAGAGGAAAAGTGGAATTAGCTAACCTTTTAGAAAAGGTCATTATGAAATTTTCTGCATAGCACAGGATTTTTAAATGCAGGAATGAAATATTGTTAATCCAGAGTATTTTGCATTATAGAGAAAGAAACATAAAAGTTAAGTGCTTGGACAGTACTCATTTTATATGCGAGGTTAATAATACTGTTTTGAGATTAACCTTCTTTCCCTAAAATACTCGGTATCTTTTCCTTACTAGCTGTTGACGAGGTTTATTCCAAGATGAGTCTAGCCAAAGTCAATGGATACTGAAAGCAGGATTTTGAAATTAAAGCACTTAAAATCATATATATATATTAATAGCTGAAAATATTTCCACCTACCATTTCTCAGCAAGCAGTAGAACATACAAACAAGCCACAGCAAAACCCACAGGTTTTCATTGTAAGTAAAGAAGACACGGAACTCAGGAAGAAGAATTGTCAAAGGATTTAACACATTAAGTAGTCAGTCAAGTGTATGTCCACTAACAAAGCTAAAAAGAACCAAAGAAAGTTCTAGTGCATGCAGAGGGCTGGCTCATGAATTGGTCAAAAACAAGTGCGACTAACAGAGTGGCAGGGAAACAATTCAGGAGCAGAAAGCAGATCTCAAGAATACCAGTAGGTTTACAAGAACAAAAGCCAGGAGCATGATTACAACTTAAATGTAAAGAGCAGCAAAGAATTACAGTGCTCATTAAATGTATGGGGTGGATCTCCTGCAAAATCAGAGACAAAGCTCTAGGATCAGCTTCTAACTTGTCCACTTGTCAGAATTTGGTGTTATCATCTACAGAGCTGTTAGCCCAGAAAGTAACTCCCGGAGCAATCTGACTGGAGGAACAACAGGATGTGAGACTTTAACACGTCGATGCTCCTTGGATTTCTCAGTGGCACAAGTGAGCAGCAGCACCTCTCAGCTCCACAATGTATTTTGCAGCTGAGCATGGTTTTAGAGGGAACAGAGTAAAGGGTTTAAAACCAAACAAAGTAGAAATTCTGCTGTGGACTTGTGGCAGTATTTCCACTTGAATATGAGGAAGAACCTTTTTGCTGTGCAGGTGACCAAGCTCTGGAACAGATTGCCCAGAGTGGTTGTGGAGTCTCCCTCACTGCAGATATTCCAGAACCATCCTGTGCTATGTGCTCTAGGATAACCCTGCCTGAGCACAGAGTTTGCATCAGATGACCCACTGCAGTCCCTTTCAACCTTACCTATTTTGTGATTCTGTGAATACCACTTATAAGGTTAATTCCAGAATGAAAACCTGGTTTCAGACATTTTGACTATATATCATGGTTTGCCAAAGTTTGTTTCTGGGAATTTTAGTCATTGGAGCAGCTCCATTACCTAACACTGGATCAGAGCAGTTACATTCAAATGAAACATTGAACAGTAGAGAAGTGAGTTGATCTCAGCAGACCAAAGTTTTCTATTGTCATTACATTTTCATAATCTGAAATGATCCCTTAATATCATAGTACATATTTGCATATAACTTATCCTCTAGAGACTAGAAAAGTAATATTTTTTAATATCTTAGGATGATATTGAATACTTTTGTATTTTTAACTCTTATCTGTGTAGAACACAACCATGTTTACATTGATAAGATGTTCTGGGAACTGGAAAAGTGTCACCAGTATGGGTATGGAAAGCAACTTACTTCACCAGAGGTAACATCTACAAATTTTAATTTCCAGTGCTGGAGACAGCTCCTTTGTTGAGTGATAGCTGCATGCAGGTGGGCTCTTTTATCCACCAGGTGACAGAAAGAGTGCACCTCAGCAGGGGTGGGAACGTGAGACTGGGTGGGAACTTGGGAGGAGTTCAACACCGAAGTTCTACCCTTCTTTGTAATCGAGAAAAGGGATACCTGGAATGGCAAGTGTCCCATTAGAGAAACAAATGTCTTCAAAGACTTGATGATAAATAGATAAAAAGTAATGACCAGCAGAGTAGTGGACTTCTCACATTTTTATCAGTGATGGCAGATGAGATTATCAAGATACACAGCTAGAGGTGGCTCATCTGTTGTGTATGGCACAAACAGAATCCTGTGGAAACAAAGAGATGCAACATGAAATCAAGAGTGTGATAGTGCTGGCTATGATGTTATTATATTGAGAAAAAGGACTTGCTTAAGTGAACAACTTACTCCATCTTTATTTGCTTAAAATTACAGTTTAGAATGTACCAAAGATAGTGTAAAGTACCAGAACAGTTATTCCTGGCAAACTTGCCACTGTGAGTAGTAAAAATGACAGCATTACAGAGGTAGTGTAGTATCTGAGTATACTGATCAGAGAATGAATAATTAATTCCATTTCAACTACCGTATCTTTAGGTGCAAAAGGTCTAAAGTAATCTTTAAGTATTCAATGCAATGAACTGTAAATTTTGAAAGTAATGAGGCCCAGAAGAAGAATTCCCTGAACAGACAATAAGTTACAATGGCTCAGTTCACATATGAATAGTTCCAGCTGCTTTTTGAGGAAATGCTGTCAAAGTGACACATCAGCCTCTTACCCTCCTGCCATGAATGGATTAGTGAAATGGTTCATTCAGCCGTTTGAGAAAGCAATCTGTGCTCCATTCCTGCATGGTATTAAACTAGCTAGCTCAAGCTAGTTACCAACACAATAATCTTCTGTCTGTAGAAAGGCACTCTGGGACTACCCTTTGTAGGACTTAATTTAAGACCTCACCAGAATGTTCTAATCCTTAATGTACAGAAGGATACTGAAAATAAATATTGTGACTGAACAGTTACAGCTAAAAACATCAGAGCTTTCATGTTATGCACAAAAAAAAAAAGAAAAAGATATTTTGGAAGTAAAAGAAAGTGAAAGGTGGAGTAATTAGGACAGAGAGTGATCCCATCCTCTGCTTCACTAAGCTGAAATCTCATAGAACTAATTAGGTTGTGAAGAAGACATGGAATGTTAAGGCTGAAAGAGATCTCTCAACATCATGTAGCCCATTGCTTTGGCCCAATGCAAAATGAATTCTATCTTTATCATTCCCAACCTGCTCTTTAAAACTTTTAGTTTGGTTTTAAATGAACTCTACAACCTCATGAGTTTTATTCCAACACTTCCACACCTTCAACATTTGTAAGTTTTTTCTAACATCCAATTTGAATATTTCTTGCTTTTTCAGAATAAATATAAACAGAATATGTTCCTATTTTCTTTCAGTCCTTACTTTCTACAGCTCTAGTCATTCTTTTGGTTTTCTCTGGACTCTTGCTAGTTGATACATGACCTTGTTCAGAGCTTTAAATTGAACATGACATTGCATTAGATGAGTCTTTAGAGCCATATAATATGTGTCTCTTTCCTGCGTCAAGTAGAGTGTATTACTGTGCATCCATTCCACTATTGCTGGGGTGTTTGTAACACCACTGTATGTTGGCAATACACCAGGAGTCTCACATCCTTCTTTGCAGAACAGTCACCTGAGCACTTTATTGTTCTCCATCCTATATTTGATTATTTTTGCCTGAAGGTAGCATCTTTTTCCTGTTGAGTTTTATCCTTTTTTTTTCCTTCAGATGATTTCTCTGATTTACTTTTTTTGAATACTAATCCTGACTAAACACAGCTAAAATCTCTCCCATTTTTGTGCAAAGTTGAAGTTTCTATTTAACTACCCAGATATCTTTTGAAATAGGGAAGAATACTGAACCCTGACCTTGCAGGACTCCACTTAATACACCATCCAAACAGTCAATAAAAACTATTAATACAGTTTTGCATTACAGTAGTTTCATCCAGGTCATCTTTCTCCAGGTTATTTATTAGGCACTCACACACAGGAATATCAAACCCATTACTTGAGTCAGTATAGAAAATATCAACCAGTTCTTCATCTGTAAAACCAATTAATCTGACACAGAAAACAAACTATAGCAAGCTAGTATAGCTGGCTATAACTTTTGTTCTTTCTGATTCTTACAAGTCATTTGTTCCAGCATTTTTACAGGAAAAGAGTGATTGGTTTATAATTTTGTGATTTATCTTTCCCAATTTTGAATGTTTTCCCTTTTCTAATATCCTGATACTTTTTAGAATTTGTCAAAGCTAGGTACTAACTACTTCACCTATATCCTAGACAGAGGTTTCTTAGGCTCAGACACTTTGAGAGTTGACAATTCAAAGTATTTTCTAGTCTGTTTATGCTTATTCTTGGCTGAATACTTACTCCTTTAGCTATGGGTCTTGTGCTACCATTTGATTGCAACTGACCATGATGGTAGAAGCTGATGCAAAAAAAAAGGCATTAAACTATCAGATCTGTTAATAACTTTCTTGTGTATTGATCAGTGGGCTAATTATTTTCTTAGCATGGTATTGCTAATGTATTTAAATATTTTTTGTGGGTCTTGGCCTCTCTGATTTTTGTACCTTTATATTTATGCTATGTATTTTTATTTCTTCCTTGTAATTTGACCTATTTTTCATTTTCTCTGTGTTTCTTTGTTGTTTAAGAAGAACTCGTGATCTAACCAGGTTGGTCTCTTTGTATATTTACTGTCTTTCCTACACAATTAAACAGTTCACATTTGTGCACATACATTATTGAGGACCTTGTAACTTGCCCCCAGTTTCTGACTGCTTTAACTTCCCAAAAATCTGGAATTCCTATTTTCTATTCCCTCCTTCCTTGGTGTTCCCCTAACTTCACATTTTCAACCATTTCCTCAGTTGGTTAAAAGTATCTTGTAGAAGATTCCTTCAAGTGCTTTCTCCTGCTGCATCAAAAATTTTTCACAGACTGCACAGTCTGTCCCATTGTGTTATTTTCCCAACAAATAACAAGCCTAATTAATAATCTACATTATCATTGAGTAGTTGCTTTTAACCACTTATCTGCATTACCACAATTAGTTACAACTTTTGGTTTGCTGGTCTGTAATAGGTTCCCACAGTGGTAACACCCATACATATTTCCTTTATTCTTTGTCCAGAAATCTTCATCATATGATGTTCCTCTACCATCTGCAGCTCATAGCAAAGATAAGTCTTTGCTTATTTCATTATCTATATCATTTAACAACAGATTTTACCCAATTCTAGTTCCCTGGGAAATGATAGAATAATACAAATTACTCTAATTTTATGATCATTTGAATCCTGTGATAGGATTTAAAAGTCTTTAGACAGTTGTATTTAAGTGGAGAAGTGAGAAAAGGGGATGTTCCTCTTCTAAACATCAGGTGAAGACTGAAGATTCACGACTGCTTATACTAAGCATGAACTGTCAGGGGTTCTGTTTATTTTAATGTATCTTCATCATTCTGTAAATTTTTATCCTGCAAAGACTCAGAGGATTCCCTAACCCTTCTAATGCTATAGTGGGTGTCAGCAAGTTCTCAGTTTAAAAGACCTGTCTGACTAATCCCAGTGCACCATCCATAAATTTGTGTGGCATCATCTCCTAGCCCTTGAAGCAGTCTATGGAGTCGGGTGTATCATGACGGGGATTCCACCTTTGCTGTGGGTACTCTGCTGGAGTAGTGGTGGCAGGAGCTGCCTTCTCCACTATCCTGGCAAGAACAGTATCATAGAATCATGGAATATCCTGAATTGTGCGGGACACACAAGGATCATTGAAGTCTAACTGCTGGCCCCAACAGGTCACGCCCAAGAATCACACAGGTGCCTGAGCATCCTCTGTTATCTACTCCCAGCTGGGCCTCAGGGGATGACTCCACTCAGGAACAATGAAGTGACTACATTGGAATGTATTCCAATGAATATGACTACATATTCATTGGAATCCCCATCTCCCTTCCATGCAGAAGCAGGAGCAGGAAGAGGTATGCATAGAGAGTACTCCTCTGTAGCCAAGCTATTCATGTGCCCTAGTCTGGAAGAAGTCATGTGTGAATTCTTTTGTTCACATAGTTCTTTCACTAAATGGTTGTTTCCTCTCACAGCTCACATTTCTTGTTTAGGCTTAGAGATTACACACCCTCAGTCAGTCACACCTAATTTATGATTGCAGTATTTCCTTCAGAGCCATGTGACTGGAAATTAAGTTTGCTTAATTAAGTTTTTAAGTTTTAAATACAAGTCCGAGATTTTTTTCAAGAACGTTTTTGCAGGACATATACAGCACTCACTAGGGTATAGTATCTATGCTTTAATCCTAACCTAGATAAAGTTAGCTCTCAATACCACAGAAAAACTCTGAAATGCTTTTATTCTGATCAGGTAGATTATCTATCGTGTTGTTAGGCTAATAATGAGATTCTAAGATAGACATTGAATAATCAACTGATTTTCAAATGTGACACCTGATAGTTCCCAATGAACTTACTGGCAGCTCTTAATTGCTGTTGCCAAAAGTCTAACTATGCTTTTAGAAAAATAAATATAGATAGAATATACTAATTTAAATTTCAATTAGAAAACCAACAGTTTTTAAGGAGCTATAATGCAAGTATACAATCAGTTACCACACACCAAAAACTTCTCTTGCACCCTAAGATTACATAATGAACTTTCCATGTACCACATTCTATTACAAGAAGGAAAATTTACTTGAAACTGTCCCTATTTAAGTAATTTTCACAGTGCATTAGCTCAGAAACATTCTGGTTTCTTAATCTTTCTCAGTCTTTATACAGTGCAGCTGGAATTGTTACTCAGGTGCTTTAATTAAAACCAAACCAAACCAAACCATGCAAATTAAATCCAGTAGGTGATTTCTGAAGACATGCTTCCTCTGGTTGATTGTCAATGGATGCAGAGAGCCCAGACAACTTCGGATCTTTAAAGACATTCTGCACAGAAAGAGGTGCTATGCTTCCTGAAGTTAGCACCTCTCTTTGGAGAGTTTGCAGGCTTTTATACAAGCAAAGAAAACATTGCACAAAACTTGTTCGTTGGTCACCTTGACCAATTCATTTCTGCGCATCCTCCAAGTGTTCACTACATAGAGGCAATCTGATATTGGCATTTCAGGTTCCTCTCAGGGGTGTAATTTTTATCAGGGTAATTAATCTTTAGTTATCTTTGGACAACCTTGCTCTCTTCTCCCCAGTCTCCTTAGAAAGGAGGTGATCCATCTTTGGCATTAACACCCTTGTCATTCTTGTGGTGAATGAATGTGGTACCTTGCTGTGATTCTCCACTCTGAAGACCCAAAGTATTGCATCACAAACATTGAAGCCAGGTGATGCAAAGTCCTGAGCTCACACAAACCTACTCAAAACTTCAAGTGTGTGTAAAAAATGTGAAGGTGGACTCTGTCCTAGAGGATTTGATATTGGATCAGATATTATCAAGCTACTTTTGACTTCTTCCTGAATCAAGCATACTTTGGCCTCCTATGGACAGTATGAAAAATTATAGCCATTATAAAAGAGGCTGTATCGAGTGCTGTGGTAGTCTGATGGAAATGCAGTGCTTTGTTCATGCTTGATCTATATTAAATCTGAACTGAAAGGTGATCCACTATGCACAAATTTGGAACCAGGTCTGAGGCTTCTCCTGGTCAAGGGAAATACTCCAATGAATGGCTAGTATGCTTATTGCACTCTTTATAATTACATATAGTTTTCATTTCAGGTCAGTTTAGGTAAAATATCCCTTTCATTATTTTTCCCTGGACTTTTAAGGGTAGAAGATAAGATAGAAATAAATCCTTCTGAATTAGTGGATCTAGATACTACGAAGTATTTGGCTATCACACTATTGTGGCTATATAACTTGAATATTTTGTGTTGAAGCAATTTTAAGCCATATGTCAGTGCTGCACAACATTTGGATTTTTTCTCCATCATCTGGAATTCAGAACTAGTCTGCCCAGCTTTTTGAGTCAAACAAATTAACTAAAATAAAAAATGGATGAATTTCGATGAAAGCTTAATTATTCTGACAACAGTTATACAACAGTAGGAGATAGAACCAATTAGACTGCATATTTAACTACAGTAAAAACCAGAGTATTCTGGTGAAATAATCATAATATTGGGAAACACACCCCAGCTTCAGCTGAGTAAATGAAGATGCAATATTTTTCCACTTAACAGTCAAGTAAGTAACCACAGTTATGCTTACTTTACAGTTATTCCCAGTCAGTATCTGGAAGGTGAGTGGAAATAGATTTGTAATTGTGTAACTACGAAGAAATGTGTAACTTGAAAAAATACGTTGTCTGGAACAACTGGTATTTGGGATACTAGGTACATTTACCATGGTGAATTTGTAGGTAGATAGATAGTTTTGTGACCAGTTCCATACAGATCTTTAAACCTGCTGAAAGGCAGGACACATACTCCTCTAAAACCAGCAGCAGCAGCTCCAGTCTCCAAGAAAAAAACAGGCTAGTGAATGTTCTTCCTTTATCATTATTTCACTGTGCAGCACAACTAGCTGGTTGTGTAGTGATGATCTCCAAACCACTTTGTACTGTAATTCCTGTAATTCTACATCAAATAATTTTGCATATCAAGAAGGCCTCTGTAATTTTTTAAGGCATTTTTTCACTGAGACTTCATTTCACTGAGACTTCATGATCTCTCTGTGCCATCCACCCATTCATTTAAGCTACCCCAGAGAGCAAGTTTCTATTGCTTTTGTTATAGATGTAATAAGTAATTCAGGCTGGTGATTAATTAAGTTGTATTTAATAAGCTAGTGTTAGAAATTAATGCATGTATTTTTGTAAGAAACACTAAAATCCTATTTATAACACTTTCCACAAGTTTAGAGAAAGAATAAGAGTTGTCTTTGATGGCGTTACTGCATTTCTTTGTATAATGTAAGCTTTTTCCACACTTCTACAATGTGCTGTTTTCCTCTCTGTACTATTTATTCCTCTGATCCTCAAACATATGTTGGAAGAAGTAGCAGATTCATACCAGAATATGGAATGTATATTTTTAATTCTTGATTAACCAAAACTTTTATCATGCTCTCAAAATTATTTGCATCTGAGGATGCTGGGATAGGCTTCCCTGGAGTGATTCTGAAATACACAAAGAATGTTTTATAACAGTAAATACAGTGCTTCTCACAGGCAACTCTTCTCTAGGTTAAGCATTCACACTGTCTGGATGGACTGCAGTCTATGTTCACAGATTTATGTGTATTTTTCACCCATTTTGCACAGTATGGTCTTCTGAAAGTTCACTTGGCAAGAAACAGTTTTTGCTAAGTATAAAGTGTGAAATCTGGCAATAAAGTTTTAAATTAAACCCAGCATTTTTCAGCCTACATTCTGGCAACTGCTGTCTTACTAAACAGTATCAGTTGCTAGCCAGAATTATGTGCCATGTCCACCACCAATTTTTCAGAGCAACATACTCATAGCTACTGAGATACCGGGTATCACAAGGCAACAAGGATGGGCAGGGATGACTACAACACCTCTGTTGAAGATATGGTGAATGTGACCCACCCAGAAGAAAAGAATGAGTAAAATGACATTATTGTCTTTCAAATGTATTGCCCATTGGATAAGTGTCTTGTAAGAGTAAAT
Source organism: Leptocoma aspasia (assembly GCA_013399835.1). Lineage (NCBI taxonomy): Eukaryota > Metazoa > Chordata > Aves > Passeriformes > Nectariniidae > Leptocoma > Leptocoma aspasia. The sequence goes on from VXAX01002066.1 coordinate 816,793, forward strand.
ACACCTGGGGGAACCCTGGCCAAGTGGCCACTAAGGTAAGTGATGCTCAGTCCTGTTGGCAGAAGGGATTCTGTCTTGGGAGACCGTTCTCAGCCCTGACATTTCCAGGTGTGAACAGATGGATCAGTGTAGATTGAACCTCTTTACTATATATATCAAACAGATAATATACTTCTGAGTATTTAAATGCTCTCTTCTTGAGTTCAAATCAGTTACAGGATTGTGTAAATCAATTACTTAGCCGACAACTTTAAACTGGTGGTGTTGAAAGTTATTTATACCATGTGTAGCCTTGGACTCCTAACTTTTTTCCTAACTTGGAAACGAGGTGGATCATTCAGAGTCATACGCTCTTGAAAACCACTGGGACCTCCAGCACTGCATTCTTCCAGCATCACATACGGGGCTGTGATCCATCAATGACCATTTCCCAGTACTCCCAGAGGCGAAGACCGCCCTCTGCAGAGAGCAAAGCCACAGTGCACCAGCGCTCTCTTCAAAAATAGCGTCCAATTTCCGTAGTTCTCCAAAGGAATGAAGCCACTGTTGCCCCCAGGCCTCTATTTTGACAGTTTTGTGGCCCTTGGGCGGGCTGAGCCTGCCCCTGTGGCAGAGCAGTGAGCTCAGTTCATCGGGAAAAACAGCACGGACCTGGAAAATGGCAGAACAAAACAAATCAGCCTGCACTCTCAGGAAGAACAGGGCATGCCAGCATTGTGGAAGGGATCAATTATTCATTAGGTTCCTCACAGGTGACTTTATGTATTGCCTCCACTAAGCCTCCAGTTGTAGTGGAAAATAAAGTAATTAAGCAAGGAGTTTGACTGTTGGTGCTAAATAAGTATTTTAAAAGGCAACCTATGGTAGCATATTTGCTAAAAGATGAAAGATTAGGATAAGAGAGATGCAATGATATGAGAGGCTACAGGGATGTAGAATAAATGAGAGAATTGCCATATACATGACAAAAAGTGTGTGTTTTTCAGACAGGAAAGGAATTTCCATTTCAACCTGGCCACTTACTGCAAGTGCAGCTAGATCTCTTTCTGTTTGTGTAACCCAGTTCCTTCTCTCAGCTTGATCTGCTGCTCACTCAAATACAGCTAATATTTTGTGCTGATGGAAGTATTTTTTCCTTTTAACACTGTCCATCCTTCTGTTTTTCATGAGAACATACACTGAAGTGAATGGTGTGGAGGGTACTAGTGTACAACCCATGCCAAAGATAATAGCTTCAGCCCTCAGTGTATTTTGGTATTTTGACCAGCCATCTCCCAATCATCCAAGCACTCTGTCTCAGGCATCTCCCACAAAGAGCAGAAGCATGAAGCAGTGATGGTGATGTTGCCATGCTGTTGAATGAAGACTTTCATCTTGCCAGTGCACTTGCTCTGCAGGTTGGCACATCCTGGTTCCTCACATTGCTCATGCATCTTCTTTCTTCTTTGCTTCCATGTAAGGGCAGATTATGTTGCATTTGGTTTTCTATCATCTGTGTTCTCGACTTGGCCTTACAGGTCTTGATGAGTGGGCTGGATGTCACCATTCTCCAGTTATTTTCCTTTTTGTTCCTATTATTGACCAGTATCTGTAGCTTCCTTATTACCCATATGACAATGCAGCTTGGAAAGGTTGCTGTTCTTCAGTGTAATAAAGTGATGGTTGTACTCACCAAATGCTTAATTTTGTGTCCCTAATATCAGGTCTTTTTCTCTTACTAAAGCAGAAAATCTCCTTTGCATTATCTTCTCTTAATTTAAACAAAATCTTCATCATTCTTTTTCTGTTCTTAATTGAAACCAGGGAATCTGTTCTCTAGTGAGTCAACTGGTTACCAAACCAAAGCTAATCAAAGCTAATCAGTTTAGTCCCTGAAACAATACACCTTGATGGCTCAAAATTTATTAACAGCACTCCAGGTCTCAACTTTTGATACTCAGTCTTGCAGCTGTCTGTATGGCCAATTTTACGTGTCCTCAAATTATTTCCAGTGCAAAACCATTTACATTTCACTGCAATGCATGGTAGTACCTTGTGTAAGTGTGGCCACCAGACAAGCTTAGGCGACCTAGTTCAGGACCAAATCCCATTTGGTTAAATAAAGCAAAAGTAAAAATTAACACAAGGAGGTGATTATTTCTTAATTTATTTTTAGCCATGAGAAATACTGAGAAAGAATACATTTTTTGACATAGAGAGCTCAGGCAAAACTAATCAGGTTATTGAGATATCATAAGCAAACTTCTCTCACCAGGCCTATTTTCTATACACAGGCTCAGAGATAGCTCAGAGATCCCTTCACACTTGGACCCCGGCCAGTCTATTCTCTCTTCCTCAAACTGCCCTCTCTATTTTAGGGCTTCACTGAAACCTGACGTGTCTTAGAAAGTGTGTGCACATGTCTGAGGATGTTCTCCTCATTGTGTTCTGCATTCATCCCACTCAGCATAGTGTGTCATGATTAGGCTAGTTTGAGAAAAAGTATCTCAACTGTTTTGGTTGCAGTTCTCCGCTGAGTATCCACCAAGTAAGTTCATCTGCAAAAAGCTGAATTTGTGACTTTTTGTGATGTTACAGTTCCAGGTTTGATTATGTCCAGAGAAACTGGACACAGGATATTCCAGGACCCTGGGTTCCAGGTGCTTCTGCATCATCATAGTTTTTTCAAATCTCGTGCCATTTTTCAAATGTCATGCCATTTCCCATATATACTAACAGAGGCATTCATCCCTAGCCTAGATAGGCTCAGGCATGTGGGTGCCACTGTGCAAACACTGTAAGCTGCTGGGTTTGCTTGTGGTCTGCTTTGTACATTGTACATGGCAAAGTAGGTTGCTTGCAGGATGCCTCTGTGAGCACCATGTGATCATGTGAGCAGATTTTGCAGAGTTGTTGTATGGGTATCTGGCTTTAAGGTTGGGTTGTTTGCTTTTTTTTTTTTTCCTAGTCCTGTTCCTACAAGCAGTACATTTGGTCCTTTGCCTTAGTAAAAAAAATGACCACAGTGTCCCAGTTTTTCTCAGAATTGGAACATCTAATGAACATCACTTGCTTTGGGGATTTGTCATGCTCACATTTTTGCCATAGGATAACTGGGATTCTGTGTGTGATAATACACTAGTAATCTTGGGAATTTATACTTGAAGAGTTTCCTTCATTTGAGAATTCAGAGTGCTTAAAAGTTAATTCATATTACATTACATTACCCATGCAAGGTAAGTAAACATTTTCCCCAGTGCAGAAACTGAGATATTATGAAGATCAAGACTTTGTAGGCTGTATGTCTCATAGACACCTGTATAAAAAATGGCCTTATTTTTGAAGGTAGTAAGTATTTAAGGCTTCTACTGATTTTAGCTGCTAGTTTTTGTCACCTGCTTTGGAAAATATTGACTTAAATAAATTGCACTGCATCACAGAATGATGTGTTAAATGTGTTCACATCAAGTATCTGCCTTTGGTCTGACATTCAAACAGAAACCCTTCCTAAATTCCCTTTACAGTCCTTAATATTAGGAAAAAATACCAGAGGAAAAAAAAATCAAAACCAAAACAAACCACCACAACCCAAACCAAAAAGGATCTCATATATGTGTCTCATCTAGAAGCTGGTAAGATGTACAGTTGTCTTAAATTTTTCTGTGGGAGGGTACAATTTCTAACAGATTTCTTTATTGCTGGGCAACAAAGCAATCTTGCTATGCTACAGATATAACCAATGACTTGCAGGAACTGTCACACAGTGTGAGAAGCACCACCAGGACCTGTGGGAGCAACTTATTCCAGCCTGCAACTAGTCAGTCACTGGTTCAGAGAAGCACTCACGGGAGCAGTTCCCTGCTACTAGGCTTAAATGGGATTCCAACAGGAATAGAAGCTGGCTGGCTGCAGAAGAGTTGGTTTTAAGTGTTTTAAATTTTAAACTGTAGCAGGATCTCCTGAAATGTCTTAGGTGAGGTTTACAGGGACAGACACTTTGTCATGCTCATGAAGGTAGATACCTCCAAATTCCAGACATGGAAGGAGCTAATACTTTAAGGAGTGCTTCAGGTAACAGGAAGCCTCTATCAGGTGCTGTTTGAGATGAGGCTGGACCAGTAATACCACATTTATTAACCACCAATGCTTGCTTAAACAACTTGTCACTTGCTCCTCCCTCTCCCTTTATTCTTTCAACTGGATTATTTCCCCCATCCTGTTTATATGTGGCTGTATAAGCAGCAGAGTAATGTCAAAAAAACCCTGCAGTAAGAAACAAGACAGGGACAGTAAGAAATGTCAGGTGAAAGAATGGAGCAGAGACTCTACAGAGCAGTGTAAGTGGTGCTACTGGGCATGACCACACTCACAAAAACTAGATTCCCAGTTTTGGGGGAAAAAAAAAGTAAAAATGTTTAAAATCTGATCTATGTGTGGTATAATTTTTACACATGCACCTGAATTTACAAATACTGAATAGCAACTATTAGCAAATTAAAAACAGCTTAATGCCTTGTTACACAATGTCAAATTAGACTTAATTTTCTGGTATAAATTTTAGTTTATCATTTAGAGATTATATATCTTGCATTATTTTTGTTGATTTTTTTTAACTGTAAAACTGTACATCTGCTTCCTACATTTACTTAGACCTAGACCTAGACAGGTCAACACTTTTCCCTTAAACATTTGGCATCAACTCCCTGTCAAAAATAGTATGATTAGTAAGACAGGCCTTGAGGTTTCTCCAATATGGCAGTTCCTGAATTCCTGTGTGCTACACTACAGACAAACCATATTCCACCTTAAAAAAAATATCAAAGTTAACTATTCAACAAGGCGTCAAAACAATATTCCAATTCATTTTTTCATTATTTCTTTATTTTTTGTTATGTAAAATTTTCAAGTTATTGAGTTTTCAGAATGGTAAAATATTTTGACCAGTAAAAATGCTAAAAGATTATAAATACTATTTCTTCTCTAGCTGTAAGAGTGACTGACAGATAAGAGTGAAATCAAAGAGGTTTAGATAAAAGTATTAGATAAACTCCTGAAAATTGAGTTCGCACATTCCTAATTCAGTTTAAATTTCTTCCCTTGACAAATAAAAAATTCAATCCTGGAACTGGAAAACAAAAGTAAAGATGATTCTCACCACAGAGAAATGTCTTATACCTTTTCAGATCACAGTCACTGTTGAGATTACAGAACATTTTCAGTCCCAGTGGTACTGTGGAAGAGTAAGTCAATTCACAGAGAAATACCCTTATGTCCCAATTTGAAAGGAAAATCAAAAGAAAAAAATAGTGAACAAATAAGAATCATGTAAGAAAATTTACAGAATATGTTAGCTTAATTGTAGAGGGTACAAATAATAAAATACAAGAAATACATTTTGCTACAGATTGTAAAAGAGATTATTTGGAGTAAAAGAGAAGAAAACCCTCAACCATTCATCATCTACCATATTCTACTGGATCCCCAAGCGAAGCTCTATTGACTGATGTGCTGGCAGGATACCAAATGATTGTTTAGATATAAATTAAGGGCTGAATATATTTGGGAAATGCTTCCTTAAGTCTCTAACTTCCTGCTTGCCTTAGTACTTTACTGTCACTCTTCTACAGAAAAGGTAAAAACAATATGTTGAAAAATATTCAAAAATGAGTGAATTGCATGGATTAATTATATTAGTGGAGAAAGTAGCTTTGGAAAACTCAGGTAACATTTGTTGAGCCTATATGTCTATCTGTCAAGCAGCTTCACAGACACATATATTTTCATATATTTTCTGTTCTTGTTTCCTTGAGACCAATGTTGTTTCAAAGAATAATACTGACTATTCAAACACAGATAATTCCAAAATACAGGCCTTCACTCACACTAAAATATCTATTGATATGGCATGAATTTAGGTGACTACTAACCATATTAGGTTAGTATGTACATATTTTATAAATGTGATTCCTGTACATTTCAATCCAGGTAAAAACAATGAAAGAATGTTGGTGAATTCTGTTAGTGATAAGGAAAAAAAAAAAAACAGAGAAAGGCAGCTTTCCCACTAAGTTTAAAAATAGGAAATCCAAGTCGTGCTGTCCATCTGGGACAAGAGAGATGGTATTATTGTAGGTTTGTAATGTTTATTTCTACTCGAGTAAGTCTATTAAAGTGATAATTCCAGTATTTGTCACCAGATGGCACTGCAACGACATGATCCCGTAACCTCTCCTCCTACTCCATTGGTGGCGTCATGAGGTCATCCCCAGGCAATCACAAAGAGTGCGTCCCTATTTCAGATTGCATTAAGCTCCTCTTCCTCCACTCCCTTAGGTTTACCCCTTCAGGCCTGCTGGCACAGCTATGACAGTTTCTAATATTCCTGGCCAACTGGACTTGGTAAGAAAAGCTCGGTAGTGGAGACCAATACCTGCCTAAAGTTAATTTGCCCAGATATTGCCATGGGCAATGCTGAAGGCAAACGCTGTCTCTAATGGCAAGAGATGAAGCTCCACCTGTGTCAGGTCATGCGCAGAGGTTTGCTTCAGTTCCCTGGCCTTGCAATTCTGAATGGATCCCAGCCTCGGGCTGTCAGCCTATCTGCCTATCTCATTCCCTACTTTTCCAGTGCAGAATTTTGTGTTTTCCCTTGTTTTCTTTTTCCTCTCACACAGAGCATCCTCTTCCATGCCTCAATTTGCCTGTCAGTTCCAGTGCTCCCTGATACATTCTGTCATGACCGACCGCTGCAGCTTGAATTACAAGTACTGATTCTAACTGTGACTCAATGCAGATTTTAGGAAATAAAATGAAACAAACCTGGGAGTCCAGGGATGTGTTGAGCTCTAAGCTACAGTTGCCTTTTGAGAAGTCAGTTTCAGCACTATCACCGCTGTCATCACTGGAGTGCTGGCGTCTGAGCAATCACATTGAAGCTGTGCAAAGGTAACTACAAATAGTGTCAGATTTTTATTTGCAGATCAAGATGTGTAGCATTTTCAAGTTTGCAGCATTAAAAGCTCTCGTGGCTTCCTTTTAGAGGTCTGATGCATTCCTGGTATTCAGCAGGATGCTGATATTTGGTAGGAAAGTAATGCCAGGATACAGAAAATTAAAGGCTAGGACAGTTCCTTCTGACTGTCTCATATGGCACATGGCTGGATGGTGTGTGTTTTGGAAATCCAGCCAAATCTAACTGATAGCATGAGCACTTCAGCATTCACCAAACATAACCTGTCTCTGTACCAGACAAAATGAAAAATACTGCTGATCTTCACAATTCTGTGCCCCCTTTTTTTTTTGCTAAAAAATGTTCTTCTCAATAGGGCATTAGTCATTGTACTATAGATACTCATGCATATGCAGAATATTGTATTTATGTTAGTAAATTTAAATACAAAACCATCTGTGAGATTATAATCCAAAACAATGCATGAGTAAGAAAAGAGGGTCTGGCAGCACATGTAAAGACAGAAATGAAATTAAATAAAATTAAATTAAAAGACAGGAAGGGAAATACAATGACATGAAATGAAATTGCAAAACCCCAAAATTCCTAAATAAAGTGAAAACAATTAAATTGAATTGGAATGACAGGAATGAGCGGAAACTTCACAAAATTATTTGCCATTGAAATCTTGAGATTTCACTTCTTTCCATGAAATGAAGGATTTTCATCACGTCAGGGTACCAAGATTGCTCTCTTTTCACTTTTTGAATCCAGGCCAGCCACGGTCTGTGGGTCTCAGCAGCAGTAACAAGCTGGGTTCGGGTTAGGGTTCAGAGAGCTGCAGAACCTACAGCTCCTGGGACACTGACACTCGAAAAGGCAGTGCAAGGGCATCATGGCAACGTTGCCAACTCAACACTTTTTACTCTGTGCCACCTCTGGAGATGAGGAACTCCGCCACAGTGCCAAGCTCTCATTAGGGTTAGGGCTGCGGTTAGGGTTAGGATTGAGAGGGTAAAAAGAGCCTACAGCTTCAGGAACACTGGGGCTGGAGAAGTCCTGCCAAGCCTGTTCCAGCACAGCCCCACCACTGCTGCTCCTACATCTTTCTAATCTGCACCACCCATGGTGATGGGAATCCCAGCTCCAGAAACCAGATGCCATCAGGCTTAGAGTTAGGGCTGAGAGAGGAAAAGAGCCTCCAGCTCCAGGAGCACTGGAGCTGGAAAACACATGCCAAGAGGATCATGGCAGAGCCACAACATTTCTGCCTCAACACCTTTCAGCTTAGGGCCATGCACAGGGATGGGCACCTCAGCTGCAGCCCCAAGCTTGTTAAAAGGTTTGAGTGAAAAAAAAAGAAAATTCTGAAATGAAGGGAAAACAAATAAATAGAACGAAAAAAAAAAACCAATGAAATGAAGTGCAGTGAGATGAGCGAAAACTTCATTAAATGGTATTGCTTGAAATCTTGAGATTTCATTTCCTTTCATGAAATGAAGGATCTTCATTTCATGAAAAGAAATTAAATGAGAAATCAAGGAATGAAGGGAAATGAAAAGACAGGAAAGGAAATATAATGACATGAAATGAAATTGAAAAAACCAAAAATTCTGAAATTAAGTGAAAACAATTAGATGGAATGGAAAGAAAGGAAATGCAATGAAATGGGCTGAAACGTCACAAAATTATTTTCATTGAAATATTGAGATTTCATTTCCTTTCATGAAGAAGTCATTACTGTTTTAAGGTCTTTAAATAAATTCCAAGTCAAACTAAATTTTCTTGGTCAAAATCAGGGCTGTCTGTTGTGGCCTTTTGAACACCAAGTTGAATAAATTCAGGCTTCCATAAACCCCTCAAGAATGACAGAATTAATGTAAATTACCATGTGATTATAACTGTTTCTCCCCCACTCTTCTGAAATCACTTTCATGTAGTTCAGCTACATTCAAAATATTAAATATAAGAATACCAGACTAATGGAGAGTGGCTGGAACAGCCTAGGATATATCTTTCAATGATATGAATTTGATTTAGTAAGCCATAAAGATTTCAGTGGATGTTTATAGCTAAAGGAAAACATTGGGACAAGAACTTTAAGGGACCCTTTTTTCTCCTTTCAAAATATTTCTTGGTTAACTGGTGTCAGTGGCAAGGTCTAGAAGTCACCAAGCCACCAAGACTTTGGGCACTTAGGGAGACAAACTCTCTGGGGCTCTTCTGATTAATGAGTAAATTATTGTGAAATGATGTGTAAATGAAGGTGAGGAAGTGCCTGAACACAGCAGATAGAAGGTTCTTTTTGTATGTTACCTTTAAATGATTGACCGTAGGGCATGTGCAAATAGCTCCTTCTCAAAAAAGCTGAAACAAGCGCAAGCATTAGGGTTACACTGTGAATCTGACTAATTAAGATAATGTATGGATCCATGAGCACATTAAGTATATATGTATTTTCAGATATATTTCCGTGTTTCTAGAAGGTGGAATTTTGTTGCTCTATTTCACTGAGCTATAACTTTTTTTATTGAGATATTGCTATAGTTAAGGAAAAGTAAGAATAGCATGGAATTTGTAAACACTCCTTTCTCTTCCTGTTGACATGTTTATAGCACACAGGAAATTGTGGTTGCGATTTAAATGGTTGCAGCTTTTACTACCCTGATTTGGAAATCTCTATTTGAAAACCATGACATTTTTATTACACCACATTGCTAAAAACTTAACAGCCAGACTACCTTGCATCTCCTTTTTCCCATCTACTGATGAGTACACGTCTACAGTGTATAGTCACATCATTTCTAACATATATTTCACTCCCTTTTCATGCTTACCCATTTTAGCAAGTTATTGGTTTGGTGTAAGTTGGTTCCTTATTTTAACACTTGTGTCTTAACACTTGTTATTGAACCCCAAATATACTTCAAAGCATTGTTCTTTGGACAGTCAAGATGATTAGGCTTTAGGGATCCTGTACTGCTACTCTAATGCCTCCATCATGTCCCTACACTGCCTGACTTCCTGCCTTTTCTATGAGTAGATATTCTTCCCCAATCATCTGTATTTTCTGAATTTCAGAGGTTAAAATCTGCATTTATGCCCTACACCCACAAGTCTGCTTCAGAAAGAGGTGGACTGATGAAGCTGGGAACTTGTGTCTTCTCAAGGTCTTTGAACAAGCTCAGAGATAGGGTGAAAGGGACAGATCTCTGTTGTACCTCAAGGGGTACAACAAGACAGAGGAACTTAAAATATTCTGCAATGGACAAAGTAACCCCCAAGCAACACATTCACACCTGTTGTAGAATTAGTTCTTGAATGTCATGCTTGATATTGCTTTTTCCAAAGAAGAGAATATGCCACACACTAGCTGAAGTAACTACTGACCTCATAAGATGGTCTAGACTTTTTCAGTGCTAGAGTTGTATTAATGAAACAAATAATTCTGAGAAGCCATGCACTAGTTGTACTACTGATTGAAGCACACAAACCAAACCAAGCAGCTACGAATCTGGCAGGAGAGCAAACCACAGTCTGGTGCTGCAGATGAGGGACATTCACAGTCTTTGCTACAAGAAGGTGTGCCCGAGGAAGGAAACTTTTGACTTCACACCTCTCAGAAGAAAGTCACCCCCTTTATAATGAAAGCTGTTGCTCTGTAAGAAGCTGTCCTGGAAGCACTGTAACAAGGCCTCTCTTCACTCAGATTCGTCTCCCACATCTGCCTCAATGAATGCTTTCTGTGCCCTGTCTGTCTGCAGGTCCTCCCATGCTGCACAGCAGTGCCCGGACAGCCCTTCCTGTCCTGGATCAGCAATGGTGTGGCCAGCAGGACCAGGGCAGTGCCTGTCCCCCTGTACTCAGCACTGGTGAGGCTTCACCTCGAGCGCTGTGTCAAGTTTTGGACCCCTCAATTCAGGAATGACACTGAGAAGCTGGAACTAGTCCAGAGTAGGGCAACAGAGCTGGAGAAAGGCCCGGAGCACAAGGGTCTATGAGGAGCAGCTGAGGGAGCTGGGGGTGTTCAGCCTGGAGAAAGGGAGACTCGGGAGGAACCTCATCGCTCTCTACAACTGCCTGACAGGAGGGTGCAGCCAGGATGGGCTTGGCCTCTTCTGCCAGGCCACAGGTTATAGGACAAGGGGACATAGCTGCATCAAGGCAGGTTTAGGTTGGACATCAGGAAAAATCTCTCCACAGAAAGGGTAATTAGACATTGGAATGGGCTGCCCATTGTGGTGGTGGAATTACTTTCCCTGGCGGTGTTTAAGGAAAGACTGGACGTGGCACTCAGTGTCATGGTCTGGTTGACATGGCGGCGTTCAGCCACAGGTTGGACTCGATGACCTCGAAAGGTGTTTTCCAACCTGATTGATTCTGTGGTTTTGTGACTCCCTCGGCTGTCCCCGCCGCCTCAGCGTCTCTTGTGTTACCCCTGCCTCCCTCTCCCGCAGCGACCAGACACCCCCAGCGCATCCCGCCCGGCTGCCTTTCCCTCGGGAGAGACCCCAGCGAGAGGCTCCTCTGCCTGGGGACGGGCTGAGGAGACCACTGCTCTAACACAACACGGCAGCGCAGCCGCGGGCGCGCAGCTGTCTCTAGGGGGGAAAGGCGGCTCTCCGTGGGCCCGGAGCAGGTTCTGCCGTGCGCCGGAGCTGAGGGGGAGCGGCGGCGGCGGCGCGGCCGTGAGAGGGAGCGGAGCCGGGGCGGGGCTTCCCGCGGGGACGGCACAACTCGCCGGGGTTGGCGGCGGCGCCATTTTGAATTGGCTCAGAGTCGGAGGCGACGGCTGCCGAGCAGCGCTCCGCGTCCCCCGAGGGAGAGCCCGCGAGGAAGGAGCGGATATGGCCGCGAATAGGAACTTGAAGCAAGTGCGGATCGAAAACAGCTCCCCAGCGGTGCCGCTGGGCATGGTGGGGGGCGGCGGCGGCGGCAACCTGAAAGGATTGCGCGGCCTAGAAGCGGAGAGTGAGGCGGCGGCGGCCATGGCTCTGGCGCCGAGCAAAGAAGGTGGCGGAGATGAGGAGCAGGAGGTTGGGTTCACCATCGATATCAAGAGCTTTCTCAAACCTGGCGAGAAGAGCTACACGCAGCGTTGCCGGCTGTTCGTGGGGAATCTGCCTACTGATATCACCGAGGAGGATTTCAAGCGCCTTTTCGAGCGCTACGGGGAGCCCAGCGAGGTCTTCATCAATCGGGACCGTGGCTTCGGCTTCATCCGCCTGGTGAGGATCCGGGAGGGCCCTGGGGCTGTCTCTGAAAGCGGCAGGCTTCGGTGCCTTGCCCCCCGCCCCCTTGCTCTCCATTTCGGCGGGTATAAAAAAAGGCAGCATCTGCTTCTCTCCCTCCTCGCTGCTAGCGCTGGCCCCCCCGCCTCTTCTTCCTTGTTTCCCCTCCCCTGTTCGCCTCTACACATCCAAGCCAGACCCCTGCATTCAGAGTAGTCCTCCCAGCCTCTGGCGTTTCGGTCCCGCCTCACCCCATGGCACTTAATACAGTTAATTTTAAAGCATGGGCAGGATTGTTTTCGAATACAGGTGCTCGCACGTCGTGAACACTGAACATAAAATCACGGAATTGAAAAGGTTGCGGACCGCGGGTTTTTTAAATTACTTGTGCCCAGATAAGACTAGATTTTTAGGGGTAATACAGTATTTGATTAAACATCCTCGAGTTAAGCATGCAAAAAACCGAATCATTCGAAAAGTTTATGATGCTGTATTTAAATGGTAATTTAGTGTGCGAGATTAGTTTTCACGATTGCTCTGTTTAAAATGCACCGATTTCTATCATTCCGGGAATAGCTTTAGAGTGCTTTAGGTGTCTAGTCATGATTTTTCCATATATTTTATTGGTTAGGGTTATTTTTCTTTTTGGTTGTCTTCTTAAAATACTTGTGGCATTCTGCCATGCATCTTTTACCCTGAGAATTCTCCGGCCTGAAATAGCAATTTTATGGAGGAAGTGAGATATATTTACATTTTGTTACTAATTTTTGTGTGTAATAGAAATTAGGTAGAGTTTTTATGTGAACTTCCCTTTTCCATTACGTTTAGGGAATATATGTATTTATATATATATATATTCTTAACAGCTTGCCTAGTCAATTGAACTGTGAAGAAATATATAAAGAATTTCTGTAAATGCCAGGGATTGCAGGTATCAAACCTGGTGAAGATTTTTGAAGTGAGAAAAAAGGTAGTTGTTGATTTACACTCATGGTCTCATGGATGTGGGTGCAGAAAGTCCATTAATGTCAGACGAATGAATATATGAGCAAATAAGGGAATGTCATAATTTTTTGATGAAATTTGAATTGGACATCCATTGAGAGCAAGTGCAACATTTTCACTTATTTAAAAGCAGAACAAAAACCCAACCCAGAATACCTTAGATCTTGTAGTGTAATGTTTGAATACCGTTTCCTGCTGCGGGGAGCTAGGGATAGAGAATATAAACATTTGAGTAGGTAAACGTGAAAAGCATCAAGTTTCCAACTCTACTCAAAACCTTTATAGAGCAGCACCATCATAATGAGATGATTAATGAGAATTTGTTAAGTCCTCTAATGTGCAACAGAACATTTGTACCTATGTTGTTTTTTAGAATAAACCATAAGGGGTAATGAATGCATGGGGTTTTTTTCAATCAGAGGACAGAGACTTTGTTGGTTTGTTTGGGTTTTCTGTTGTTGTTGGTTTCGTTTGTTCTTTTGATTGGGGGGAAACAAGTTGAATGATCCTGGTGCCAATATACTCAAGTGAAGGAAAACAACTTTGCTACTTTTCAGGGTGGGGGGGCGGCACACAAGGGTGATACTTGTTGTCTTTGAAAATAAAAGATATAAAATATTTTGTATCTTTATAAAGGAATCTAGGACCCTGGCTGAAATAGCAAAGGCAGAACTTGATGGTACTGTTTTGAAGAGCAGACCACTTCGAATTCGATTTGCTACCCATGGAGCTGCCTTAACTGTGAAGAATCTGTCGCCCGTGGTTTCCAACGAGCTGCTGGAACAAGCATTCTCGCAATTCGGGCCAGTGGAAAGAGCGGTTGTTGTAGTAGATGATCGAGGCAGAGCTACAGGGAAAGGTTTTGTAGAGTTTGCAGCAAAACCTCCAGCACGGAAAGCTCTAGAAAGATGCAGTGATGGGGCATTCTTGCTTACAACGTAAGTTCACGGGTTTTTGTTTGAATTTGTGAGTATATCTTCCAGATGTGAGCAAAAACTGCATTCGTGGTATTCCCTAGTTCTTACTTTGTTTTCAAATTCTGAAAGCCATGAGGTTAGAAATTTAAGTGTTTTGCACTAATACCACAAATGCTCTGAATTTTCTTTTTAAAGAAAACAGTCTTTTTCTGCTTACTGTTTATAAGATTTCTTATTACCATATGAGAGTCTGAGAGCAGAATTCTGGGTTTTTTATTGTTCATATGCAATATTACTTTTCCATCTCTATATAATAAGTCATTTTCTGTTAAAGTTTTATTTTCATTGGTTGCGCTCTTCCTGATCCCAGTAACAAAGTGACAAAATAATATTCCTTTGTTTCTTAACAAATCGGTGCATGGCATTGCTGATATTTCTGTAGACTAAAGAAAGTGTTTATATCCCAAAAACTATCTGTGGCTTGTAAGGCCAGGATTTTCTTGCTGTTTTAAAATGAAGACTGAGATTCTAAAGAGGTTTATACTAGTGATGTTTGGAAAACAATCTATTTCAAGTACAAGCAAGCTTGCAAATAGCAGCACTTCTCTTGCATCTCATATTTCTGTACTTGCCAAAGAGAGTTGTTAACTGCTGTACTTTACACAGTCACAAGTGACATTTTCAAATGCTTTCTTAAAAACTGTGTGAAATTATACATATTTATGATTTCTTTTTCTTTCTCTGATTCTCATTGGGAAATGAAGGCTGTGGTTTCACAGCATGAAAACTTGCTGCCGTTGAACTGGGCTTGGAGTTCTTTTCCTGCCCTTGCTGTGCTATTCTTGAACTTCATGATACTTCCATAAGCCACTTGTGCTTGTTAAAACAACAGAAAAGCATTCATTTGTATGGGGGTGCATTGCAGTCTGTTCAAGCACAGGAAGGTGCTTGCTAAGGTCAGGTCCAGCAGAGAATAAGGCAGGAGAAAATGTTGTCAGGAGGAGTTGGCAGGTGAGTGTGGGATTTGGAACTCCAAACCTTGTGTGCTACTGAACTGATCTGATGGTTACATAGTAAATTTAATCTGAATTCATCTTTAGTGTTACCAGGAGGTGCCAGCAATTTGTTCTTATTCCCTGGGTTTTCTTGGCGTTAGTAATTGAATGGAAGCGTGGTGAGCCAAACAAGGGAAGTAATGTAGTTCAGTGTTACATTAGTGCTATTCTTGGCATGAGATATGTGGCAGGGAAAAAGAAGCTGGGATATGAGTGGAGGGTATTCTTGTTTTGCCAGCTGGATAAATCAGTTGAATTGAAATGACCATCTAACCATGACCTGAGTGAATAAAAAGCACTTGATCGTTTTTTTGCGAATCTGCTGCCATCTACTTTGATGTTTTGCTTCAGAGTCTAAAGTTTTATCTTTTTAAACTGAAAATTCTGCCTGATCAGAACATCTTTCAGTTCCTGTTTAAATGTATCAAAATGAGACATTCAAAACATTAATGTTTTAACATTGTTGTTTTACGTCATAATTTGTTAGCACCACAGCTCAGTGGCATTTAAATACCAGAACTGTCAGCAATTGCCACGCAGATGGCATCAGAAAAAGCAGTTGCTCAGTTGTGGCCTTTGATTCCAAACTTCATGTTTTTAATGTGAGCTTGATGCCCAGAGTAAAATATATTGGGGGTCATTGGTTTGGCTGGGTTTCTTTTTTTTTTTTTTTCCTTCGTATTGAAGGACTGGGGCAGTAGGGGAAGATCTGCAAAGTGAAATAAAGGCATGGGACACAAAAAACAAGTGCTGGTGTTTTGAAAACCGTGTCTCTATTGCTCTGTGTTTTGTAAGCTCTGCTCCCGAGACTGAGGCAAAGAGCTTTTGACACAATTCAGAGTTTTTACACTGCTCTCTTTGGCGGTACTGGCTCATGCTTACCTCTGATTACGATATGTCAAGGAAGCTGTTTTCAGAGATAAATTAGGATTCTGATTTGTGAGTGTATGGTTGTTCAAATAATGGGCTTTAAATAACTTAAACATCAATGTTTTTCTAATTATCATTGTGCTATTAATACCAGATTATCAAGCTGTTTTCAGTTGTAGAGTAACTTGCAAAACTAAGTTGTAAAAGTCAGTAGAAGTATGAATAGGTTGTGTTGCTCTGTTTTGGGTTTGTTGCTTTCCCAGTACCAGAATCGTGGTCTCTGTGGTGCCTCACTGATGAAAACAGAAAGGTAGTTCCTTCCTAAATATTTTGTAATTATTGGTAGATGGTTTTGGTATTTTAAAAAAGCGAACAGAACTGTCAAGTAAGTTGTGGTTTCTAGGCTGGATATAGCTGGATTTGGGCATAAAAAGAATTATTTTCTGAAGGTAATTCTTAAGATTGGGATTCACTGGAATTCTGTGATTTAAGACAAGACACAGGAATTACATGTTAGCTTTCTGGAGTGTTTCTTCAAATTAAGTTGTTACTGCTTCATTAATGATTCAGTTATTAAATTGAAAATGTTTTCCAGAACACCTCGACCTGTTGTTGTAGAACCAATGGAGCAATTTGATGATGAGGATGGACTCCCTGAGAAGCTAATGCAAAAAACACAGCAGTACCACAAGTAAGTTGTGGTTAGCCTTTTTTTATAAAACATGATTTATGTACTTAGTTACATTTATAAATATACACTGATTTTTACTTTTTTTGAGTTTGTGTAGCAGGAAGTAGTGCTTTTGTATATTGTGCTGTTTTGTATCAAAGGATTAAACAGGACCTTCCCAAATTTCCTGATCATAGTAAAATTCAGCCTTGGCTCGTTGCTTTAACATTCTGTGCATTTACTGTAGTAGAGAGATTCTTGGCCTACACTCGGCAGTCAGTGGGAGCTTGTTGCCAGCAAACTATAGTTTATAGTCTCTTATGGATTAGGGTGTGTGGTCTAATCGTGCAGATATTTTGAATACCCACAGATCTTTATGTTCTCTGAGTAGCCCCTTAACTGTTTGCAGCCTCCCTGATGTGTAAATCTTTGCAGCTTCCACACTTCATGTAAAACTTTGAGCATGACATGAGAAAGTGAATCTCAGTCATGAGATAGAAGTCCCCTAATCTGAAAATATTAATTTTTAATATTGGAATTTGCCATTCACGTTGCTTGAATCTAAAATGTTTATTTTGATAAGACTGTGGAATACAGTTAAAAATTTGTCGCTGTTAGATACAATATTAGTGTTAGAGTGGGAAATACGGGCTCATTTTTATGGTTACAGATTCCAGGTAATACTCTGGGCTGTCTAGTAAGCATTGATATTTATTTAAATAATTGGTTTAGTGAACTGACTGCTTGATTTAGAAGGCTGAACACTGTTAATCTAGTGTTGCAGCTTAGTACTTTGTGCTGATGTCAATACAAATTTTTATCTTTAAATAAATTGAATCTTTATTTGGACAGTTTTTGGAAAATTGTCTTTTTACTTGTCTTAGAGTCTGAGTTTGTCTGGTTTAGAATGTAGTCATCTGACAGGTTGATAAAAAGTGAGAGCTGCACTTGAAGTGATTGTTTATGCATTCTCTGGCTGTTAGAGCTGTTGATCTAAATGTGTCCTTCTGTACATTTTTACTGCAAAATTTTTATTAGGGAAAGAGAACAGCCTCCACGCTTTGCTCAGCCTGGAACATTTGAGTTTGAGTACGCTTCACGGTGGAAGGCTCTTGATGAGATGGAAAAACAGCAGCGTGAACAGGTTGACAGGAACATTAGAGAAGCCAAAGAGAAACTTGAGGCAGAAATGGAAGCAGCTAGACATGAGCATCAGCTAATGCTGATGAGGCAAGGTAAAACCAGATCATCTACTAGTATTAAATTTGTTTTATCACAGATGGTTTTTTTTTTTGTGTAGCATATTGAGCTGTATACTTGGACATTTTACTGGTCACCATTTAATTAAATGCATTTAACTGAGAAAAAGGAAGGAATACTTCTCTGTGTACATATTCCTTGATGATTTGCAGAAATTAATTAAGAATCTGATAAAGAAGTGATTGTCTGTTTTCTTCACTTCCTAGATTTATCTTTAGGAAAAGGTTTGCTTAGCCTGTTTTTCCTGAATAGGCACATGTTCTCCCAGTGTGGAGCCATGCTGTTTTTATAAGGTCTTGTACAGAGCATAAGTTCTTATGCAGAAGATAATAACATAAAAACATACCTGTATAATAACATGAAAAGTACAAGGTCTTATACAGAGTGTAATAATGTAGAAACCTGTTTTGAAATGCCAGATAGTTGCTGCAGCACCCGAAATGACAACTGTTTCTTGGTTTATTTTCCAAGGGAAAATGTTGAGCATTAAGTTTCCTTGTAAGCACAGGTGTATATTAGAGGTGAGGAATGTGCATGTTAATATGATCCAAGAATGCTGCCACACAGTACAGCCCTGCCTTGGCAGTCAGACACACATTGTAATTTTGTGTGTATGCATGACTGAGATTTGTAAAGATGGTTCAGTGCTTAAGATACAGGTTGGATAAATCTACTGTTGACTTATCTAGTTGTTAATATTTAAGACTGGTAATAAGCCAGTTCCAGAACTCATGCTCTTTAATTTCCTTTGAATTTATTCACCTGTTGCCTGTACTTGAGGGCAAGATTAGACGTTACTTCGTCTTAAATTCATGTCTTATTACATGTTAAACTGAGACAAGATTACAGTGGCCTCTTCATTAAGATAGAAAAGCACTTAATGGTAAAACATGGGAAAACATCTTTGGTATATTTTTGGATATTAGGGCTTCTTTTAAAGACAATATGAAGGAAAAGATATTTTGCTTTTGTTAAATATATTTGTTAAATGCCAGTTTTATATGAAAAAAGAGAGAATTATTCCTTCCATTAGAGAGCCACTAAAACATGAAAGCATGTAGTGCTACTGTTCCAGTGAGAAAATATGATTTTTTTAGTGCAGGAGGAGGGTTTTTCCTCTCACATTTTGGTTAGCAGAGTACGTCTTTGGTACCAGATAATTCAGAATTTTGTTAAGATAGTTAGGTTTCCTCTTAGTTACCTGCCGACACTTAATTTTCAGAATTCTAGGGATTAGTAAGTATTCTTTCCCTTTTAATCTTGTCAATTTTTCAGCTTCAGTATGCATGAAAATAAGGTGGTTTTTCCACTTGTATTTATTTTCAAAGATGAGCTTCCTCTTGTTGCTCTGATCAGTGTGGATCTAAGTTCATGCCATGCCAAGAATATTGATTATATTAATGAGATTGCATCCCAGGATTCCATAGAAAGATGCAATAAAGTTTCTAAGGCACCAGAACCTAGAACTAATACTTTTGTATCCCTGGTGCATGAAGTGAAATTTAAAGATGTATTGAAGTAATTATGAAATATGTAATAGAATACAAAAAAGCCCCCCAAATGTTTTAGTTTTGTAGGAGTTAAGAAGAAGACAGGAGGGATGAGCTTACTGGTCCATATACTCTAGCAGGTGAAGGCTGTGTTGAAACTGCTCCACGAGAGCTAGTAGGACTGGAACTCTAGAACATGTTGGTTTGAGTACTCAAGTTTTTGTGGTGTGGTGTTAATTCTGAAGGTAGATTTAATTATTTTGATATGTGTAATTTTTCACTTTTAAGTGTCATATTTTGACAGACTGAGTCAGAAGTAATTTGTAAAGCAGAATGCGTGTTTCCATGTGTAAGTAAATTGCATGATATTTCTGATCTATGTACTGGTGGTATGCATCAAACATTTGTAAATATTCTCTCAAAATGATGGTTAAATAGTTTATGAAAATACTGGAAAATGTGACTGAATTTAACCAGAAGCTTAATTTTTGTATCAATTATATGGAAGCTTGGCATTTATTTTCCATCTTTAGAACCTGAAAAATCAGCAACTAAAACTGCATAAAAGTCTTTGTGGAGTTGATATTCCAGCTTGTAGGATTAACTTCTGAGGTGAGAGAGCACCTTCACCTTCTGCTCTCTGCTGTGTAGAAGGTTGAAGGTAAAATGAAGACCTTGCCCTCTTATAAGCACAAGAACGTGCAGAGGCTAATAATAATGCTCTCTGTTTGTTTTCTTTTTTTCCCACAGCTGCTTTAGTGCAGATTTTTTTCTGTTCAGAGAAAGGGCCTGTCAATCAAGAATTACCATCATTACAGGTCTTTTAATATGAATGGCTCTTGTGCAGAGTTTGAACCTCTATATTTGTGTTTTCACCCACCCTAGTAAGGCTTTCTGCCAAGATTTGGCAGTTGTCAAATGATACTGAATCATAATTTGCTATGTTGAACTTTTAACAGACTAACAATTTCATGAAAGGCAATAAACCATGCCATGGAGAAAAATGAGGAGAACAATGACAAAAGTAGAGTGTTACACCTTAAGAATAAAGGACAGCAAATGATAGTGGTAGAGAGAAAGTAGGAAATCCTGGTCCTGTGTGCACAAGAAACAGGAAAGGCTGTATAAATTTGGAAGAACAAACAACTGAAAAGGAAACGTTTTTTCCCCCGGTGGACAGTGTTGTGTAAAAGTTTGAGGAAACTGATTTGCATAACTAAAAAGATATTTTAATTAGTATAGTGAAGAAATGCATAGAGAAAATGTGCTAAAGCATAAAAGGCATGTAATGGGTGGGATGGTAAAATGTTACTTGTGGTTTCTATAAATAGTATCATGTGGCCAATATTCTATGTAGTTAAAAAATAAAAAAAACTGCTTTCTAACAAATGGTAAAATTATTATTCATTAAAGAAAGCATAAATTTCTAGGCAGAAATCAATAACGTGACTGGTCAGCAAAAGTAATTACTGTGAGTTATGCCTTGCTTTTTAAGGGCATTTGAAGTGCTTCTTAGGAGGCTGTGGCTGTGCCTTTTTTGTGGGGTTAAAAGAGCAGTCATTTGAAAGTTGCAGTAAGCAGAGTCATGGTAGATCTTCATGGAGGTTCAGACTTCATGCACCTGAAGTTCATACAACTTTTCTTTTTCTGATGTGTGCCATGCAGGGTTTGCAGTAGGTAGTGGAGAGCATAGAAGTCTATAAATATTGTAGTGGTTTTCTTAGTTGTGTGACTTTAGCAGTATACAGTGTTGTGAGAAAATTGATGCCCTGTCCTAGATGTAAAACCAGGATGTGATTTAAGGGATCGAGACAGGTTTTTTTTTCCTTTTCTTTGAGAACTTAAAACTTCTGTTTCCATAACCTGCTCTGGGGGCTTTACCCACTTTGTACCTTTCTATGTTTGTAAGCTGCGGATCCAGTGTTTTTTTCAAGTACTAGACTTGGCTTTATGGAAAGAGATAAGTTAAATGCATTGAAAATTTTGTTTAAAAACGTGAATGTTAGAACTGTAATCTGACAGTGATAACAATTCTTGTGTTGCCACATTATTGATTGACAGCTTTTGTATATAAATACATTTTTAGATCTCATGCGTCGTCAGGAAGAATTGAGGCGCTTGGAAGAACTTCGAAACCAAGAACTTCAAAAACGCAAGCAGATACAATTGAGGTATTTTGTCTTCTACTGTGCAAAGGTGTGGCACGCAGCCACTGTAGGCCTGCATGAATTTAGATATGTTAGCTAAACTTGCTCCTCAAAAGCATAATGTGTGATGTTTCTGATAATATAATGCAATATAAAAGATTATTTTTGAGTGTTGCTTGATTTTTTCCACTTATTTCAGCTCTGCTAGTTTTAAATAGCATAGAAATGTCTTAGCCTATTTTTTTGTTTCATTTTTGTTTTAAATTGACTGAAGCATTGCTGTAATAGATAGGAACGTGCTTCTAAATTTTATGGGCAGGTGATCTGCATATAGAATCATAGCATTGCAATCTTACAGTCTGACATGGGATTTTAGAAGTCTTTTCACTTGATATTCTAGTATGTTGAAAGCAATTTTTCTTTTAAGATTTAAATTATGCCAGTAATTGTTTTAATGCCTCTTCTAAAGTTTAAGAAAATAGACATAGTCTCATCATCTTGATTTATACTTTTTGTTAAATATCACAATAAATGTCAGTAAAATAAAAGAACAGCACAAACACATCTCAGAAATAAAAATGTGCCTTTTGGCATTGTTGAAATGTTTTAATCCATAGTGGCTTCCTAAAAACTGGAATATCTTAACCTGTTTACCGATATATAGCTGGACGAGTAGGTTTAGAATGTATTGGTATTGAAATTACTTGTGTTCCAGTAAAAAAAAAAACAAAGCAAGACTTCAAAAGTACTCAAACTCATTAAGTTGGGTAGATTAGTGCCTTACACTATGTAAAAAATAAATAATGGCCAGTTTTTTTTATATGCTTGATCTTACCTCTGAGGCTGAGTGTAAGCCTGAACAGGTCAAGAGACTAAGCTGACATAATTTTGAAAAATATCCTAGACATGAAGAAGAACACAGACGTCGTGAAGAAGAGATGCTGCGCCAGAGGGAACAGGAGGAATTACGACGACAGCAGGAGGGAGGATTTAAGCCAAATTTCATGGACAATGTAAGTACAATTCTATGGTGACAGTCCAAATTGCAAAAAAACTTTCTCATTATATTATTTTTATACTAGTTACCGAACTGCCATCTTCTTGTTGGCTGTTTTCACTTCAGTATTTCATTGTTCTCCTGGGTGAATTGCTACATATTCAGTAGTGTGGTTACTCTTTTGTATGATGACATCACTGTTATTTTTCCTGCAAGCTGGTGATGTCACACTTCTGTTAACTGAAGGTGTTCAGATATTAATTTTTTTTACTTGGGAATTGAAATGTTTCAGTAAAATAGTTTTTCTAAGTGAGAGGTGATAGGAATCACCCATCCTGCTCTGCATTACTCTGCCTGAAGGTTTAAATTTTAATCCAGTTTATGCTGCTAAACTTGTTCGGATTACTGGTTTTGGTTTATGCTTAACTTACTAAGAAGGTTTTCAGAAATAAAAAGGCCATGTTCGTTTCATATGGAGCCTAAAGTCACTCTCCTTTTGACCCTGTGTAAAACTAGATGAGGAGAACATCCAAATCATTACTAAAGGAGAATAAAGGTGAGGGAAAATTTGTCCTCTGCTATAATCTTCACATTATTTATATTAGTAATTTAGGTGTGCTCTGCCTCCGAAGACACATCCTACAGGACTAACAAAATGGTGCTATCAGAGGAGTCAGCTTCTAAATTTTTTTGGTCAAAGGGTATGACTTTTTTTCTACCAACCAGATCAGTTCAGTGAATGCAAACTGTGTTGCAAATGCTTTAGTTTCTCTTGAGTAGGATACCTTTTACTATTACAGCTATTCCTAGTGAGGAAATAATGAATAAGCAATTCACACAATGCTCTTTTACATTATTAAACAGCTGTAGTCTGCAGGAGGGGATTTTGCTCCCTTTCACAGGTGCAACTTCATACAGCAATCAGAAATGAGCTGCTGGTTTCTCAGTTACTTCCTGGGAAAGAAAAAACTGTTTTACATTCTATACCATGAAATTTTCTGTAGGGTTGCAAAGAATCTATCGTGTATGTTCTGAGACATCCTGAGAGATGTTAGAAAATAAATGATTTCCTGTTCTCAGCAGGACATTTTTGCCCTCGTCTGCCCCTTATTGGTTTTAGTAAAGAGGGGGAGGAAGCAAAATAATCCCTTTGATTTTACTAACAGGTATAATTTGTTTTTGCTCACTTGTGTTTTGAAGAACTCACATTCAAAAGCAGATGGTAATTTATTTCCATATGTACTTACTCTAAAAGAAAACTGCTTTCAGCACATCTTTTCTTCAGGGAAATGAAGACCAAGAATTCAGAACTCATACTGTCCTTTAGCGTGTTCCAAATATTACTAAACATAACTGGGGAAATAGCATGTAACAGTTGTCTCATGTAATTTAGAAATAGCACTTACTGATGACTTTTGTAGTGCCAAATGTGAAATTTCATGTCACTGTAATATCTTAATGTAGCATCTTTTGGGGTTGCCTGACTTTCTGACCCTGTAAGCTACTTGTCAAAACCTCCTGGCTCCTCTGTGAGACCCGTGCTTCTTGCTGCAGAGAGCTGCAGTAATAGGAAGCTGGGGAGCCATCCCACAGCCCTGGGATGGCAGTAGCTCCCTCAGATTCCGTTGCTGTTAGGAGATTGTGGCCTGTATTCTGCATCTTGGACTGTGGGGAAAACTAGATAATGTTGGCCACCACAGCCTTTGCTGGCTTATTCTTGCATCTGTCTTGAGATAAGAGTATTTAGTCTCTGTGCTTAAATTGCTTGCCTGTTTAAGTGAAGTTTGTCCATCCTTGTTGCTTATCTACATTTTTAAATTCCAAACCCTGTATGAATAGAAACTGTTAAAGTTGTTGTGCTGGACTTGGCAAAAATGTAGTATAAGAAGGGAAGAAGAGTGGTTAAAATGGAAAGCACTTCAATCACTATGCATAATTTTTATGACTTTTATACATCAAATTTTTTGAAGGTGAATGGTGGAAGACTGCTTTGGAAGAGTATAGCTTTCCCACTCTCAGGCATTACTGAAATTGTGTGTTCATCTGGACCTAATTAATACACTGGCAGAATATATAGATGTAGTTTTGCAGTAACAGCCCTACCAAAAGCATTTTAATTTATATATAAAGAACTACAGAATGTAAGTGTTGTTTTTTTAAACATCATATGAAATTGAAGTGGCATATACAATAATACATGAAAAAATGTATTCTCGAGACTAGTCTTTAGTGTTCTGGTTATGTCTTGACTTAGGTTTTACTTCTAATGCTCTTGAAACTTTAAAAGAGGAAAAATTGAAACAAAATGGCAAGTGATGTGTTCACTTTCTTTAGCAACAGTTTCTAATCAGGGCAGCTGTGTGACTAAGCATGCCTATCATTTTATAGATGCTTGTTATAAAATGTTTTTAGATAACTGTAGTTATATAGTGCAAATGGGAATTGAAAATGTCTTTGCATTTTGCAGCAGAGAAAAACGAAACCTTTTCTGGAGATGGCAAAATGACACATGAAATCTGATTTCAACATAGAATTTCTTATACAACTAATTAGTTTTTATTTGTTCTTACTAATACTTGTTTACTGTGAACAGATTCCATCTTGCAGTTACTTCTACTCTCAGATTACCACTGTACATCTACTGAGAAACGTATTCTCTATTTTCAGAGGTTAAAAGTTGACTCTTGGTGAGAAATGCATTTTTTGATACTGTTGGATAGTTTTTTACCATGTCAAGTCTTGATAAACTCTTCTGGCATTATGCTTACAACATATTAAGGTCTTCTGCCAACAGTGTATTTAGTAGGACAATAATAATTTTTTCTAATCATTGTTTTTGTTTCTTAAAAGCTTTGAAAAGTAAGCTTCCTTCACTTATAGCCTATCACTTTTTACTGGTCAGTCTAAAACAGGAAGATAAATGGTAAGTGCAATGGCAACCAGAATTGGACCCTCTTATGTAAGGCTACAGTATTAGGCTTTCCTGTTGAAAGTTTCTGTCTGTGTCTTTTCTCTAACTCACTAACTTTGGATTTTTAAAAAATATAACTACTTTTGAAAAACATCTTGTAATCAAGTTTAATGCAGCTAGCAGTTATCTGATTTTATTACAGATGATAAAAATATTTTCTGCGAGAGGATTTCTTTTCCTGAAGCATTCTTGTTGCTGGTGATGATGAACATTAGAAATTTGATTGCATTGATTGTTAATCTGATGGGCAGCCTGGTGATGACTAAACAATTTATTAATCTCATTGTTCCATCTCTACTAGATAAATTATTAATAAACACTTTCATATTGGTTAGGGTTTTCCCCTTTCTAAAAGTCAATTAGTTGAAATGGGCTGTTATAGCTCAATAATTTATATGCATTCTGATTTCACAGTAGCTTAATTGGGAAACTAGTTTTCCAGTAATATTTTGCTAATTTTTATTTTGCATACATTCTTCTGGCTGAAAGAGGAACTTGCTGGTGGTGATTTATTTTGCAGCAGCACAAATATTTTTTAAATAGAAAATACTTCTGAGTGCCAGTAATACATTAATTACTCACACATGCAATAGTTGTTATCCAGTTATGGATGGCTTGCTTGGATTTACATTGTTGAATCTCAATCAGAGCCGTTTTACAAAGTGATTCCATTTCCAAGACCTGCTTTTATTTGTGTCACCAACTTAGTGTTTTGGATTTAGTGTATTAAAATAGTTTCTATGTGTCTAAAACAGAGACCAAAAATATATAGGAGCCGAAGCCTTGTTTTGTGTGCACGGATTTACTTCTGTAGTGACACTATGAAATAGTGTTGGGTGGGTATTGTACTTAATGAAACAATAGCTGCAATACCAGCCTAAAACTTACTTCTCTTCTTACTGATAGTTTAAAGAGGCAGGTGAGATTTTTGGACATCCTTACCCACCTCCCTCCAAGGAAAACCCCTTTTTGAATGTGTGGGGGACTGTTTCTTGAGAATTCATCAGTTTCCATTTCTGAATGTTTGCTGTTTTTTCCATGTAAGACTTTGTATATTAAATATTTTTTAATCTCATAGTCTTTTGGGGGATTATTTCTAGATGTTGTTTTGCTTTCCTTTAGTTTTTCTTGCAGAAACACTGCTCTCAAGTATGTTGAATAATTATCAGCATGAAGTGCCAGCTGCTAAAGCAGTGGAGATGCTTCAACAGCAGGGATTGTAGTGGACTTGGATCAAAAGCTGTAAGACATATGAGAGCAAGAAAGTAAAAAAGCACATTGCAAAACAGCAGTGACATTTATAGCTTCAGGAATGCCATCACAACATAGTTTTTGTTCTAAGAGTTCGGTCCTTAGGAGCAGTTTATAAATGTAGTTTTCCATTTCTTACTGTTTGGAGCGCTACTGAGGCCTGTCTTATCCCTCACTTCTAAGTTCACTTGCAAGTTGAGCATTAGGCATGTTTTAAACAAGACTATCAGTTAGATTTCCTTGAACTTCAGTAATTCAGGACTAGATTTTTGCACTTCTTGCCTATTTAAGTGAATAGAACTGTATTTAGATCTCATCTTCTCATAGCATAGTGCTCAAAAGCTCCAGTAATGTAAGCAATTGGAATTTTCACTGAATGGTGAATTGTTTCCTACCTAACTCAAAACTTAACTAAGGCAGATGCCTAAGAGTAAATTAATGAAATTAATGAAACATTTCTAAACATCTTTTCAAATTTGATAAGTTTTCTAACAATAAATGTTGGTTATTTTATCCTGACAGCCTCGTATACTTAAGGAAGCTAATGGTGATGAAGTTGTGTGAATTTGTATGAATAAAATCTCAGTTTCTTGCTGCTTTATAAAACTCTTCTGTAGAGCGTGATTGGGCGAGATGAATTGCATCCTTACTGCAGTCCAGCATACATAATTCAAGTGTGACACCTTAAAGAATTTTTAAGGTAAAACTAGCTTGGAAAAAACCAAATCATTAAATGTAGGACTAAGACACACCAACCTGACAAAATACTCCTGCTTTTCTTGGCAGTGGTTTTACTTCAGTGATCAAGTTTCTTCCTATGCATAAATCAACATAGGATAGGCCTTTGAGCAAGCATTCTATAAATACAGTTTGTGGTTTTTGTGGGCAAGCCTAGTTTTGGCAGTAGTACTAAATTATGTTTATTTTTTAATGAGTGATATACATCAGTAGACAGATTCTTAAATCTTGCATTTCTTCTGCTCCTTGGTGTTTCAGATACTAGATTTGTTGCTTTGGGCAAGAATAATACTTCCTTAACAAGCCTTAAAATAATCAATTTGTATTATTTTCAGCAACTAAATAAATTATTTTTAGCCTTTAATTGCATTGTCAGGTAGAAAAAAACTATTTAACTGTCATATCTGCTTTTAGTATGAATAGACATTGCATGAAAATCAATGCAGATCTCCAGGTATGTTTTTGTAACATAGTATGCTTATATACATTAAATTAAGGTGTTGGTGGAATAAGTTCTTTCGGTTGTAAGTATTTCATGACCGTTTTAGGATGGCTCATAATTGATTTTCTAGGTCATGTTTTTATGTATGTCAAGGATGCTACTTAAAGTAATTTTTCAGTAACAGAGCAAATAATTGTTACAATAATATATTTCATTTATGACTATATTTCTGTATGTGTCAACTGTGAGTATTTAGGCAATGTGATATTTTTGTGTTATAATTGGAGACTAATCTTTTGCTCTGTTGCAGTCATCTAATGGTTGCACAAAGTGCTTTGTAAAATACTAATATGTACTTTATGTGAACTTGCAAATAGAACAAGTGACTATTCACAAGTAATTTTTATACTTTAATGTGCTATCAAATGTGTGTTAATCTCCAATATGAATTTAGGTGTTGTGGTACTGCTTTTAAGCTTTCCCAAATTTGTTCTTTTCTACAGTAATTGATAGAGAGTTTTCTGTGCATGTTCTTTAGATTATCTGGTTTAGTTTATAACCTTACTTTCTCTTGGTAAGGCTGATGATCAAGAAGCTAAAATAACACTTTCCAGATGCTGCTTACGTAATGGCAAAATGACATTAGTCATTGTCAGTCTCGGTGTTTCATGAGGCCTCAGCTGTAGCAGATGCCATTTTTGTTCAATTATTGATAGAAAGACCTCAAATGCATCTGTGCTTGTTTATAGAATACTCCATTTTGTACTTAACTTCTGCTGTTTCTTGCGTTTTATGGATAAAAATGAAAAAATCTAATCAAGATCAGATTTAATATGTCTGTATTCTATATTTTACTATTATTTCTGAAAATTGCTGCTGCTCACAATTTAAATGAAGTCTTCTTATTCAACTTAAGTTAGTCAAAGAGTTCTTCCTTTTTTCATATTCTGACAAGCAAGAGTACTTAGCAATTATATATATAAGTTAAAAAAATTCTTTACTGATATGTTTGATAAATGCCATATATATTTCAAGCTAAAATTAATGTTTGCCTTAATAATTTTCATTTTTTCTTCCTCAGCTACTGGAGTTAAGTTTGACTTCGAGTTTGTACACGTATTTACCCAGACTAAGAAGAAACTTTCAGTTTCAGTTGTCTGCTTGGTACCTATTTTGGACCCATCCACCTTTCTAAATCCTGAGATCTTGCTTGGTGGCACTGAGACTTGCAACCAAAATAAGTTCCTCTGCTTTAGAACAGTTTGTCTTGGCTCAAGGGATCTGTGTTTAAAGAAAGAATAAAACACCCAAGAAGCAATAAGTGAGATTTCTGTAGAAACAGTATTTTTGGATGTGAGGAAACCCGTTAATGGGTCTGTAGCATAGTGTGAGGGAAGCCTGTTTAGTGACCTGGGTTCTGTCTCTCAAGCCAGTGCCTTCCAAGTAGTTTTTTTTCTTAATGTGACCTTTTGATTAGCCTCTAACATTTTGCTTCAGTAGCTCTCACAGAGCAGAAAATGTTAATAGTGGTAATGCAGTAAGCTGATAGAAATAGAAACAAATAGAAATGAACTTAGTGCTGTTGCCTGTCTATTGATACCAGGATGTTATTTTTTAAATTAAAATATTTCTTATTTTTCTCATTAATATTTCACAAGCCTCCTTGTCAAAGTAGTTTTTTCTTATTACTGGAGGTAGTGCTTGTTTTGGGTTATTAAATCTTCCATGAGGAAAATGAAGTTTAAATCTGATACTTCTGTCTTCCATCAAGTACACTTTAATTGTGCAGAGATTGGGTATTACTTTCCAATTAATTAGCACTTTCAATAAATAGTGGGTTTTGGTAAGAAGATGAGTTTCGGTAGAGCTGTTTTGTAACTGTTGAGATAGGGAGTTCAGTAGAAACTAAAGCCTAAAGAGTCAATTAAATATATCTAAGGTTTGCTATTCAAAGGTGTTTCTGCCTGAACATAATCTTAAAATCATAGCATGGTTTGGTTTGGAAGGGGCCATTAAAGGCCATCTAGTTCATTGTCTCCTGCAATGAGCACGGGCATCTTAAGCTACTTTAGGTTGCTCAGAGCTCCATCCAGTCTTTAATGTTTCCAGGGACGGGGCATCCACCACCTGTCTGGGCAACTTGTTCCAGCATTTCTTTGCCCTCATTGTAAAAAATTTCTTCCTTTCACCTAGTTGGAATACCCACTATTAGTTTAAAACTATCACCCCATGTCCTGTCACAACAGGCCCTACTAAAACATTTGTCACCGTTATGATTTCCTACAGTGGCTAATGGCTCATTAGTTCAGGCTTAGCATTGTGTAGGATGGAAGAGAGTTTGTATTAGTTTTGTTCTATACATGACATGAAGCTCTTACTACAGGTCCCAAATGCAGTTTGGGTTATCTGCTTGTGATAGGATAGCTAGTAGTTGTCTGTTCTAAGAAAAAGACAACTTGATGTTGAAATTAGGTTCTTCAGGCTTTGTCTTCCTACATGCTTCTGGGTTTTCTAATACTTTTACCATGTTATTTGCTTCTGGAGTCTTCCTGTTTGTTTCCCCCACCATTTCTGAATTATTAAACATTTGTTTTAACTATAGGAGAACTTCTGAGTTTAGGTAAGAACCAGCTATTTGTGTTTGTCCCTCTTGATTGGGTGGTCCCCACTGAGTCCCAATTGAGTATCATAATTCTGACCTTTGGGTCTATTGTACGTAAATAAAGTAGTAGGTTTTTTGGATATTTTTGATGAAACCAGACAATGTAGCTTAAGAGTGTGTGGACTTGGGTTTGGGTATTTAGCTAGAAAGCAATGTTTCTCAATCTGTTTGGATTTATTCAGATGACCAGTTTCTTAAACTTTTGATGGAAATACTAGAATTGCCTGGTAGAATGTATTATTTTCATCACTCAGAACTTTGTTCAAATGACAAGCATGTTCCTCGTTCAAGTCTGCCTGATGTTGCTCCAGTTTTACAGGAAATGGCCTACAAGTTATGTAAAATAACTGTGGAGCTTGGCTTGCTGCAGAAAGTTTCACTGATGCTTCTCTGTTTATATTTTCTTACGTTTTAGTGTGCTGTATATGTGGACAGGCCGTAAGTTAATTGGAGAAATCTTAAACATTGAACTGTTGTGGTTGTAAGCAACATCCAGAACATCTATAAAAGACATTATGTGGATGCTAAAAGCTTCTCCTACAGGACCTCTTTGTAGCATTGAAAGACTTTGGCTTTCAGCTTCCTTTTAACAAATACTTGCAAATTCTATTTACTTGGTAACTCAAATTAATTATGAGTTAACAACTAGAATTGGACTGGTTTTTGTGTTATAATTTATTTGGCATATTTAATACCTACTTGGTGATGAAAAATTGTTAGTAGAGAAGTCTGGCAAAGAGTCATATTTAGTGCACTGTGGCTGTAACTAGTGGTGCTTTTAAGTTGATTTTGCAGTCTAATAGTTGACACTTCAACTAAGAAGTAGATTTTCACTTAAACATTCCATGATAAAGGGTATTCTTGGCTGATTAATTTATCTTCTAAGTAAACATTGATGACTTCCACTACATCTTATCCTTGAATCTTACATTTGGGGAAAACTCTATTTTTTACTCCATCCAGTGTTCACTCTTTTTAATATTTGTATAGATTTGGGGTTTGTACAAGGAAAACATAGCAATTTGGGAAATCTAAAATACAGCATTGTTCTATGACACTTGGTTTTCAGTTTCGTATTTTAGTGCATTTCTGCATGAGGGTAGAGTTAGCCCAGTCTTTGTTACCACTTAGGCAGCCCTTCAAGTCCATCCCCACCATGGTGAACAGTGGAGTGCATCTTAAATCATTTGCAGCCTGCCAGGTTGTCTGTTTTGATACTTACCCACTCTTGACATTTCTTCAGCTCATATAAAACCAGAATAATTCTAAGATGAAATTCTCTAATATGCCTCTGAAGATCTGAATATATTGGGAATGTAGTGTAATTGTTACATGTCTCAGTTGTGAACTTGGTGATATGCTTCTATTTATATATAATTATATATATTAGAAGATTATTATAT